>ML732218.1:0-174886 GCA_009176345.1 Aspergillus leporis | reverse complement strand
GATGGTGGCATCTTCCGCCTGGTACAGGAGCGGAGCTATAATGCCCAGGGTCAGTGCGACAAAACGGCCGAGATTGATTGGCTGACCACGAAGGGTACTCCAGTGGAACAACGCAGTAGTCAGGAACTGGAATACGATAACTGGGGGCAAGTCTGGAGAACAACGGACAGCAGTGGTTCGATCACACTCGTGCTCACAGACCCGATCAGCTTGACCCGGACAGAAAAGATCGAGGGTGAAGGACAAACTGTCACCCAGTTAAATGTTTCCCGCGCCCCGACCCAGACTACGCTGTTGCGGAAAGATGGAACCCAGTATAGCAAGGTCGAGTACCGCTACGATGGCCTTGGCCACCTGGTGGAGAAGGAAGATGTTTTAGGTCGCAAGACGCTGTACGAATCCAATACCTTTGACCGCGTCACGAAGACCACTTGGCCCGGGGGCCGGGTGGCCAATGTCGAGTATGCGATCCAAAGCGCTGCAACGTTACCTACAGCAGTCAAAGTCAATGGCATCACTCTGGCGGAGCAATCCCTGGATGGGTTGGATCGTGTCACGGAGAGAACCGTCGGCGCGCGAACCACGAAGCAAATGTATCGGAGCAGCATGCCACAGCCGGCACAAATTACGACGCAAACCTACAAGAAGGCCGTTCTTGAGGATGTGTTCTGCTCCCTCTGCAGAGTCAAACCAGATTCCTAATGACGCAAACTTTCCACTTTAACCATGCTAGTTCTTCGATACGGAACCCATGTTCTACCAGGTTATTTTCCTCTATAATCTTCTTCACTGCCTGGTCATTTGCCGTCTCTAGCTCGAACTCATTGGTTGGGGTGTGGTGCACGACGACACCAAACCGTGGTTTTACTAGTTTTGTGCTGTTTCCCAGTTCATTCAGCCATTCAGTGTTGTTGCGGGCCGCTTCCGCTGATTCATGGTCCTGGAACCGGATGATATAGCCTGTCTTGGTGGTGCCAATTCCAGCCACCTGCGCCTCTTGTGTCGAGGCAGTATGCCGTAGTGCCTTTCAGATATAGGTGTTGGCCGCCTCGGTCGGGAGATATCGGCCGAAAGCGGTATCGTCGCTATTGTCGTTGTCTCTTAGATCAACAAACGTTCTCTAGATACTAATTCAGACACAGTTCTGTTCTTTCTCCAGCTGTTGGTGGCTTGGTTGGGGGGCATTGTTGCTGCCGCTGGCTGCAACTGCGGCCCACAGCCTGGTCGGGGGTGTCAGCGGGCCGGCTTCGATCTGTGTTCGCAGGGCTGTAACTTCCTCATGAAGCTTTTCATTCTGTTCGCGAAGGACATTCTAATCATGTTTGACCTTCTCTAGCTCGGCTTTGGTGGATTCGATGAGCGTGGTTTGGTGGTTGATAATGTTTTTGAGCTCATAAATGAGCTTCCACACTTCTCTGGTGGTAATCCGACCGGTGCTCTCTGGGGCAGTGTGGATTTCGCCATTTCGTGTTCTTCTTTCGATGATCTGGGTGTCTTGCGTGTTTGTGGGATTGGGTTCGGTAACCCCTGCGGGCGGGATCGCCATCGGGCCGAGACTAGTTCCCGCTCGGCACACAATGACGGTCACAACCTCAACACAATGGTAGATGATGGATTGATATTCAATTCAACCAACACTCTAGCTCCCTACGTTACCTGCAATTTACCACCGCGTTTATTTCAGTACACCTGGTTGCAGAAGTCCCTTTCAGTACACCTCTATGCGGTACAGCTGGTTGCAAAAATGGCGCAAATGGTTATGCAATTTACAGGTGTTTGCAAAAATGGCGCCCAGGTCCTATATTCTTTAACTCTTTTCGGAACCCTGTTGCCAAGACCTGCTAAACTAGTGTTTGTAGTTTTTCCGAAGACCCTTGTTCCTCGACCCTGTATTGTATTCTATAGTTGTATCTGTAGCCAATATAATTTACAGTTGCTTGTATCAAGTATACTCTGTACAACAGACCCCTCGCCAGCTCCGCCTCAATTCCTCCAAAGCTCACTATATGATCCTCCGGAAGGCGCGGTCGATCCCGATGCAGCGGCAAAGTTGGCGCCCAATCTTGCCGCATCGAACTTGACATTAATCCATGATACGATCGTCAGCGATGAACTCACCGTCCCCCAGATGGCTGAGCTGCTGGATGCAATCAGCGTACCATTAGACGGCTTCGCGCCAACATGCGCTTATTTGGCAGCGTGAAGGCGCCTCCAAATAAGAGAGGGCGGCCGCGAAATCTTACGGCTGTTATGATCCAAGCTCTTTGTGATCAAGTACTTGAAAAACCATATTTGTACCTCGACGAGTCTTGAGTAGATAGGAGCCTTCTTTAACTACCCACACTCTACCAGGCACGGCTGAAAAACAAGGATAATGCCTGTTTGCTATTGGCCTGTTGCAGCCAGCCACGATACGCAGCAGGCACTAAGAATTATTCATCAAGAAGTAGAAGGCCGCAGTAATATTGTATCAAGTTGGCAATTTGGCTTGTACTATTATATATCTGACTAGTCTTTGACTAGGGATATACTTGCTCAGCTCTGTATTTAAATACAAAATACTAGACCGCCCGACATGCCCAGCGTATCCTCATAGGAACTGCTATCTGGAATTACTTTTGATCCTACAATTTGTCTTATCTATTACACTAGAGCCGCCACTTTGTATTGCCCAGACGACCAGCTTTTACAGTATATCTTAGGTTCAGTGACCTTACTAGCAAAAATAGTCTAAAATAGAAAGAATACTAAATGAGAAGTACAATAGTAGCTGCATTGTGCTGGATTTAATACGAACTCTCTCCACTTTGCACTGTATCTATAGATGTAAATATCAATTTTCCATCAATCACGAGGTCATCGAAAGGGACAATGGGGAACAATTCAAGTCACTGCTTATGTAGTGGCGTAGGTAGGATAAGACTTGGCCGCAGCGACGACAGCCCCGGGCGCGTAGTCTCCCACTCGAACCGGCTGATGTTGCAAGAACGTGCATTGGAGCGGGGGGCCAGCGTTACAATTCGTCGGTGATGGCCGTGTGGGAAACTTCGGACCTCTCGCGACCAGTTAGAATTATATATATCAGTCGTCTGTGACCTTCATGAACATATCTCAACCATTTTGCCTATTATTTCTGAGTCTGACCTTTCTAAATATCTAAATCCTGTCAAAGCAAAACGAACGCCGGCAATATGAAGATTTTCACTGTTCTCTCTGCAGTAATCTTTGCCACCTTTGTGGTAGCAGGGCCTATAAAGGAGAGCAACACTGAACATGGTAATCAAGTTGAGGAGCGACAGGTATGGAAATACATGCCAGAATTAATTTACTGTGAATTCACAAAAACAAGCTGACTGAGGTGGAATATGGATAGAATGTAAGTGATTGACCCTTAAAGAGATGTCATGAAGAATACAGGGCTGACCAAGGTGGAATATGGATAGTGTGTAAGTGGTTAATCCTTAAAGAGATGTCATGAAGAATACAGGGCTGACTGAGGTGGAATATGGATAGCCTGTAAGTGGTTAATCCTTCCTTAAGAGATGACATGAAGAATACAGGGCTGACTAAGGTGGAATATGGATAGCCTGTAAGTGGTTAATCCTTCTAGAGGTGAGGTAAAGAATACAGGGCTGACTGAGGTGGAATATGGATAGGGTGTAAGTGGTTAATCCTTCTGTCAAAGGTGACATGAAGAATATAGGGCTGACTGAGGTGGAATATAGCAAGTGTGTAAGTGGTTAATCCTTAAGAAATGACATGAAGAATACAGGGCTGACTGAGGTGGAATATAGACAGTGTGTAAGTGGTTAATCCTTAAGAGATGACGAAGAATACAGGGCTGACTTATATTAGTAAGCTTTCTTGGTACAAGCACCAGTGGAGGCTGGGGGAAAATTCAGGAATGTAAGAACAGACGATCTTGCTACTATAGCTATGACTCATATCTTTCCTTGCTAGCATGTCCTGAAAACACATGCTACATATCAGAAATTCTGTGGATTGCTGTGAGGCCTTGGTAGTTTTGTCCGACTTTTCTTCTTGCCTTGGTATAGGTTTTTCCTATTAGGTTAGGTTTTGTGACGGACCAGTCACTTTGAAAAGAAATCTCAACAAAATGGTGTCTTATTACTAGGATATCAAGCGTAGAGAAAGGAAAGAACAATTACACGCCTTTGCAAAGAAGAAATATCTGCAATGTGGGACAAACAATACAAACCAAATACAGTGAATAAAAGCAAAGAGCGTGCCTGAGGCATGACAGGACATCTGAGTCCTGACAGGTTTCCCTGTACTGTTATGTGAATGCAAAGGCACAGTCTGCCACCCTTGTGCTTGGTTTCTTATATTAGACATGTAGTATGTTTCTCAAGGTAGCAGAGATCAATTTCTAGCACCGTTTATTTAAATATTACTACTTACAAATCTATTGATCACCTCTACAAATTAAATCTAATAAAATTATATTGTAGTGGGCTGGAGACCTTTCGGGCCAATTGACCTCATTGACCCTTTCTGACCCTACGGACCCTATTGTCCCTATTGTGATGAATCTACTTGGCCGGGTAGATCGACCGGTGAGCTGGGTAAGACAGTAGAAGAAAATATCACTATATCTTATACCAAGATATATGGGAGACTAACCATTGATCTCTTCTTTCTTTGAATCAATATAATATAGAGAACGTGCATAGATAAGATAACGACACAGTCATGAAATCATCACAATACATCAACGCGTCATTAAGTTAATACCCTTGGGTTACTGTGTATATGGCATATCGATAACGATTCGTGATCCGAGCACGGCCAATCCTCGGGCTATCCTTGACAGACCTTCTAGATTTCTCGAAGTCCAAGTCTATAGATTTGTCGCAGTCTACTCAGAACTCTCTTTTCTTGCACCAACCTTACTGACACACCGCTGGAGGAACATATCAAATCCTTAATCAGGTACATCCTTATATGAAGATCAGTGTTTCTGTAATAGAAAGGAGTATAAGGGTAGAACAGGAGGGATCAATTAATAGGGCAATAAGAGTAGTATTTGTGTTGGCAGATAAATCTGATAGATAAAATTATATTGAGTCCTATATCAAGAATACTAAAGATGAGGAGAGGAAGGAGGAAAAGGGCGTTGTGAGCGAGAACATGGTGACGCAACATTGGGGGCAGGGCCATCACAGTATTTGTGACCTTGATCGCGGAATCCACTATAATCATGGATGGATTCAACCTCCTGAAGGATTCCCTCCTTTCTCTTTTGTGCTTAGTTTTCTTTCTAATATCAGTATCATCCACGGTTGATCCCTTACAGTTTTCAGGGATGGTTTGTATCAGCTAGGTACAGAAGCCGAGAATTGAGTTTTCTTCAAGCTGGGAAACACTCATATATGTGACAGGAGAAAACAGAGATTCGAAAAAGCAATATAATTAAGCCATAAGATCTTTCCATATTTTCCATACCACTGTAGATCAACAGGTGAGGGGTAAGGAATCATATTACATGGTGTGACTAGTAGGCATGGATTGCCTGCATAGTTGCTGTATTTATCATATAGGGTGTCATCGTATTATACATGCTACTATAGTATTGAGACGTATCAGGAGTATATTTATTCCGGTACCTTACCTAATAAGGCTTAGTTCAATATGCATTAGGGTTTGAAAAAGAGTGAAAGAGTGTAAGACCCGGGCACCATTTGTGCAAGACAGTGTACCCTCAATGGTTCTGTGAATAAGAGAAATACGATCAAACGTTCCACTTCGCTTGCTGTGGATTGTGTATGAATTTTTACTGTTCTCTAGAAGCTTCGTATGGGTCGGCAGGTTTCCCGGGCAGCCTGAGACCGACTATAAAGAGCCTTTCCGCCCCGAAAATTTTTCTTCTTCCCTCACAACTTCAACTCCACCACCATTGTGGATTGAAACCAAAGTCTTATGCGACTTTTGGCAAAATGTCAGCTGATTCATATTGTGGAATGTTGTCTTCTACGAATTTTCGGCTTTTTACACGTCTTTTACTTACACACTAATGAGGTGAGTTTTGAACTTTTTTCTTTTTTTTTTGCTCTTCATTCCTCAATCGACCAAGGGCCTTCGGGCTTTTATGATGAAAATTATTCCCACATTCGCAGTTTCCACGCTAGCCGTCGCTATGAACCTATATCAGACGTGCACTGTGCGCAATACTTCCTTGGATGTCTGACTTTTTTCTTGGTCATTGATATATGATTTGAGCATAATTGTTGAGTTTCAAGATATACTGACAGTGTTTGCCTAGTATAGGAACAAGCTTTTTATTGCGCGCATATGAGTTACGAAGTTTTTCTTTTTTTGGAACAGTCCTTTGAGAAGGGGGCCTGGGTGTTCCAAGGTTGCTCAATCTTGAGAGGACAGACAGTATTCATCTTATAGAATATCATCAATGAAGAAAGATCAATCAGAGTCAAACTACTCCGTACATCGTAAATATTTCTTGTAGAGCAATATGCAGCTCGCAGTAGTACAAGAATCGTATACGGCATGGGTCTTCAAACTGCATTGCAAGTCTTTGTGGTTCGCCGTATAAATATCCAAAGTGCCGCCCGAGACGGAGGTACCAACATTGGTCGTTCTTGTATGAACCCGACCGACACAACTATTTCTTTAGTTGCCGCAGGACGCTGTTGAATTGGAACCAGTAGCCCATTTGACTTTGTCAATTGAACCGAAGCTTGGTAACCATGCAGCAATATCCTTAATCTACTGCTAGCCAGCCGTTCTCCTTCCACGCATCAAAAACACCCACTATATCAAGCCGACATGGCACACCCCGCACGACATTCCGCGATGATGTCCATCAGCAACAGCGGATCAAACCTCTCAAACGCTAGCGACAAGCAGCAGCCATCGCAGCAGATCCAGCACATCGCAAATACCGGCTTGCGCGTACCGTCAAACCGGAAAACCATCTATGACAGACACTTGAATCGCAGTCGGAATGCGGAATCAAGCCGGGCGAGTTTCGCCTTTCTCTTTGCGGAGATGGTGACATATGCTCAGAGGAGGGTAACAGGGATACAAGACTTGGAGAAACGGTAGGTGCTGGCATGGAAATGCTAACTCAACTGTTGGAGTCCGTCTGTTGCTGAACAATCTCCAGATTGAATGAACAAGGCTACCCCATGGGTCTCCGCCTGCTTGATCTCCTATACTACCGGACGATATCCAGTTCGACCTCCTCGTCCCTATCTAGCTCCTCGACTTCCACCGCTCCCCCTAATAGACCCCTCCGTATACTTCCACTGCTTCACCTTATCCACGGCCCCCTCTGGCGCCTCCTTTTCAATCGTCCGGCGGATGCTCTGGAGCACTCTGTGTCGCCCGACACGCCAAATGAATATATGATTACAGATAACGACCCTCTTGTAAACACATACATCAGTGTCCCGAAGGAAATGAGTATGCTGAACTGTGCGGCCTTCGTGGCGGGCATTATTGAGGGTGTCTGCGATGGATGTGGCTTTGAGGCTAAGGTTACGGCTCACAATCAACCAACGGAAATGTGGCCTGGTCGGACAATCTTCTTAGTACGATTTGGTGAGAGCGTCATGGAAAGAGAGAAGGTGCTGGAGAGGGCAGGTGTCAAATAAATCCGCCACGCTGCACGACTGGATTAGGACGGCGATTCTTAGGACGATTTTGTTACTGCTGGCTGGCTACCGAGGATCAAATTGGACATCGGTTGTGGTAGAAGGTGGTAAAGGTCATTCGGACACAAACCTTACTTGGTGTTAAGGTCTAGCATTCGACGTTTGGAAGGGACATACCCAATGCGGTTAACTACGGCTACGGCGTTTATGTTTATAGAGGGATCAGATTCTTGAGCAAGCTGGAGACATTCGTGCTACACATTTGTGTCTAAGCAGACGCCCAATTAATCATTTATTTGCCCAAGTGACGACCGAAAGGCAGTCGGGTATAATTTGTTTCACCCCTCATGAGGCCTGAATTAAATACAGGAATGGCAAAACCACTGGTCTCTTAATGCAAAGCGTTATAGCCCTAACCCGTCCATGCTTTCCAGATACACACAACGCCAATAGGAATAGAATGATTCCATTTGCCCTTTTCCGTTAATCCTTTACGAAACACTTCTCATCCGTCGTCGCTTTTCGCGATCTTCATAGGGAGAAGGGCTCCGTTTCCTGCGACTGCTTGTGTCAGAACGGTAGCGATCTCTCGAACGGTCCCGGCCAGCGCTCCCATGACGGTCTCTTCGATCGTCTCGTCCGTCTCGCCTCGGGGAGAATGATCTAGATCTTGACCTCCGTCTCTCGCGCACTGGTCCAGCATTGGCTCCCGTAGGCCCCCTAGGCCGATCATCTGGGCGATCCGGTAGGAATCGCTCGTCTCTTACGTCAAGCGGAACGTCGCGACGACGACTGTTGCCAAATCCATCACCGAAGCGCCCTGTATCTTCCGATCTCAAATCCTTGTATCGTGTCCGTCCCTTCTTTCCAAGTTTCGTCATGTCTCGAATCTGCATGTACTCGGGTAAGGTTTCGCGTGAAACATCGTCCACAAATCTGGTACCCATGACATTTCTCCGGTCCAGCCCTTCTTTTTCCAGGTCGTCACGGAAAAAGGCACCCTTGTGGAAGTAGCGTTGCATAAATCCACCCTGCCCACGAGTAGCTTCTTTTTCTTCCTTCTGTTTGGCAATAAACTCGCTATCTTCACGTTCACGCTCTTCCGCGGTCAAGTTCCGGCGTCGCTCGATCTCCTCGCGCTCTTTCTCTGCGGCTTCGATTGCCTCACGCTCTCGCTTGATACGCTTAAGCTCGCGGAGTTTCCAAGCGGCGTACTCGGCCTCTGGATCTACTCCATCTTTGTCGTCAATGCCGCCTTCTTCGTCTGCCTCTATTTCATCGTCATCCCATTGCTTGTTCGCCGAGCTCTTGGCTATCGCGTCCTTCTCTAACTGCTCTCGAACCAGCATATCCGCCTTTTCCTGTCGCTGCGTTCTGCGGGCCTCCGCCTCCGCCGCTGAATTTGCCGCAGATGTACTGGGTGCCGTTCCCTGCCCATTCTGTGTCTGATTCGCTGTGCTATTACGCTTGTCCTTCTTGATGAATGTAGGTCGTAAAAGCATTCTCCGAGGCGCCTCGTCTTCGGAACTGCTTTCCTCTTCTTCTGAGCTCTCTTCCTCCTCCTCCTCTTCTTCTTCCTCCTCACTTTCCTCTTTGCTCACCGTCGTCTGACCCGGAGCTAGAGTCACAGCGTCCTCTTTGTCGCCAGCAACACGAGGGGCAGGTGTCGGCTCTTCCTCCTCTTCGTCTTCCGTCACGAAGCCCTCCTCATCTTCCTCCTCAATTTTCACACCCTTTACCCCCTTCGTGATATTACCTGCAGCAGCACCGGGGAATGAAGTCGCGTTCGGCGCCTGCGCCCGCTGCCGCCGTAGTTGTTCTTGTCTCCGCCGCTTCTGAATCTTAGTCTGTTCTTCCTCGTAATCTTCCTCTTCTTCCTCGGATGAAGATGGCTCTTCGGCAATGGGTTTTCCGGGTCGATAGCGGCCGATAGGTTTGAGGGGGTTTGCAGTCATGCCGCGGTGCTGGGACGGTAGCGGAGGCGGCATGTTGAGTTGATTTGCGATCAGGAATTAAGGGAAAGAGAAGATATTTGTTAGAAAGAGAAATAGGCGGGTCAGTTTAAGTCACTGCTATCATAGTACACACTTTGGTGAGGTAGGGAATTAGATTAAGGACTTTTTTGCCTCGACCGCCGCAAAGTATCTGATTGACGTACTGCGAGAAGCTTTCGGCGGAGATAAGAAGAGATCACGTGACATAGCGTCACCAAGACCCGATGGATGTATGTACATAGCTGCATCTACATACAACTACTTACTCTAATCGCAATGTTAGTTGACGGGTTCTAGCTGGAAACTGTACCAAACGGTATTAAAAGTACTCATCTCTGGCCGTGTAAATTCATCATGCCAACTCCAGACAAGGATCTACTAACCCTGGGCTAAGGTTGCGACTCCACTTTTTTACCAGTTGCGAGTGCTGGTCAGAGGACTTGACCTTACAATTTGGACAGAATAGGCGTTGACCGCTAATTGAGCAGGAAGTTTATGCGGTATTCTATGGCATTATTGCTCATGGTGACTTCCTGCCATTCAGGTGATGCCACGCACTTGCGTTGTGCATGTGCATATGTTAGTATCAATTGATTATAATTTGACAGCTTTTCCGTTCAGCTTCCAGCTTCGCCTTTTTCCTCACTGTCAGCTGCTTTTTCATTGATGTCGAGCTCAACAAAAAGGATCGTTGCAAGTCACCCACTCATCGCCTCAAAAATTCAGCCCACAAACGATTACGGACTATTCTCAAACCTTGCTCGACGTGCGAGTCTTTGATCCCCCCAACTGATCGAAAATATCTGGCAAAGATGCACGATTCTACTTCCACGAAAATTGCGCGAAATTTTTGGATCATTCTAATGAAAATCTTTGCACGTGGTGTAAGTATACTCGTCTTGGACATCTTATGCAACATGCGATGCGAGATTCTTCAGACTCTGGGGACTTTGGCCCTAGTTTTATTCATTTTTCTTTTGGAAATGTGCGTGACTTACAGCGCCGTTCTCGACTCTGTCACTTATGCCACTTCTTCCTACAAGAACGAGGCCTAGATAGTCGACGCGGCATAAATGACAACGCAAATGGTTCGTATAGGATAGAGAGCTAGTGGCATACTGCTTCGGATTGCCTCGGGCGGCTCGCTGGATATTACGAATTTGGACCGTAGGTATCCGGATTAAGTTGTTGACACGGATAGATAGTATCATTTTTTCTAAATATATGGCGATGGTCTGTGGTTCCATAGCGACTTTTACGGGTTTGAAGTATACTAGCTTGGTACAAGGCTCTGGTAAAACGGGCTTAGCCTTGGCCGGAGGACTTGACAACATGGTAAACTGGGAACTTATTTCTAGCTGACTGCTAGATTGTCTTTTGCAATACGGCGAATGCTTATCTCAGAGTACTCTGTCCGCCTTACCATCAGGATTCCGAGTCATTGATGTTCAGAGGGGGTGTAATACGAAAGCCCCTGTGGATGGTTAAAACTATGCTATACTGAGTTTCGTATGTAGACCAAGAAACGAAGCCAAACTAGAAGCTACAAAAACGAATATCGCCATGTTGGAGCGAAGGGGCTGCTTATTCAACTGTTCACTTCCAGCCACAATTTGTGATGCGATGATCGCATGTAACTATCTTGAAATACTATATCTTTGGGTCGACCGGCTCTTAAGGAATCTGAGCAAAGTGCCGCGACCCGAATCAATGCTATGGGCGACATCTATGGCTGCTCGGCTGAGACTCTAGTAGGCCTGGCGGGTGAAAGTGCTAATCATGGTCTCCCTGGAGTATCTTCTATTAGGGAAATACTATATCCTCCATTAAGACGCAAGGCATATCTTTGTTCACGACGAATGATGCAACTTACTCTCGAATCGTTAGTAGTTTTAAATGGGCTATTCGAGGCTGGACCTTCCAGGAGGCGTTGCTTTCTTCCAGACTCTTGTTTTTCTCAGATTCCAGAGCGTTCATCGAGTGTTGCCATAACCCCAAGGTTAAGGATGATGAATCCTATACAACACAAAAAATGCATTGAAATTCGTGGGTATAACTTTGTAGAAAACAACAAGCCAATGTTTTCCATTCCATCTTATTTCCACCTTGTGTAGCAATTTACGGGGAGGGTTCTAACTTTTGAGTCTGACATTGTACGAGCCTTTTTGGGATCCTGAATGCAGAATATGATTCGGACCACTATTTTGGATTGCCCTTATGTGAGTGAATTTGGTCAAGCCATTCTTTGGCCACCAACAGCGGGAGAAGTTCCGACAAGAGTCCCACGAGACGCCATCTTGGTCCTGGATCTCAGTAAGGAGTCAAATCGAGATATTTGACACGCCCAAGTAAGAGGACGAGATTAACGAACTTGAATTGAGATATTCGACGAGACTGCCTACTTTTGTGTCCCTAGCGGTATGGGCAATGGTGATTAGCCCTTGTGGAAATGAGGCATCCTTACGCATCATCCAACGAAACTCAACAGATGAGCCAGAATCACCATCATGGGATATTCTTTCCATCGACAGATCTTTAGTTCAACCTTCTGTGTTAAATGCACTGGAGTTGGTGATGGCTTGGAAACACGGAAGCTGTCCAGGTAGACTTCCGGCTGTACTAAATCAGGATTTGCCATGGCAGAGCTATGAATTATTGATTCGGTCCGAATAGCCATCACTCCAAGCAATGTGCCACCAAATGGATGGCATATCTCAGGGCAGCGCCACAGACCAGAAAATCAAGTTCCCTTCATCTGACATTTAAGTGGCGGCTTCCCAACCCGGGATAATTATCGTCTACACTCAAGCCCTTCGCCTTCAGTCGGTACTATCCCTGAAGAAACTAGAGAGCACCGAAGATGTAACCTTTCAAAATGACGTTCGTGAGACGATAGCCTGGTCCTTTGTGCCCGAGCTTGATAATCAGGTGCTTGAAGATGCCATGAACCGAGGTGGCAGGCGGGCTTCTTATGATGTCCTCACTCTTTCGTTGGAAGTCGGAGAAATTGATCGCGATTCTTATGACCCATTCGAAGGCCAGGGCAGATTTTTTGGGCTGGCAGGATTGTGATGGAGAGTTGCTTTCCAAGTATCTATATCGAAGTACCAGGATGACTGTAAAGATGACTGGACGAAGAGGTCGGCGGTGATAGTATATTGCCAGAGAAAGATGTCGCTTCTAGACCTCCTTAACTATGGAAGCTAGTGAATGAGTTGTCCAACATTCACCAACAATCTCTTTCAGGCAACAGGTCGTCTGCAGCTAGCTCAGTGGTCATGAGCTCAGGGACCAAGAGCATAAGTATGGACTTCTACCTCGATCTATGGATAGTTCTTCAGGCGACTAAAAGTGACCAGCGAGAATATTCGTCGAGAACTCTATTCCATGTCTTCTACAACTATTCTTAGCACTCTAAAGCCCCATAGTTCGACACTTGACTGCTAAGGGACTCTGCTACATTTGGCCAGAATTCACAGAGAACACCCACCACTACTCCTTCTAAAGCCGTTCAAGATGACATTCCCCTTCAAAATTATCGAACATGTCGCCCCAGGCCAACACATCAGGGAATATCACCATAGTGTCAAAGGCCGCCAGGAAACCATCATACAGATAGCCATCAAACAATATATCCCGCTCGACCTGCCAGATCCCATTCCAGAGGACGCAATAACCATCATTGGTGTGCCAGGGAATTCAGCCCCTAAGGTTCGTGCGCAGCCTAAGTAGATGCATCAAAACAACGGTTAACTCTGCTGTTAACTGACAGGAAGCATACGAGCCACTCTGGGAAGACCTGTACAACCGTCTGAAAGAGAAATCCGTGCCGTTGCGCGGGATATGGATAGCAGATGTCTCGAACCAGGGCGCAAGCGGTGTCTTGAATGAACATGTACAGGGCGATACAAGCATGTCCTCGATTTCCATCTTGCTTTTGCTCAGTGCCAGTGCTATGCTAACAGACTCTGCCTAGCAAACTGGTACGACCATTCCCGCGACCTCTTGCACATGGTAAATCACTTTCGCCATGAGATGCCCCGTCCTATCATTGGCGTGGCACATAGTATGGGATGCGCTCAACTGTATACTGCTTCCCCCTCCCTTTCCCCTATCTATCTACTCCCCTAAACATGAAAAAATTAAATAAGGCAGTGAGAAGAAACTGATACGTTAGGAACCAAAGAACCCATCTAGCAATCCTCCACCCCCGCCTCCTCTCGACCCTCCTCCTCTATGAACCCGTAATGGGGGATCTAACAACCTACAAGGGCCCCAACCCCTCCACAAACTCCTCCCTCCGCCCCGACCTCTGGCCCACCCAAGCCCACGCAGAATCCTACCTCCGCTCCCGCGCCGGCAAAAAATGGGATCCCAGAGTTCTAGACCGCTACATCCGTTTCGCCCTTCGCCCCGTCCCAACACCCCTCTACAACCCCGCCACAGACCCCCGAATCCCCGAAACTGCAGTAACGCTCACGACAACCAAGCACCAGGAAGCGTGGGCGTTTAGCACGCCGAACCTGGAGCCGCAGGATGCCGGGTTGGATAGGCTTCTCTTGCCGGATTGGAGTCCGTATGAGCGGGGGTTGATGTGGGCGAAGCCGGAGTTTTGGTCTGCCATGCGGAATTTGCCGTTTGTGAGGGCGAGTGCGCTTTGGATTTTTGGTGACAGGAGTTGGTATTCTGGGAGTGAGGAGGTGGAGGCTAAGATGAGGGAGACGGGGATCGGGATCGGAGGTAGTGGGGGGGTTAGGGAGGGCATGGTTGAGAAGGTGGTTCTTGAGGGAGGAAGTCATACGCTTACGCATGAGCGGGTTGGGTGGTGTGCTGATGTTGGGGCGGATTGGATTGGGAGGTGGTTTGGATCGTGGAAGAGGGATGAGGCGGTTTTGGGGGCGTATACTAGTAAGAAGTCTGATGGGGAGATGTTAAGGCTTTCGGGGGAGGCGCTTAGGGTTATGCAGATGCCTGTTGGTGTGGCGAGGGCAAAGGCGAAGTTGTAGATTTGATCTTTAGGTTTGGTGTTGATTGGGAGTGAAATTAAAAATCTTAATGGGGATTGGAATGTACGTTTTCAGGATGAACAATATACCTGTCTGCTCATCGATTGCTAAGTGAATAATGCCGAGATCTTATCCTTCAAACAGCGCCAGAGTCTGCAGTCTCGCTACACCACCCTCGATGGTCCGGATGGAGGGCTTCTCCGTCGCTGGAACAATGGCACGACAGCAGAAAGCCGGACACAGTGGTGGACAGCTGCAGAATAGAGGTTAGCTCCTCCCTCACAGCCTCCGATCCGTTCCAAAAGAGCTCAACGATGAGCACGGGAGCCGGACGGCCGACATAGGTCCACCGATGAAGGCGGACTTCACACGAGGGTGTGCTTCGATTTCCGGTTCTAGAAGCGAAGCGTAGGCTCCTTCTCTGTGCGAGAGGTAGATGTAGTCATCACTACGACCGATGATCCTCCAAAAACCCTTATGGAGCAGTTGTTCCATCCACAGGTCCATACAGAAGCGTTCTCGATCGGAAATAGCAGCAGACCACCCACTCCCACTTGTGAATGCTAAGCTGAGCAGGGCAGTGCATCACCCAAAACGTGGCCCACAAAGAAAAACCCGCAAGGCCTTTGGTATAGACTTGGAAAGAATTGTGTCGCTGTCTTAGAAAGCATAGCATCGCAGTCAGTCCACAAGATACCCCTTGCTCCCCGCAGCTTGGTCTCGATTAGAGCAAGCGACAATAGTCGAGACGTCTATAAATGCGTGAGACAATATAATGGCTCAGACGAGCCCGCTGGCTACATCAGTACTCCTTGATCAGATGGTGCACAAAGCCGCCATCATCCATAGGTACCGTTGTATACCGCAACAACAATGTCGGTCAACTGGGATAGTATTAGTGGGCTAATACCGCCAACGACAAAAAAAGGTTAGTCTAATGAACCCAAATCACCAACAAGTCCATCACATGACCACGCGTCACGCGCTGATATTGATATCCCTCTCGCGATCAGCAGAAACAGCATCAATGAATCATTAGGTCCACCCCACACATTCTGTCCACCTTCACTCCTCCAAATAACCCCAATTCCGTCTACACAAGTCAACTAAAACTCAGACTATTACAGAATAACGACAACGCAATAAAAAAAAATGTCCCTCCAAACACCCCGCATCCTCCCCGCCCACCTCCACGCCTTCCACCCCTCCAACGCAAATCCCCACGTCACAAGCACCGTCCGCCTACTCGGTACAGTAACGGCTCTTCGCGGCGATACGGCTACAATCACATGCGGAAACAATGGAGACGTGACGCTGATCCTGAAGCCTGATTCGCATCTGCAGATGGGGAAGTTGGTGGAAGTTGTTGGGAAGGTGGTTGATGTTGATGGGCAGGTTAGTTTTTGATCCTTGCCTTTCTTCTTCCTTGTTTCTTCTGGCCGTATGCTACTCTGGGAATGGGGTGAAGTGGGTGGCTAACGGATGGTTTGGATAGGGCCTTGGTGTTAGGGTGTTGGGAAGCACGGATTGGGGAAATCCTGCGGATTGTGGTATGTTCTATTTATTTCTTCTGTTTGCCTTATCAAGTGGGGCTTGTGAATGGATGGCTGATGGTGACGATGTCCGACAGATTATAAGATCTATGAGCATGTGGTCAACGCGACGCATAAGTTCAAATCAGTTTTTTATGATGCGGCTGAATAATTGAAACCTCTTTTTCCTTTTCTTGTTATTCTTTTGATACCAGGGTGTATAGGTTTGGGGCATTGTCTTTGTATAGAGGAGCAGCATTTGAGCATTATAGGTGATGAGCTGTGAAGCAGGGAGTAAATGTATATCAATGCCAATGCCTAATGTCCCCAATTCGGAAATTGATGATCGAAGCATGCAAAGTACGTAGCGAAAGTGGTGAGTACATGCGCTGGAGATGCATTTTCAAATTAAACCAACCCCATCTAAGTTCCCCGATTACACACCCGAGGGCAGACCTTGGAGCAGCTTCGGCGGCTCAGAATGCCAGTTTCTCAGACCAGGCCTCAGATAAAGAATGCTGTTCACAGTACTTCCACTCGAGGGTTTGGAATGCGTTTAAGCTTGAAGTGCTGTCCGGATCAGAAGCCGATCTTTTCTCCCTCTTGAAACAAAGAACGCGCAAAGAGGGGCAATCTATGGATCCATATCATCAACATCTTCTATTAGTCCAATACACCTCCAAATTTATCACGATCAGTACAAGGTAGAACATGACACATTTCCTGTACAAAAGAATCCCTCGTGCTGTGGACCTTTTGACGAAAGTGAATACCGAGCGGTGCAACAGCAAGATCCCATTCTCCTACCATGTCGGGCTCGACATCTGAAGGGACTCCCTCACAGCCAACAGCCTTAGCTGTCGTCAATTTCCTGAGCCTGTCTATCAACACTCGCAATAACATTTATAAACGAGTACTCGCCGTGCCACACCCACTCTATCTCTTTCAAGACCCAGGGTGTCCAATAGAGACCTTTGCGCCCGAGAAACCCTACCAATGGCTTGCATTGTTATACACCGATCGACAGATATCCAAGGAGGGCAAGGCAGTTCTATAGGGTATAAATCAGTCTACCTTCCAGGAACTGGAAACGCGGCGCCAAGGCAGCCTCCTAAAATCCTTTCTCAACTGCGTCGGTGCAGCTATACTGTCCCACCTATGTATCACCTTTCTGGCCACAGAGGATAGAAGATCAATTAGGAGAAGTCAGGCTCAGAGAAGATAGCTTGCAGATCTTGCAACTTCTCCAAGAACTGTGCACCGAATTGGAGACACTAGAAACCCTCAATTATGGCCAAGATTTCACCGGCCTGATTAAGGAGGATAAGATCAATACCAAGTTCGTTAGAGAGGTATTGTTGGAGACTAATGCGCAGTTCAGAGGCATCTCTTCCCCAGACAAGATCATTGTCAGGGTCTACAGCGGAGCTCCAGCCTCTTCGGCAAGAGAATTTCTGGAAGGGCTTGGATGGGTTGTCTTGCTCGGCGATGGATAGGTCTGCCCCGGCACAGCTGAAGTGGGAAGAGTAGAATCCACTGGACAATTGATTCGTAACTATTTAATATAGTCCAGTACAGAGTAGTTATAGATCGAAGTATATATATATTGTGGGCTACATATAAGTTCGACAAGACCTTCTAAAGAAAAGCGTTCGACCCCGACATTATAAACCCGGCTATATATGTATGATTGCTGAGGTGGTGCTCCATCCGAAGATCTCTACCAAAACGGCTATAATCCAATGTCACGTGATTGACATATACCGCCTAGTAGATGTGTTGGAGCATACTGGCCCTAGCGACCCTCGCTTAGTCATCATTTATGTAACCTAGATAATTAACTAAACTAGGTAGATTGGCCGTCCCGGCCGGCCACCCCTAGCAATAGACACATCGCTTCCACAAGATGAGGTTAACACTTGACATTCACCTGCACAGTTTGATGATATCGCTGCATGGGAACGCACTACACTTGTAGCTTTATTAACTCAACAAGGCGTAGTAGAGAAGCTAATGGTGCAATAGAATCCATTATTTCTCTTAGTAAGGGACGCGCTGGTACATCTATTCCAGAAACTAAGGATATGCTCATTCTTTCAATTTATTTCGTATCTGATATTGTTTTCATAACTCGAGACTAGTAGCTCGTTCTGCATTTTATGCAAGAGTAGCGAGGGTATTAGACCCCACGGACACTCACAGTAGTGTAGTGTCTGATTCAAGAAGATCATAACATGAACATAACAATGAAACTTAAAAGATAGGATAATCCCAAGACCAACAGGGTACTCTCGGTGCAGGTTCCAATCCGCCGAACGCCATCGCTTGAAAAGACATCAGGTGTAGATATAAAATAAAAAGAAATGAGAAGCAAAGCCTCGGATACTTATCACAAAGAAGGGTTAACATGATTTTAGATAAAGAAACTCATCAAGCATTAGTAGGTGTGTTGTTGTGTGCTTCTTGTTGGTGGCTCGGTTCCTCCACCAATTTGGTCTTGACGCTCAAGGTCATCACATCATTGTTGTTGAGGGCATCAGAGCTGAAAAAACCGGAATCGAGCATATTAGGATCCGCAAGATTGAAGATGTCGAACTGATTCTCTTTATTAATGTCCGAATTAGACAGGAGCGCATTGATGAGATTGCCGGAATCATCATCAGCCGCATTGTGCTCTTCCTTCGAACCGTTTGGCGAGACATAATCTGACGGGAGCCAGTCCGGCCAATGGCTACCCTTGGACGCATCAAAGCCGAAAAGAGAGTCAGCATTTGCGGCGGAAGACGCATCGGAAAAGATGTCCACAATCATGTGGTCCATTCCGTCAAATGTGTCAGCGCCGAAGACATCATTGGGTATAGAAGACAACTGAGGCACATGGGGACGTGATTGCTTGGGGGTTTTGCCCTGACGCAGCGGGCTGTTTTGAATGCGCTGGAGACGTTGCGCGGTAAGCTTGGTTGGGGTCGTGTTGCTGTCCTTTCGTACTTTAGACGACGAGGGTGAGTTGAATGGCAATGAAAGTGCCTTGTCCCCCAGGGCGCCTGTGCGAGGATTCCGTCGCCTTGGCGTGGGGCTAGTGGGCAAGTCTAGCTCAAAAGTCGGGCTCTCGAAGAGACAATCCAGGTCGGAAGCGCCATTGTTCTCTTTGTCCTGAGTACGCTTGCCTGATTCATGGGAAGCGACGCGAGGGCTACGCCGTGGGCTATTCAGAATCGACTCGTCTAGAGCTTTAAGAGGTCCGCCCTCGGCCTGGGAATTATGAAACAAAGCTCTCCTCACGGATTTGGGAGTAAGACTATTCTCACCCGCCGCGGCAGAATTACGACTCTCAAGGTTCCGAGCAGGACTAGACTGAATAGCGCGCCTGAGGGCTTCCATCGCATCTCCCTCTTGCCAACGACCTCCCGCGGTGTCAGTTGATTTTCGGGGTTCTAAGCTGGATGCACGACGCCGTTTGGATGGGGGTTCCTGGGCTTCATCCTCGTTCTCGTTCTCGTTCTCGTTTTCGTTTTCGTTGCTATTGGTGTCACGAGGTGTAGCGTCGTCTTCTGCTGCCGGTGAAGATGCATCAGATACCACTGGTGAGGAACCATCCGTTTTGGTCAATTCGGCCCTGCTCCGGCTCCTTGTTGAGGCACCATTGGTTGAAAGGGGACCACCTCCCTTACGGCCCCTGGGAGGGCGCTTTCTTTTGCCGCTGGAGGATTTGTTCCATTTGTTCTCTGGTCGCATGGACTTAAACTTGTGAAGCCAAAGACCACAAGCTTTTTCTATATCAGTAACAGGAACGCGGGTTTATGAAAATATGTTAGCACTTACGGTTGCAAAGAAGGACCTGAACGAAGTCATTGTCAGCGTCGGCTAGGCTTTTCTTGTAGATCTTGAATTTTGTCACTTTGTCTTGGTCATCTCGCTCTAGGGATTGCCAAAACAACATGCCCATATCCTTCTTCATTTCATCGGCTTCTTCTTCGCTGCCGTCTATTTCCTTGGACCATGCCCTTCGCCATGTAGGTGTTTCAATCGCGCCACAGTTCTCGCAGTAAGGGGGAACCTGCCCATCGCGAATGCATTTATCAAGGCGTGCCTGAACCTGCCTTAGTCTTCTTGCGCCTGCTCCACTACGAACTTTGCCATCCTCTGCTACTCGTTGTGGAGCAGGGGTCTCTGCAGCAGAGAAATCACTCATTGGGCCCTGACCCCAATGGGAGTTTTGACCGTGGGATTGTGATGGCATGACGGGATCACTAGCTGGAATCGTGCTGATGAGCTGCTCTAACTCACTCTGTGACATAGGAGCGGGTGCTAAAGGCTTGGGAGCCTGCCTAAAGCTGGCTCGTGAAGACGGCCTCGAGCCCACCGTGCTGGCTGGTGCGCGATGGGGCACAGTTGCTGCTTCTTTCGTAGGCTCTGCTTCCTTTGCGGGTTGCCCTTGTAACTCATCGTCGACATGCGCTTGCTCATTTTGAGCCTCAGGGTTTACGCGAGCGCTAACAGGCGAACTGGCTCTGACTGCGGGGCGGGCTAATTGCTTCTCGCTGGCAGCATCGTTTGTCACGGGCCTTGCATAATCTTCCAATGGTGTACCAATGTCTTCATCCAACAGTTCCTCCACGCCACCGCTCATAAATCCAGAATCAGGGTCGGTGACCATAGGTGGGAGGACTGGGCTGGACCGACTCGGGAAGCTGCAGTCGAATACCGGAGGCGAAGACGGCATACTGAACGAAGGCTCAAAAAGACCCTGGTAGCGGGACTCTTCTGGTGATTGCGTGTTCGATTCTCCGGGCGTTTGATCATCACTCACGTTGTATGGAGATGTGTATTGATTGCTCTGGACAGATGATTCACGCAGAAGGCTGGGGGCTGGGCGTACCCGGCGATGAAGGCCAGTTGTGTTAGATATAGGTGTGGGTGGGCGGACCGGTTCTTCATTAGAGTTCTGAGCAGCAGCAATGGCAGGGTTTATTGGCGTAGGGCGGTGGATACGAACAGAAGCAGCCGTGCTTGCTACTACGCGTAAAGAACTTGGCTGCTTTTCAATATTAAAGTCAGACTTTTCGGGCCATTCTGCTCGATATAACTTGGCTCGTTTCCGCGGTTGTGGCTCCGCGGATTCGTCGCAACTGCCGTAACCCGATTGGACGGATCCCCTGCGACTGGCGTACCGAGATTGAACAGCAAAATCCGAATCACGCATAGAAACGCTAGAGGAGGGGCGGATGATATCACTTTGTGCACGATCTAAACGTGGTTGTGATTGGAACATCTGTTGTGTCTGTTGAGACGATTGTTCCTGTTGGTAATGGGAGTGTTGGCTTCCATGAGCTAACGCCGACTGTGCAGGAGAGACAGATCGATGTGGCCCATTTGCATGAACTGACGGAAGTTCTCTTGGCGTTGAGCCCTCACTCAGCAATCTATGAAACGTCTCAATCCCGGAGTGATCCATGGGCGATGCCGTCCGTTCCGGTGGCTGAGTACTGGAGGGGGTCATCAAGGCCGGGTTTTGGCGTAAGAAGTTGGTCCACGCTTGCGCATCGAATTCGTGAGGGATGACGTTGCTCAGCTCCCGATACCTTTGCATGCTTTCCAGGTATTCACTCTGCATAACTGTGGGAACGGGCACCAACCGCAACTTCACCTCAAGTGTCTCTTGAGCACCTCTTGAGAACAGCCCTAGGACATTTTTGCATACACGACCGGTGACCATGGTTTCAGACTGGTGGGCGGGGGCATTCGGCGTGGGAGAAGATGAGGCGAGAACCCATGATAGCATTCCCTGCCCAACCAAAGGTGTCTCATACTCGGAGTAATCGTAGGCATAAACTGTGTAATCTTGTCCGAGTCTGGCAACCAGTTCTGGGCTATGACAAGGCAGTGAGTAATGATTACAATCTCGACGATTGAAGAAGGAACAACGAACCTAGCAGAAACAATGGCTTGAATACAAGTCTTCAGTTCGATGACCCCAATTTGCGTCTTCTCATCCAGGGCAGCAATCTGGATGTCGAGGAGATGAGGCCACCGGGCCAGGCAATTTGTCTTGCTGGCATCATCAAATGTATAAAGTACCTTAACTAATCAATTGGCCCTAAAGGTTAGTATCCTTGGTAGAGTTGAGGACATGGAAACATACGCCTCATAGGCCGGACGGAAATTCCGTCCTGAGATTCCATGCCACCAACTTGAGAGGAATAACCATAAGCAAGTTAGAGAGAGAGAACATTCAACTAGGAATATGTCAAAACGAGGTGAAGGTTGTTATAGAGGGGTCCGGTGAGTTGAATCGGCCAGGTAAGAATATCGAAACGTGACCAAGTTTCCTCGAGTAAGTGCGTAGAGAGCTTGAAGCAAGGCAAAGCCCAATGTGTGCCACTCGGCTAATGGAGTTGTCAGGCCTATCTAATCGGAGGCTGCGTCGACCGGGAGAATGCAGCGGTATGTAGGTAACGAGGATCGCGGGGGTGGAATGATCTCTGGAATGCGGACGCGGGACACAGGAAAGGGATGAAGGAACATGCGGTGAGAGTTTGAATAAGAGAGGCGTCGAGAGATTCCAGGAAACTTCGAATCTGTCTTGGAAAGTACCTGCAAGCCGTGAAGCAGGGGTGACAATGGTGGGAGGTTGGAGGAGAAAAAGAAAAGACGCCTTGCATTTGAATCTCGAGAAGCTGGAAAGATCGCCGGGACCGTGTCCGACGCGACGTGACGCAGCCAATCGCGACCTGCGAAAAAGCTGTGTCGCAAACACGGCAAACACGTTCACCACGTGACCGCACCCGCGCCAAGCCGCCAGAAGATGAAGAGCGACAAAGCTGATAGTTGGATGGAAAGATAGTCAAGACGTCCAGCAGACCATCAGTACCACAAGCGCCTTCTTATACGGCCATCATGTCGACCGACCCAAAGATCCAGTACCTACCCCTCTTTTCTCTTTATATCGTGTGTCGTTGATGAGTCATTTATTTGTCTACCATGGCGTGATCCTTATCCCCAACCGATCAACGTGATGCTAATCATACTGTCTATTCCAACAGGGACCTGCTTAACAAGCCCAAGAGTGAGCTTACGTATGTTCATTCCATTCTCCCTTCGACCCTGTCTACGTCTGGATGACTGGTTTCATCCACATAGATTCCTGTCGCATACATATATCATCTAACGTCGATTATCTAGTGAATACGAGGTCTCCCTTGTCGAAGAACATGAGCTCACAGCCGGCCCTCTCTCTCTCCTCCAAACCGCCACGCGCACACACACTCAGGTCCTGATCGCTTGCCGTAGCAACCGTCGCCTGCTGGCTCGCGTGAAGGCTTTCGACCGCCACTGCAACATGGTGTTGGAGAACGTCAAGGAGATGTGGACGGAGAAGCCCAAGGGTGGCAAGGGCAAGGGTGTCAACAAGGATCGCTTCATCAGCAAGATGTGAGTCCATATATTATTCCAATTCGGGTGTAATCTGGGGGACCCTTCTCTAATATACCGCTTATAGGTTCCTCCGTGGTGACTCGGTCATCCTCGTTCTGCTCAGCTGAATGGGAGTTCATCCCAACAACGTGACATACGCGACTTGCTCGGCTAGTTATTGAAGTCGACAAAGACGGTCTATTTCTTGATATCCATACCCTGTCCTACGATTTCCGAAGTCTGCGATCTATACTCGGAGATACAATCACATATACACCCTAGCTCCATCTAATCGGTGAAGGGATCCTATTTCTTCTCATGAGCCCTATCTATGTCCGTTCTATTTTCCTGTATCATGAAGGGACAATGTTGGCGTTTCCTGGTCCATTTTTAGAAAAGTTAGAAAAAGGAAGGAGTGGTCAGGCATTCTTTTTCGAGATCTCTCCCGAAATAAATAGGGCAGGTCGATGGTTCTCGATCTGCGAAAGGAGCATGGACAATAGCTACTTGGATGTATGTACAATCCTGAAATGCTAATACTTCCATTTAGCCACAACGTAATAAAGGACTAAAACAGTAAAAGAAAAAAGACCCATAGAAAATGACAACCCCCTCAGTTCCTAATATGCAACACAACCAATTCTACTGCAAACCTATACTTGAAGGTAGTGAATACATTATGGAAAGAGTGTAGGTAATTCAATGATACTATTCCTATGTAATTCCAACAATGAATGCAGTATAGAGCAGAACGCCGAGATTTGTCATGACTATCGTTGATTAGGTATATTAAGAATGCCCTCCTACATAATATGTACCGTGAATTTTCGAAGAGGCCTATCCTTCAAAAAGCGCTGGCAAGCCCAGTCAAAAACTCGCTGAGTCCGTGGGCACCAGGATCAGGCACCTTACCAAGCCATTCCTCCTCACCTCCCACATAGACAGTACGTCCCAAGCTGGCCTTCATGCTCTTCGTCGCCTCAGTACCTTCTTGCGAGGCCTTAGCAGCAGCATGGATATCCTTGGTGTCTTTCAGAGTTGTGCAGAAGGGGACAAGAGCATCCATCATAGTACGGTCTCCAGGCTTAGCAGGGGTGTACTTCCCGAGCGCTTCAACCGAGTGTTTCAAGGCCGCAGCCCAAACATCAGCTGTAGCAGGAGTTGTTGTTCCCTTGTCTTGCTCTCGCAGACCGTGTGCAAGAGCGTTCAAGAAGATGGCGTAAATAGCACCGGAAGTTCCGTCCATAGTGTTCTCAACGATAGTTACGATGCGATTCACGGCGTGTACCACATCGTCATTGAGGTTGGATAAAGGATCCTCAAAGAGTGCGAGAACAGCCTCTGCACCTCGCTTCAAGCCAACACCACAGTCGCCATCTCCAACGATCGTATCGTAACGAGTAACTATCGGTTCGACCTCAATGAGGCGCCGGAGACCAGCACCCAAAACCTTTTTAAGAATAGCCAGATCCACTGTTCGATGTATTAGCGGATACCCCTGAAAAAGATATCAGGAAGGTTCATCATTTTGAACATACATTTAACATTGCTAGGCTGGTCCTCAGCCAACCTGGTCTTCTTGAGCTGAACGGGGGCATCGGTCCGACGGTCCCATGTGGATGTATGTACGGGAGCAGACCAACCAACTGCCTCCGCGGGAGCATCGAGAAGCTCAAGGAACGACTTGCCAGGGCCCAATCCGGTATCTGCGAGCTTCAATAAGGAGGCGCTGAAGCCCAGTCCGTTAAGACTGGTCAGGAAAGTTCCTTGAATAACTCGGATAGGCTTGATATCGTAGTCTTGCTCGAGCTGGCGGTATACTTCATCAGTGATACCGGAGAGCTCCAGGCTGCTAACACCCCCTAGGTTGTTGATTAGGAGCACGAATTCGTCTCCTGGGTGGTGGGTGATGAAAGCGCGATCGGGATCATTGTGATCCAAAATCTGGAAAAGCATAGTCTTGACCAGCTCTGGCAAAGCGAATCTCATCCGGTGAGATCCAGGTTCATTGTGTATACCCATTCCAACTTCCACTTCCCCCTCAGGGATTGTATCCTCAGGGGCGGGTCTACCAGGGATGTGGACGTGCTCTAAGGAAGAGCCCACAGTCGCAAGCAATGAGTTCGCCTGCTGAGCAATGCGGTAGATGTTTTCGAGAGATTCGCTAGCTCCATGTTAGTATGGCGGTCTTCTCTTTCTTCACCATACGAATTGAGCAACTTACCCTGTCTCCGCCAAGGCACTGACAATTTTCAGGATAAGGATTCCGCCACCAATACCGCGACGGCCGACTTTGCCACCTTTGTTCTTGCCGACGCCGGCATCATCGTTAATAGCAAAGAACTCAGT
Organism: Aspergillus leporis; assembly: GCA_009176345.1. Lineage (NCBI taxonomy): Eukaryota > Fungi > Ascomycota > Eurotiomycetes > Eurotiales > Aspergillaceae > Aspergillus > Aspergillus leporis. The sequence continues at coordinate 148,958 of ML732218.1, read as the reverse complement.
CTTAATCCCGGCGGCACGTGCCTTCTCAGTAGCCATACCGAAGTTGAGCACATCGCCAGTGTAGTTCATGGGAATGATGAGCACACCTTGCTCATTGTCAACACAGTCAAGAGTAGCTTTGCGGATTTGTTCGGCAGAGGGAGAAGCAAATATGGTGCCGGCGACTGAAGCATCTAGAAATCCCTGCCCAACGAAGCCTGCGAAAGCCGGTTCATGGCCCGAACCTCCACCGGAAATGATAGCAACCTTCTTTTTTGTAAGAGAGTCAGGGCGGCGGAAAATGATCTTGTGCTCAGGGTCGAAAGCAAGAGATGGATTTGTAAGAGTGAGAGAATGGAGAGCCGTAAGAACCAGATGGGTTGGATCGGAGAAGAAATGTTTGGCTGTGTTGCGTTAGTGTATCTGCCAATGCATATTTTCTGGGGTTTTAGTTTTGTCTGTGGAGCAGATCCGAGTTCATGTCATGATTGGTGGTGGGTCTGATCGAGAGACGGGACAGATCTTTACAAAGAAAGCGAGAAAAAAAATAATAAATAAAAAAAAGGTAGCGAGAGAGACAAGGCGATTTCGGGATTCGCAACGTACTTTGTGCAGACATGATGTATATGTAATTGCGCAATGATTGTAGCAAACAAATTGGTGTATGACGTCGGAAACCGGATCGGAGGGGCCTTGGGGGTGGGGAATAGGCCGATTGTATTCCTAGTCAACGGAACTAGTAGAGCGCAAAGAGTAGACGGGAAGACAGTCGTTCAGGAGACTCTTCTGCTTTATAAGTATCAATTCCTCGCTTAAATCACAGCGAGATCAGACAGGGCCTGGGCGAATATCCTGATCAAAGAGCCGGGATACCTCGTATGGATTGCGCCAAGTATCACGAGTATAGCAATGGAGTAGACGCTCCAATTGTTCGATAGTCCGTCAAAGGCGGGGAAAAAGTGGAGAAGTTGAGTTCACTCGGGCCTGGCATCTGTCAGTCCAGAGGCTCTCATGCGTCGAACAATGAAGATCTCAAGAAGAGAGATATATCATTTGTCAGTAGTACTCACAGTATCTTGACAGGCAGAGAAAGCCTGATAGGATTGAGATTGAAGTGATTGTGCGTCTAAGATTTGTCAAGGAAGTCGAGAAGAATTGGAGGAGTATAAGGGGAGTGAATTCGGAGTCGCTCGGATGACCAGGATGGAGGATCGGGAAGACAACACTAGGAGGAAAGAGAGCGTGGAAGAAGAGGGGAGTATACTTATACTTGGGAATGATTGTACCGAAGAGAAGACATGTCGCAACTAGGACACTCCGTTTACGGTCGTTAAACCTGTTTGTTCCTTTTTTTTTTTTTTTTCGGTCCACATGAACATGATTACAATGACCCATCATCCCCGTATAGGCAATGGAATAGTAGTTCACAACACAGCACATCGGAGGAGGCAGCTGTACCGAGGAGTACCTAATCGAGTAAGTACCTAAGCAGGTCCAGCCCACTACCGCATACTTAGGGTAAAGTAGGTACCAGGGAATTGGTAATATTACCAACCGTACTCTGCCCAAGGCGAGCTCTATGGCTGATTACTCCAAGCCAGCCCCGAATGCCAGGGTCTGGAACCTGGGCAACTATGGAAGAATCTTAACGCCCGGCTTACCATCTACGGAATTCCCGCCTAGAACCTGGTCTGGATTGGGTTTGGGGTAAAACGCTTAAGTCGTCTTTGATGGATGCAGCTGCAGCATCCCACCGGATAATTTCTCTGTGGTCGAAATGGGGGAAAGCAACTGCCAGTTGTTACACAGAGAGTCTTATCGAGGCAGGTCACAGGTGGACTAGCATCACCTTCCGGGTTCACCCACTCAGTGCAATATCATACTGGTCATTACAATACAGCGTGTGTATTCTGTGGAGATGCCTGATAATTGAGACGATTACTACTCTGTATACCTTAATTCATCAGCCCATTCTTACATACATACGCAGTTTGCATTATGATCCAAAAAATATCTTTCTGCTCTCGTGATATCCTCCGTTCTCTGTTCATCCCTTACTACCGGTGCCGATGAGTTTCAAAATTGGCCCAACAGATCATTACGACTCTACATATCTCGGCACGCATGCAGCTATCTTGTATGCGCTATGGGATGTCCGAGGATAGATCTACAGAGTATGCAGCAGGCACTATTGGAATTATTCCTATATTTTGCATGCATATGACATACAACTTTATTGGTGCCATATACAGAGTACGTGCCAGCTAATTCGATAAGAAGTATTATGAAAACTCGTTGATCGCAATCAATTGATAAACCCAAGTCTCTCGGTAACACTAATACTATACTTCAATCTTTATATGAAGAGGCCGCGGAAAAGACACCCTGGAGCCGAAGTAATTTCTAGAAAAGTAAATACTTCTATAGGCGGAGTGGATGCTCCATAGAACACAAGGGGAAAACGGCGCTAGATCACCCCCAACGTAAATTCGATCATGAGACCTTAAAAAAAAGGCCCAAAAAGGTCTAGTTTCCCCGCTGTCAGATCTAATGGTAATCCACCAGCATGGTTGAAGGGCTCTAGTCATTACCCGATTAGGAACTCCCAATGATAGACGCGTACGTAGTCTCATGCGACTCAAATCTTTGCAGTTTTATCCCTTGTTCCATGAAGTGTTCCATTGAGGATTCCTCCTGATCGCCGCTTCCCTAAGAAATGGGGAGGTGGCCAAAAAAAGCTCAGACACACACGTGAACCAAAAGCCCAGACCGTTTCATTTCAATTACATTCAACGGAACCAATGATACATAACATTTTCCCTTCTCCGGAGGCCCCTTAATTACTTATGCTTATTTTCTATGGTTGCCTCTCTGCCGAGTCCGCTCGGGTTTCTCGGGCGAGAGTAATTGAGTTGTTGCGACGGACTGAATTGAATTACCCTGCTCACGGTACGCAATCATCTCATCATTCGATTTGTGATGACAACAACAAGTTTACTGAGGCTTATTGTTTGGCCAGCGCCGATCATGTTGCCACAAAACAGGTTAGTGATACTCGTTTGGTAATCTGTACTACAGGGAACTAAGTGCTGAATCATGATACCATTGTTATTGACCTTCTTGAACTCCGCAATGCTAGAAGAAAGTCATGCTACAGAACAAAGAGTACAGAGTACTCCGTATGCCGCCAGTGACTATGCCGAGTTCTAAGGGATTCTCGGCTCTACGCCGCGTGGGAGCCGGAGCTGCTCCGGATCCCATTCCGTGATCACGGGGAGGTTATTCTGGACCAGTTCGAAGCCGCGGCTGCAGCTACTACATAGTACATAGACTATATATTGTAGATGAACTTTTGAGCAAAAGTACCCTTTCCCACCCCACATGATTTACTCCACGCTGTACTTCTTCAGATAAACTGATCAATAGCCTTTGCTTCGTGTCATATGATGCTCATTGATTAACACATGATAAAGATGCGTTGCATACAAAGATATAGTCGTCTCTAAATAGTCCATTATGCCACATACTGGTATCGGTTTCCCTCTTCCCGCTCCATGTAGTCCTTTTCAATAAGCCTGTGGAGCATCCGTAGTTAGCAATATACCTCCAATAAAACAACGAAATTTCGCATAGCTAGCATAAGAAAACACTCACTTCTCAATGTTCTTCTTGATTTCCGCAGGCTCTAGCACTCCTCGGCTTCGCGTCGCCTTGATCACCTCTGCCACCAACTCTGGGTGCGTGATGGTCTTCCGGCTCTTCATAATCCGCACAATAGCTGCTTGAGTTTCATAGTGTCGATCAGCAGCCACCCGCTCGTGGGTCGTTTTATTCTCTTCTTTGGTCTCCTTTAACTGGATCTGGTTGATCTTGATCCGCATCTTCGGGTCAGAGAAACCATCGTTGTACGAGAACTCATCCGTTGTGCTAACTTCCCGACCCTTGGGCTTCTTGTTGAGCACTCTGTACTTGGCGCATGCGAGTGATTGAAGGGTCCGTGTCAGCTCCTGGTCGGCTACACCGAGTCAGTTAGCAGCAGTTCGGACCGAATGAGTGCATCAAGTCTTAGGAGGGCAAAGGTACTGACATAATTTCGTCGCCTCCTGGATCTGATGGTAGCTAAGAGTCCCATTCTCCGGGACATCGTTGAATAGCAGGAGCACAATGGCCTGGAATGAGCTGACAACCAGTTCCTTATTGCCCTTGGGAAACCTAGCTCGCAGCTGGCAGTGCGCTAATTGATGCTTCCAATTGAGCTTTCGCCCGTTATATTTACTATTATAGAACTTTTCGAACTCGTTGACAACTGTCGCGATCTCGGGTGGTATCCGCACCTGAACATCGGGATAAGACGGCCAGGCGGCCGCAGAGAGCACGCTAACATTCAAGTCCACCGGTAATCGGTGCTTGCGTTCACGCTGAATAGAATTATAAGCCGTCATTTCATCCCGCGCGACGTCCATATCTTTGAACATAGATTCCAGATTGTGCGTGAAGCTAGAACCGCATTCTAATTAAACGTCAAAGTTAGTTTTCATGATATCATGACGTCTTTTGTCGATTGGAAAAATGGCCAACCTGTCTTGAGCCTTGAGAGCATGCTCTTTTCTGCATCGTCACTGGCACTTCTGGCCATCAATAGTCGACGGGCAAGGTCGTTCTTGTAAAATGCCTCAAATACTGCCTTTCCATGCACAAACCGGAATAGATCCAGCACTTGGTCTAGCTGTCGATTGATTTCTGCATCTTCGTCGGCCAAGGGCACATCCTCGGGTTTTCGCCCCGTAGGCAATTTCCACCCGCCTTTGAGTAACCTATCCACATACTTCGCAATCATTTCTCCAGTCTTGGGATTATCTGTGCCCCCGGATGAATCCGATTTTCTTCCCTTGTTCATGAACGTCTCAAAAGCCTCGCGCAATGTGTGTCCCAGTGACTCATCTCGATGGAAGGAATTGATCCAAGTCTCGTCGAGTTGTTGTTTGAATTCCAGTAAGCGGGACACCATTTCCGCGGCTTTTTCATCGTCAAAAACAATCGTAGTTCCCTCTTCAATAATGTAGCTGCTGAAGGCTGTCTTTAAATTCGCGCCGAGATCCCTTCGCTGAAGAAGGGTGTAAAGCTTTTCCAAAGCAGTCTTGTTGCCCGCCCGCAACAGACCGAGAATATCATATTGGTTAAGCAAAACGCTCTCTTGTTCGGCTACTAACGCCTGATCTAAAAGCTCGGACAACTTCTGCTTTGTACTCCTATTTAGAGAAAACAGTGTGCACCTGTCTACTTCTTGTTCAATCAAGCGGTGGCTGTTTTCTGCAAAAGTGGCGAGATACCCCGAAGCTTCACACTGGGCCCATGATGTGAAGAATTTCTTCGACTCGGAGACAAGGAGGGGTTCAAAACCTGTAGCATAGACATCGAGGCCATGGAAAAATTCAATAGCATTTCGAAGCAGAGATGAGTCAGCCGACATACTGCGCTTTTCGTCACGGTCCGCTTCAATCAGGTCGCAGGCGCCCTGTAAAACCTTTGGTTGTAAAACCGGATCATCATATATGTGTTGGCGGAACTGAATCAAGCCCATCTCCCGAATAACTGGATATTCCTTGGAATGAAGGAGAAACGATTGATCGAGATAGTAGAAAATCCAGCGGACCGTAACCTGCAATCTAGTCAATTCCTAGCGAAGATCTGAGTGTAGAGCGACCCGCGACATACCAGCTTTGATTGCCATGTCGTCCAAGATTCAACAACAGCTCGTAGGGTATCAATGTTATCACCACCTGCTGCTTTTGCTACCAGCATATCACGCAGTTTCCCGGATACATGCCCTCGGCATCGCTCTTGCAGCTGTCTAGCTAGCGCTGAAGCTCGCCCTTGACGGCATACGTTCTCGGCTCCTTTGTAGAGTTCTTCTAGTGATACCGCGGGTTTTCCGCCATTGAAGATCGCCGTCAGTGCTGTATCAAGCTGACCCCATATTTTCTCGAAGTATGAATCCTGGTTCAACTGGGAGCCCGTCCGAAGGTTCTTGACGACAAGCTTCTTGGCGCCGGTATGAGGAGTGAAATTGCTTTGGCGTACTGGTGCGTTGAAAGAGCGGGGCCTCGTTGTCGCATTATGGGAGGTGCCGGGTATGACTTGACCAAACGACCCACTAGCCTTTGGTTCCTGGTTCGAGAAATTGTACATTATGTTTGATGATGCTGGTCCCCGTAGACCTTGTGCAGAGGTCGGACTCGATGGGGTTGGCGATAGCCGGGGACGTTTGCTGGTTGGGGAAGATGGCTGGGGATGATGCTCTTTGCCGTGGGCCGTGTGGTTCCGCGAAAGGAGCTCCGAAATAGTCGCCTGTTGGTGCTGAGGTTGATGCGAAACTTCCTCCTGCTCAGAAAACTTTCTCTTGCCGATCGATTTGCGCTTACCGCTCCTCTGCTCGGTGGCGCCTCTTGAGTTTTGCTGCATCTACCCGTTCTTGTCCGAGATGACGATGTTGAAGAGGAGCACTCAGCGTTGGAAAAACCCAGAAAGTCTCTGGACTATACAAGTCATGGCAAATCCGCTTGGTTTTTGTCGAGCTTAGTGCGAACGATGTGGTAAATGTTGCAGGTGAGAAGGGAGAAGGGAGATGGCGGGTAGTGAGTGGGCAGCAGAAGCAGAGATACCCGTTGACGTTGAGTCGGAGATAAGATAATACGTCCGTGGCATTTATACATTGTCCTGTGGCTTTTTTATAGGAATACATCACCAGACAAACATCAACCCCATCCACACCTACAATTAGAGCCATAGCTAGCAATGGGTCATGCGATTATTTCGGGAAAATATTATTTTGTGGTTTCATTTCCCTCACCAACGAATGCTGAATTTATATGTTTCATATAGCAGACGTCCTTGATAATTCCATGCACCGTTTCATAAAGTCAAATAAATCCCATTACGCCCACAGATGTTCGTGAACACTTTGTCCTTTGTCCAAAGCCCCAAGTTACGTAAATAGTTTGGGCCTTGTGAGCTCTTTCACTTCATTATCCTCAAACTGGTCCATGTTAGCTAAGTTGATGGCGGGGAGGGGTTTCCATAAGTTGAGCTGCATACCTCTAAGAAATCGGTAGCCGCAATCAGTGCCATATATGATTTGGTCAGGTTGCTGAGGGTATGTTGGTGATCTGCAGCACTCCCTCCACCAATTTTGCCAAATCGTTTAAATATCCCGACCATGCTTTGCCTATTCTCAGCAAGGAACGCACGGATTTGTTCCATCATCTGCTCGTTATGAAGGCCCCTGGAAAACGCAGCGGAGACAATGACTCGTAGGACCAAATCCAGGAGATCGTAATACTTCCGGAGGGCATCGGCATTATCAATATCTAATTTAGTCAGATGAAGTTCATTTTATCGAAAAGCAGATTGCTACTAACCGATGCCAAGATCTGGGTCAGCTGCGAAGAGCTGCGAACCACGTACGGCTTCAAAAAGACCATTCTTCAGAACATGAATCGCGCCGGTCTTTGTTTGGCAGAGTTGCTGAAGTAAAGACAACAAAGACTCATAATAAGATAGAAGTAGAGGCGTATCTATTTCGAACCTGATTAGCTGCAAGATTGGCTGATAACTTCATGACCACTTACCACTCGCTTGAGCATTTCTTAGTTCAACGGGCAACGTCCTAATGGTATCCAAGAAGAGACTTAGATAATTGGACTGGGATATTGATTCGGCCAATATAGAAACTCCCTGTTTATCCAAAGCTGCTAGGAGATTAAGGAACAATAAAGCAGACACCCGACATGTCTCCTGGCCAGCATATGCATCATCGCAGATCACTTCAATCAATGCGGGGCCGGCCAGCTTGATAATCTTGTGGCTGTGTTGCTTGATACCCTCATGTCCAGTGCCGGGCTGGATAATACGAGCGATATAAGATGAGCAGATGTTGTAGAACGTTTCTCGAAGATTAACATTCCCTGTTGCTAGAGCAATACCTCGTACGCAGATCTGGAAAAGCTGATGGAGCTTTTCGTCAATAACATCTCCACTCCTCCCGACGGAGGTCGGCCCTGTTGAACTTGACTCTAGTTTATTAACTAGAACTTCGGCCAGGCGGGCTAGTTCAGTCGCCTCTGGGAGGTCTTCTTCGACGGCGTTTTCAAGTTTAGGAAGAATCAACTGGATGGTATGCAATATAAATGTCGACTTTCGACCGCCTTCAATCTCAGAGCATGTGAGCATTGTCGTTATGAGTTCTGTCCAGGACCGGAGAGCCAAGTAACGGTTGCAGTTGATCTTCCTCGACTGATTTGTCGCTTGGATAAACATGTTAAGAGCTTCGGCTTCTGAAAGAAATTGCTCCTCATCCTGAGGTCGCAATTGCCCGCTTAAGAGCAGATCCTCTTTCCTAAGCTGTATTACCTCCTCTATCTCTGCTTCGTCGTATAGAACAAGTGAATCGTCTGCCTCCTTTGCACACACGTCCAACATAATACCATCTAGTAATACTAGCATGGGGGGCTGTAGCTGACGCCCAAGGTCCAGATCTGCAAAATCGAAAAGATCAAACACTGTAGGGTTGGGTATTGCATCACCCGTCTCTGAGGTCGAGTTCCCAAACAGCGTCGACATGATATCTGTTTGAAGGGTTGGTGAGCGGAGCTTAGCAGCCGAACGAACTTCTGTAGCTGCATAAGCATACAGATAACTTCTATACAGCAATAATTCCGCGAGAGCAGTGGCGGAATCCGAAACCCAGAATTCTTCCGTCCCGATCGGAAATCCATCCCAAGGGGAGTTTGGTCCAATGATGGGCTGACTTGCAAGGATCCTATGCAGAAAGCGGTTCGCACGCATCTCAGTAAGTGTGAAGAAGGAAGATATTTTGGAAGACCATAGATGCTTCAACACTTCGAAAGCCATACGCTTGAGGTGCACCATCCATGACAAGATGTTTCCTTCAACTTGTTCTGGGTAGTTTTGCAGGAAGGTGATAATGGCATGTAACAATGACCTCCCATAGGCAAAAAGTCCTTCGGAGGGGACGTCAAGCATGGTTCCCACACTGCTAAAACCGAGCAGAAGATGAGCTATCGTTGGCCGATCTGGGATCATGTTGAGGCAGCTGTTCAACAGCGCCAATAGAGCCTCTCTAATGATGTAGCCCGAGGATTGTGAACCAAAATCGAGCTCCCTCAGTTCAGGCTGCATTTGAGATACAAGCGGACGTGCCACGCTGTCCACGTCTACTTCCGTGCTCAATACCTCAACAATTTTATTCGAAGACCGCCACTTGGAAAGACCGGGCGATGAAACCTTATTGAGCTTTCTAGAGCTAGAAAGTTTCTCCAGCAGTACCATCGATGTTATAGTGAGCTGTTGATGTGCCGTGCTGCAATAGAGACACAAGGAGGGTACAATCGACAAATTGTTGAGCACACTATCTTCGAAAGCCGAGAGCGATGAGTTTGCTATGTTGGTCCGACTTCCACCAGCTTGAGACTTGATTAACGGCCGGACAATGTTGAAGTAGGTCGACTGAAGGTCCATAATCAAACCCATGACCTCGAGACTCCTGACTAAGGAAAGGACCAATATAGAGTCAGATGCCGCCTTGGAAACCTCAGCTATATCTTGGTGAGCCGTCGCAAAAATTGCCTTGATCACATCTTCGTTGAACAACCATTCAGCTACCCGCGCGAATGGATGGAGGCGGACATAAGTAACCAATGATGACGTCTTGGAATCGGATGGTACAGTGGGTTGGCTTAGAACAGAGACGAGGCTCTCGTTGAAGGACTTCAAGCATGTCGAAACGAAATCGAGGCAATTGTACGTCAGCATTCGAGTCTGGCGTTCGTTGAGATCCGGAATCTTCCTTGACAAGGCATGGCCTAATATGAAGTCTATGTAAGGCTCAATACCAGGCATGCGGTAGGACGAGCCCAGGGATTCTGGGAACGGCAACGAAAGGTGAAATTCAGCTGAACCGGAGGTTGGCAATACGAGGGAATAGATCAAAGTCAGAAAAGCGTTGGCTTGGTCAAAGCTTTCGCCAATCTTCTGGAACGCCTGTTGCTCGTGCCAAACAAGCGGGTTTGAGACTACTGGAACTTTTCCTATTCCAGAAGCACTCATGGATCCACTAGATATCCACTGATCGATGGAGAGCCACATTTCATTGCCATGGGCAGGTGTCCGGTCAGTCATCAGAGCCGCAAGAGTAGTGAACACCGTGGCTCTCAAGTGTGTGGGTATCGGCCCGCTGCACAATGTCAACAATGTGCTGACAACGTTGAAGGATGGATGCTGAAGCATCCAGTCCCGTATTGTAGCACTTTGTTTACATAGGTTTCCCATCAACCGGAGATAGCAGGTCAACATAACAGGACTTTCGGGTTCACTCATATCTGCCGGTTCAGACTTCCGGGCACGCAGTACTGTCTGCGAGGTCGCGGCAGAAGGCTTCTCCGTGACTCTCGTTGCGTAGAGTTCTAACTCAGCGAACATCTGTGACCAGTTCATTGAAGTCGATCGCTTAAATTTAGCAGACATAAACTTGTCCTCTTCAGAGAGGAATCTATGAGCTGCAGTAGCATTATCTTCACTTCCCGAAATAGAGCATAGTAATTCACAGAATGCGCTAACTCTAGGGACAGTTTGTCTTTTTGAGGCCCATTGAAGAAAGCCGTACAAATTGCCATCAGGATCAGCCCAAAACTCCTGTGCAGCGTCTGGCCGCTGCTCGAATGCAAATGCCATTACCATGAGGAAAGATTCAAGGTGCGTCCGAGCCTCTACCAGACCACGATGGAGACTAGAAGTTAGGCCGTCCCTAAGCGCGGTGATCTGGTCCAATCTTTGCGAATCTTCCTCGGACTTCAACATCCGAACCGCATCCGGCATGTTAGCGATGCACGACTCTGCAAAAACTTCCAAGTTCTCCATTAGAAGGGTTCTCATGTACGCGGCGCAGGAATCGGATTCAAGCGGCATAGCTGACGAGCTTTCCTTCAACAATAATGCTACCAGTTCACTTCGAGCTGGATCTACCCATTCTTCATTGTTTACCCCAGAGCAGATAGCCAGCATGAAGTCCAGCCCTCCATCATCCAGCACAGTCATAAACATCTTTGTACGCTCCTCCGTTTCTTTCTCAAGATCGACACCGGGTAGGGGAGAGGACGGTCCATCAATATCCCATCCACTGTATACTGCAAGCCAGAGAGCAATTATTGCAGAATGGAAGGTCGGAAGGACCCAAGTATGGCCATCTTTGGTCGATGTAACAGCGGTGTGCAGGCTTCGAGCCTCTGTGTATGAATTGGAGCTTTCAGGGGAGCCATGCTGAACAAAGGCAGAAATTATAACAGGGATATAATGCACAAGTAACCCATCAAACCGCTCCAACTGCCGAAGGTTGTTAAGAAGTAGCCGAAGATCCTCTGGGCTAGTATAAGGGCCTTTGAAGAGATAGCATAGAATGGCACCCAATGATTCGTGCTGTTGCAGCAAGCTGCTGCGTTGGTACTCGATTGCCTCCATGATATCGGCGTCTTCGGTTTGGCCTACAACAGATGCCTTCTGAATCTGTTCGGCAACAAGTACAAGCCACTTCTCGATGTCTTCCATAGATTTCATGCATTTCCGTGCAAACAGCGATGCGTTTCGAAGAGGACCGTTCTTTATCTCGACAACGAAGGCTACCATATCCTGCATTAGTACCTGAGTCATTTCCCGCTCGACCTCGAATGATTCTTGGAGGATGAGGCGCAGGGATTCAAGTAAGAAGTGCCGACGTTCATGAAATCGCATAATCGCAGCGATGAGAGGGGTTCTATCCAGCAATTGAGCATGCTCCTGTGCATAAAGGAACAGAATCGCGGCTTCCAACTCATCAATTCCCAGCGCATCGGCCAGCTGCAGCGCGCCTTGTTGGAATTCCTCATTGATGGTGTATTCGAGGTCGTCGACGGTGATTTTCCCTAGCATCGGAGCAACGTCAGCAGTGTACCCAACCAAGAATTAATATCCAGCCTTTGCGTATAGGATATGGTTACCTGACAGAACAGCCTGTCGACTTGCATTATTCTTTGCGGGCTTGTCTAGGAGCTTTCTGAAATCATCGATGTGAGACTCCAACTCGAAGCGGAGACGGTCGATGTTCACGAAGGACGAGTCGGAAAGGGAAGAAAGATCTTGATAAAGGCCACGAAGGCCAGCTAGCGTATCTCTGTCCCCCATTCTCAGAGACTGTTCCTAGCTTGGCGAGAAGCGCCGTGGGAGAGGAAGGTACACGTGGGAGAGGAAGGTACAATGTATGAACTGTTTGTTGCGGGCTAAAAAAGGTCGGAGGTCGCGATCAAAATTCCGACCTGAAAAAGTAAAAGCGGCGGAGCTCTGTTTGCGCCAAGACCAAAGCTACTCTTGACTCTCTGAACAGCCGCACCAGAGTTTCCAAGCACTCTTCCCAGAATACCCCTGGCTGCCACTTGTTTAATGGCTTAGGAATGTCCTTTGTTGAACGATGAAGTTTGTGAAAACTTTAGAACGTGACTAATGTGGACAGTTCTGTTATATGTTCAATTGTGTTGGTGTTACTTTGTCGGAAGCTGTGTATAGGAACTACTCCACATTATCAGCATCACCGCAATGGCGGAAATCACTCTTGATAGAAGTCTGACGCTCCTATCATCCGAGAAGCAGAGAGAACGCTCAGATGGCTTGGCTGGTGGGTTATTCTTGGAGTATCTTGCCGAAACTTCTCTAACGTCTGCAAGATCTGAAGCATATACTCCAGCAAAATAAACGAAACTCAAAGCTGTATGTGAATGGACAGTATTACCCCAAATGATGGTGAGCCCGGCTGTTGACTGTGAAAAAACTGCTCAGGGACTCATTGAATGACAAAGCCTGCCATAAGATCTTTGAGTCACTTTTCCGATTCATCTCATTAGAGAAATCCCTATATAATCGGGCAAATTCTAAGGGACCATCTGCTTCTCGCTTATCAACATGCGCCTTAGTTCTGCGAACAGCCGTGGATGTTTTTCTGCATAACTTGCGAACAAAATCCGTTCGTGCAATTGTTGACCACATAATTGAGACTTTGCAGGACCCAAAAGGAAGTTTGTTTGAGCTCCTCGGCGTGGATTATACAAAATGCTTGGCCGCACTTCTGCATTATCCCCCCCATGTCGAACATCTGGGGAGTAGTGAATGGGAAAATCTAATCAACTTCAGTTTGAAGATCGTGAAAGCCCAGGAAGATGAGGGTGGCAATTTGCATACTGGGAGCGATCATCGATCCACATTAGACGACTTCCTGGCTGGCGGAGGCACCCCTACACCGTCCCGGTCGACGCCAACACTAACAGTCAGAGAGAAGCCCAAAGGTGACAAAAGTGCACTTAGTGAGGTCGTAGTCTGTATTCAACTGCTAACGGCAAGCGCGAATGCTCCGATTCAAAAACCTGCTGCGAGAATCCTTCACGGGCTAATGAATTTCGTCAAGTCGTCGCCTATTGCTGGAAATGGACATCAGATAGCATTCAATAGCATCAATTCAATCGTCATGAGGGTGTTGTTTGACCAGTCTGAGCTTGTTCAAAACATTCTACTAGATGCAATTCCTGTGATTTGTCACCTGTGGAATACCAAGCTCGTGGGGTTGAAAGACGAGTTGCTTGTGACCATCATGGTCTGCATTGTTCTCTTGACCTCTACAGTTCGGCAGGAACCATCAGCATTGCTAAACCGCTCGATTGAAAGTCTTTTGGATGCTTTATACACAGATTACACCAAGCGGTCGGAAAAGGATATCCTACAAATCGATGATTTGATATTTTATCGGAAAAACTCGGGAGCAGCGGATCAAATGTTAATATGGCCTCGTCTTGAATGTGGCAGATCAGAGCACAATTGGACCGTGATTTGGGCTATCGCTAACCTAATGGAGCTATCAGATGATATAGCTGCACAATTGGCGCCGCCTCGTGAGACATCGAGCAAGAGACAACGTCTCACCTCGATGGTGGATGAGATTCACCGCGACTGCGTTGCATCTTCAGGTGTCAGAAGAATATGTGCTCTGCAACTAATCCCCCTTCTCCCCAAACACCACGCCAGCGATGATTCGAAGTCGTCGTTACTTCAACGGTTGATACCAAATATACTCGATGATAACGGCATAGTAGCCTCCTGGACAATGATGGCCATTGCAAGGTAAGTTACATTACGCATCTCTCATCAATCCTCAACTGACCAATCTCTCCTTAGTCTTGCTGGTAGTCCAAATGCGGACTCGCCCTGCCACAAAGGCATCTGGCAACAAGCTTGGGAGCTCACATGTCGTGCTTCGACTTCTCAAGTTACGTCTAGGGCTTCCTGCATCCTCATGAATAGCATTCTCGAAAACAATCTTTTGGGGTATTCAACAGTCGCAGAAGCGACGAGCTCAATGCTTACGTCCGTAAATTTAAACGGCCCCTCTAGCATGTCTGATTCATCGTTGGCTCTATGGACGACAGTAACTCGAATGACTGCGCAGATAAATCCGGGATCCCTGCCAAATGCTTCAAAACAGATTTGCGCCTGGCTCCGAGAGGTTTGGGTCATCGGTGTGTTTCTATATTATTTTTCCAAGTGACAGTTACACCATACGCTAATATTATTGTAGGAACTGTAACCGATCGAATACAAATGGCTCAAGTGGCTGCATTTGCCCGTCCACTGAACCTGCTGAGCCTGCTTCTAGCCTGTACTAGTCGGCATTATATCCCACCTAAGTCCCTGTTCAAGGGTCCCACTAGCCTTGTGACCAAAGGCTGGCACTTTTTCCGCAAGAACAGGCTACTGTTAGATTATCTTTTTCAGCTTGAAGGGATGTTGGATTTTGATGTGTGGGATACAGAGACTAACATCCATTTGGAAACATCTTCACGACAAGATCCTAACGACAATATGGTTTTGGATCTTCTGCAAGCGAAATCGGAAGCGTTCTTTCAAGCATGGCAGTCACTATGCTCAGAAAGATCACATCATATAACAGTGGACACCGTGCAAATAATCGCATCTTTCTGTATTCTCGTTGCTCTATACACCGAATGTCTGCCGCATCAATCCGCACCACAATTCCAGAGCTTACAACAGAATAGTCAGCGACTGTGGGAAATTATATGCTCTTTTCTAGCCACCCACGAGCTTGAGTTTGTTCAAGTCTGTTTGATGTTGTTCTCGCCCTTCATTAATCCTGAACAATGCTCCTCCAATTCTGGTTCTACCGTCTCAAAAGCTCTTTACAAACTTGTCCTTCCCTTGTCAGGCCTTTTAGAGTCCTATAGAAGGGGTCAAAGAGACAAGCTTGTACGGCATAATGGAGAGCCAATGGACTTGGACGATACTTTATTTACTTCCAAAGACCGACTAGTGGAGGCAACCTCCATCATCAACTGCAATAGAGAAGCGCTACCCTTGTTTCATGATATTGCCACCTTCCAGCGGTGTGTTACTATTCAGCTCTCTGTCTTCCAGAAAATACACGCATCTTTCCACAACCCTGAGCAGTCTTCCAGTAAAGCTCTGGTAAAGTACTTGACGGATCTTGATGAAGTTGACATCTTAGCCGCGTGGGACTTCTTACCTCATGTCTACTGTGCGCTTTCCGGGATGGAGCGCGATCGCTTGCTCGACATACTGGAAGACTTGGCTGAGAAGTGCCTGCAATCATATGAATTGGAGCGCTGCGAGACTTCTCATCTCCTTTGTATTCGTATGATGCACGGCTTTGTTAACTCGTGGGTCAACTCGGAAGTCGATAGTTTTAGCGAGTCGGCCTCTGACATCTACACGTGGCTCATAGACGTGTTGTTAGCGAAAGACATGGCTTCACCTTCGGTTCTTGTTGCGTTTAGTGAACTCCTCGTGGGTGTAATCTATACCAATGCCTCATATTCAATCGGTGAATCGGGGATATCACCACGAACAAGCCTTCTTCAGATCTTAAAGAATGGCAGCATACCAGTTAAGTTTGATGTTGGAAATCTGGTCCCCCGATTATTTGGCCAATATCCACTAAGTGATCACGACGCCATATTCAATGATGTGCTAAGACACCTTCCTAAAGAATCTGATTGGGTCGAAGGCATCGCCCTTCGTTTGTACATTCTAGGTCAATTAGCTTCCCGGTGGCATACCTTACTCCGAAGGAGCATTTACCATATGTTTGAGACACCGGCACATGTGCCACACTCGCTTCGATATGCCGAAGAGTGCATACGCGATGTCGCCAAAACGCTTGGACTCAAAGATGCGAAAGAGCTCTTTCGCCTATTCTCTTCTCAGATTCTTTACACCTGGACCGAGCAAGAATCAGCGACAACCATGCCTTTCAGTATTTTCGGCTATGCAAATATCCAAGGCATGTTGAGCGATGTACAAGACGAAATTGTTGGCCAAACTTTAATGCGTGCAAAAGAGGACGAGGAGGTCGAGACGTCTAAGCACATGGGAAAGCCTCTTGTGGAGCTCTTAGTAGCATCTTTCTACAAGGCCGAGGCCTACAGTATCGCTCGAGATATTAGTACCCCCCCAGGTCAGGGTAGTCAGTCTAAAGGCGTGGAGACCCGGCTGAAAAAGATGCTAGGGACTGACCGCTTCATGGACTTGATCGATCAGCAGTTTCCACAGACGATAGCAAGTTTCTTCGGGTCCCTTGATCAATACGAGCAGATTGAGAGAGCGTTTTCGAAACGTGCGGAATTTCAAGATGCTCTCAATGTTCTAAAATGTATTGTTGGCAAGAGTGCTTCCAAAGTCATTCTTCCCGCAAACCAGCAACCCTCATTCAGGGCTCGCTATCTCATTGATGAGCTAGAGTTCCTTTGTAAGCGCAGTGGGTACGAGCTTGAAACAATATGGACGCCTACTTTGGCATCTTATGTTTGCCGAACTCTCTTAGAATCGATTCATCCAGCGCTCGGTTCTTTTCACGCTTGTTCTGTCATCCGGAAGGTTAGAATACTAATATGCGTTACTGGACCTGTCATGCTGAGAGACTACCCTTTCGAGATGACTATACACGCTATGATGCCGTTCCTAGTGGATATCTATTGCTCGGAAGATGCATTAGGAATCTTTTGGTATTTATTGGAAACCGGAAAGCCTTATTTGGCAGAGGACCCTGGTCTTATGGCGGGGATTGGTGTCTCCACATTGCTTTCTTTGAAGAAGTTTCTGGCGTCTCCTCCGGATGACCCAGCACAACAGAACCAAGTGAGTGTGGTAAAGGCAAATACACAACGGTTTCTACAGTGGTTTGAGGACTATTTGGATACCTACGTGGCCTCCCTGGATGCAGAAACACGGGAGTTATTTAGCCGGCTGGTAAGATCTTCACAGGTCATCGACTCCGCAGAGTCGAATTCAGGTAATACAAACGAAGGCGAACTGATCCTAGAGCTCCTTGAGGACCGAGGCTCTAAGAAGGGTCTTCTAAGCAAGCCTATCTCCGATCACGTCATAGCACTCCTCTGCGCTGACTCCAAGGAGCCGCTTGGGCATCACCACAAGCTTAACGGGAATGACAGAGACACAGCTTCTAACATCGTGGCCATCTACCAAACGTTGCAGAATTTCAACACCGGGTCCGGATATCGGTTGTGGGCTGCTAGAGTCATCGGGCGCGCATTTGCTGCCACGGGCAAGATCAGTGACGTCCTTCTCAGGGAGCAAGACCTGTCTCTGTTCAAATTCCACTGCCCACAACTGCGCTTAGAGGTACACTGTTATTCTAAAGCTAGAATACTTCATGTTTTATGCAGCAAGCTACAAAACAGTAGTCACCTTGAGGTGGGGCTCATCGAACGAACATTGCAGCTCATTATCAGCAACCTTGGCGGATCTCCAGAGTTTCAACAATGCACAGGTGTCATACCTTTACCTTTGATGAAAGCTTTTACCTGGAACCCCTACCAGTGTCCACCCATAACCACGTCTACTTTAGAGACAGAAGAGCACGATACCAAGGCCGAATGGAAAACAAACGATCCGTTACCTCGGTGGGCGCGTAATATTGCGTTGTTCTTGTCCAAAGCTGCACTCGAAGACCCTGTTACTGGGTCATTGAGCCATATTCTCAACGCTATTCCTAACTTAGCCGTTCAAATCCTACCATACATGCTCCATGATGTCTTGCTGGCTGAACTTCAGGGAGAAGCAAACGTTCGCCAAATAGTCTCCGATATATTCAAACAAGCTTTACGGGATGTCGACAACAGTACTATCCCACATGCACGGCTCGCCATCAACTGCATTCTGTATCTTCGGAATCAACCGAAACCGGATGAGGCTACGATAGTAGAACGTGATGAATGGCTAGAGATAGAGTTTGCAGAGGCATCATTGGCTGCCAGTAAATGCCGCTTACCGAAGACAGCACTCCTCTTTCTTGAAATCCATGCATCTCGCGTGGTTTCTGGCTCTCGACGTTCCTCACTTGCCAAGTATGATGCTCCTTCGGACACGTTACATGAGATTTTCAAGGACATAGACGATCCTGATTTTTTCTACGGCATCCAGCAGAGTCCTTCTCTGGACTCCATTATGGAAAGGCTCCAACATGAAAGCTCAGGATTCAAAAACCTCCTCTTTCAGAGTGCGCAGTATGATAGTGAGATACAGATGTCAGAGGACCCGAATGCCTATGGCGTTCTCAGGGCACTCAACTCTACCAATTTGCAAGGAATTGCCAATTCCATGTTTTCTGCATCTGGTGGCGGATTCAAAGATACATCAAGTTCATTTGATAGCATGCTACAAGCTGCAACAAATTTACGGCAATGGGAAATTCCCGTCTCACCCTTGAACACTTCACCTTCCGCGACTGTCTTCAGGGCCTTTCAAAGCCTCAACACATTAGGAAGCTTGACTGAAATCTCTAAATCTATCAACGAGTGCCTCCTGACAACCCTGGATTCTCTCACGAGCACCAGTCGATCCGCCATGTCTTTGCGAACTGCGATGAGGGTCTTAGGAGTTGTTACTGAAATCAGTGACGTCTTGGATACCAGATCAACAGAAGAGATCAATTGTGAGTGGCAGAAGATCGCTGCCAGAGACTCATGGATGGAGACCACCAGGTATGATAATAACACGTCTACATAACACATCTACAAGTAAAACTATGATTCATTTGGGCTACTTCTAATTATTGTCAGTGTTCATGAAATCGGTGAAATCTTGAACTCTCATGAAGCTCTTTTCTCGTCAATTAAGCGAACTGGATTTTTGAAGGCTTCGATCAATATAAGCGATCATGACGCACAGCTTCTGGAAGTTAAGGCCATTCGTCAATCACTCCAAATCGCAAGAACTCACGGTATCCAGCAAGCTTCACTGAAGTCGGCCGTGTGCCTCTCTAAGCTCGCACGAAAGTGCTCCTCGCTAGGAATCAACATTGAGGGGGCAGCAAAGTTCGACCTGGCCAATGTTCTATGGGATCAAGGTGAAATGGCAGCATCAATCCGTATGCTTCATCAGCTCAAAAATCAAAATGATCTACATAAACAAGTTGTGCCAATCAGCCGTGCAGAGCTTCTCGTGACTTTAGTATGACTCCTTGTTATATCTATCTGTGTATGGCTATTTACTATGTTCCGGGCTAACTCTGTCAATTGAAAGGGTCATCATGTTGCCGACGCACGTCTCGAGAAACCAGAGGTTATCATCCAAGATTACTTATTGGCTGCAGTCAAGGAGCTAAAGGGTCGCTCGGTGGGTGAAGAAGCTGGTAGAGTTTATCATGGGTTTGCCACATTTTGTGATCAACAACTGCAGAATTCCGATGGCATGGAAGATTTCACGCGGGTTGAACAACTAAGAAACCGTAAGGAGAAAGAAGTGCGAGCACTGGAGGATATGATGAAGACCGCAGAGGGAAGAGAGAGGGAGGCTCTGAAATTTCATCGAACAAGGACAAAGCAGTGGTTCGATCTTGATGATCGCGAATACCAACGTCTCCGACGAAGTCGGGAAGCCTTTCTACATCAATGCCTCGAGAACTATCTCCTTTGCCTAAGGGAAAGCGAAACTTACAACAGCGATGTCCTTCGTTTCTGTGCACTGTGGCTCGACAAGTCTGACAGTGACATCGCAAATGCCGCTGTTTCCAAACATCTCAATCAAGTTGCGAGTCGGAAATTTGCACCTTTGATGAATCAGCTAACCTCGCGTCTGCTGGATGTGTCTGATGAATTCCAGAAGATGCTCTTTGCTTTGATCTTTCGCATTTGTGTTGATCATCCGTTCCATGGGATGTATCAGATTTTTGCGAGCAGTAAATCCAAGGGAGGAAAGGATCAATCTGCTCTGTCACGCAACCGAGCAGCTGGAAAGTTGGTTGAAGGCCTGAAGAATGACAGGCGTATTGGGGCAACATGGGTGGCTGTCCACAACACCAATATAAGCTATGTACGATTTGCTGTTGACAAGCCAGACGAGAAGCTAAAAAGTGGTGCGAGGGTACCGCTGAGGAAGCTACAAACTGGCGAACGCCTCGAACAGGACGCCGCTACACAAAGATTACCACCGCCCACAATGAACATCGAAATTCGCGTTGACTGTGATTATAGTGGTGTTCCTAAGCTTATTAGGTATCATCCTGAATTCACGATTGCGTCTGGTGTTAGTGCTCCAAAGATCGTCTCCGCTTTTGCAAGTAATGGTCTACGATACAAGCAGCTGGTAAGCATTGAACTCCTACTCCTATGGCATATGCACCGAACGTTAAGCTGACCGAATTTAAAGTTCAAAGGAGGGAATGATGACTTGCGGCAGGACGCTATCATGGAACAAGTATTTGAGCAGGTTAGCAACCTCCTTAAGGATCATCAGGCTACTCGGCAGCGGAATCTCGGGATTCGCACATATAAAGTTTTGCCTCTTACATCGAACGCGGGAATAATCGAGTTCGTGCCTCACACTATCCCATTGCATGACTATTTGATGCCTGCACATCAAAAATACTACCCTAAGGGCATGAAGCCGAACGTGTGCCGCAAGCATATCAGCGATGTACAGACACGATCGTTTGATCAACGTGTTCGGACGTTTCGACAAGTTACTGAACATTTTCAACCCGTCATGAGATACTTTTTCATGGAAAAGTTCAATAACCCAGACGACTGGTTCGGCAAGAGGCTTTCCTATACACGAAGTACCGCTGCAATCTCAATCCTAGGTCATGTCCTTGGCCTTGGAGATCGCCATGGCCATAACATCTTGCTGGACGAACGGACTGGTGAGGTGGTGCATATCGACCTGGGTGTGGCATTCGAGCAAGGCCGAGTCCTACCGGTCCCCGAGGTCGTCCCGTTCCGTTTGACACGAGACCTTGTCGATGGGATGGGAATTACCAGGACAGAAGGTGTCTTCCGCCGATGCTGCGAGTTCACACTTGAGACGTTACGGCAAGAGTCCTATAGTATCATGACTATCCTTGATGTGCTTCGGTATGATCCACTGTACAGTTGGACTGTGTCCCCTTTGAGGATGAAAAAAATGCAAGACGCCTCGGAAGCCGATGGAGGGCCTCCCGTGCTGCCTGGCGCTGCCGACCAACGTTCGGCCAATGAACCAAGTGAGGCTGATCGTGCCTTGACAGTCGTAGCAAAGAAATTGGGCAAGACATTGAGTGTTACAGCAACTGTAAATGAGCTGATCCAGCAAGCAACGGATGAGAAGAACCTTGCGGTCCTATATTGCGGTATGTTTGTTATGGCTCTGCTCCTCGAACCTTCAGTACAGATATGCTGACTTTTATCTCTTCACAGGCTGGGCTGCCTATGCTTGAGATCTGGAATGCGTGTGTAGGACCATTTGACTTGGGGGGCTCTCATCATTTTTGTGTGGCGTATTAGCTCTTGTGGGTGCTGCTATTGGTGTTTTGTTGTGTTATTCTACAACTTGGTTATAAATATAGCTTCGTTGTATAAATTTACATTAACGAAGCAAAAGTTGCACAACCTGCAACAATGTTATTCCTTTATCCCAACCCAGATAGAGATGAATAGAACATTGTGATGAGATCAAGGATGGTAGTTAGATTGGAAAAAAGAGAAAAAGAGGATAATTGATAGAAATAAGATGTTTCCTTTTGAAGGGGGAAATAGGAGGCAAAAAGTTAATGGTCCCAGGGAGGCTCGAACTCTCGACTTCTGAGTTATTAGCTCAGCACTCTAACCAACTGAGTTATGGGACCAAATTGTTTATATATCTCTTTTTCTTTTTGTTATATAACTAAAAAATATCTATAGGACTAAAAACTCCATCATCAGTTGCCGTTTTGGGATGCTTTACGGTGGCGTCTCATTTTTCTCTTCCCAGCTGCCTATGATGCCCCCTGCCCTAACATATATGACTACGTTCTACTGACCATTGCATCATATGCCTCCAAAGCTCCCAACACAGGCATGTTCATGCCCTGCCTCCTTGATCTTTCATGGAACTAAAGACTCTACGGAGGAAGTCTTGGCTAATGACATCTGGCCAGGTTGCGGAATGATATTTATAGAATCCGTGGCTCGCCTGGAAAGCATGAAATCAGGCATCCTCATTGTCATATGTTGATATATAAGTGACATACCTGCTTGTCGGAGAACTTTGTATTTGTATTTCTTTGGATGTGCAAACCATTGTTGGATCGTCACTGCCAAGTCCCCCAAGCATGTTGACTACCCCCATCCCCAACAGGGGTATAGTAGTCTTTTCCGGGGGAAGCGCTGCCAATAACCTGGTAGACGTTTTCAATTCTGTTTGCGAAAGTAAGAAATGTCCACTGAGCTATATCATTCCCATCAGTGACAATGGAGGTTCCTCTTCGGAGTTGATCCGCATCTTTGGTGGTCCTGGAATTGGTGATGTGAGAAGTAAGCATCTCACGTTCATTCATCGCTCCTCCGTCTAACCAAGATATAAAGGTAGACTAGTCCGTCTGATCCCAGACTCGCCTCCTGATTCTGAACGGGCTGCCATAAAGACCCTGTTCAATCACCGGCTGCCAGCGGACGCAGTCACCGCTCACGCAGAATGGCTTTCCATCGTAGATGGCACCTCTGAGATCTGGAAAGCCATCACGCCCGCAAAGAAAGAGCTCATCCGCTCTTTTTTCAACCTTTTGAACCTGGAGATTCTAAAGCGTGCACGGCCACCATCATCTACCTTTGACTTCACCTCCGCCAGCGTAGGCAATCTATTTCTAACCGGCGCTCGACTCTTCAGCGGAAGTTTCGAAAGCGCCATTTACCTCCTAGGTAGCATCTGTGGCGTCCCATCAGACATAGTCCGCGTGATTCCAGCCATCAACTCGAACTTTTCCCACCACATCTCCGCATCCCTAGCAAATGGCACTGTAATCGTCGGTCAAAACAGCATCTCTCACCCCAGCGAAGCAACAGCCCTCCAACCCCGCCCAGGCTCCAGACGCCCAAGCCTACTCTTAGCAGACGGCGCCGAAGAGTTCAACGAAGACACAGACGCCTCAGACACAGTCTCATATGAAGACGATCACCCTCCCGGCGCCCTCCCAACCCTCCGCAACAAGAACATCCAGTTCTCAAAGTCAGAGAACGAAGATCTTCCATCCCGCATCACCCGCATCTGGTACATAAACCCTTACGGCCAGGAAATCCGGCCACCGGCCAATCCACGCGTCCTCGAAGCCCTTCGTGACTCGCAGGCCATCATCTACAGTATCGGTTCGCTGTACACATCCACTATCCCGTCGTTGATCCTCCGTGGCGTCGGACAAGCGATCGTGACAAGTCCTGCTCGTCACAAGATCCTGATCCTGAATGGTTCTCTAGACCGTGAGACGGGCCCACCGTCTGAACCCTTTACCGCTGTAAATTTCGTGGAGGCTATCACTCGCGCTGGGGAGGAGAGCCGTGGCCGGATGCACATGACTTTCCCTAAACCATCGGGTGATCTGTCGCCCCCGAATCCGAGTCTTCCTTATACGTCTTACGTCACGCATCTTCTTCATCTTGAAGGCCCCGGGACGCCTCAGGTCGACCGTGACCGTCTCGCTGAGATGGGTATTGAAACGCTTCGTCTTTATGGCCGGAAGATTGTTACTACCGGTGCGGATGGCATCGAGATACCCATGGGGATGAAGTATGATTCTACAGCTTTGACACAGGCCCTTGAGGTGGTGCTGGGTAAAAAAGGCGATGGCATGCTTCGAGGAGATAAGAATGGATTAAGTCGGAGGAATACGTTGGACCCTGGAAGGAAAAGGTGATCTGCCTTTGATCTTTCACCTTAGAAGATGCTTGGGATAATAGATGGAGAGTGGCTTTCTTTATATCATGTCCCACTGGTGCAGTTTTCATACTTCTCCCTTTGGAACTGAGCCATAACACATGACTATTCTAATAATATGTCTTTTTTATTGAAATCATATTCACAGTATTATGACATCACGAATTAACATGCTTATCGTAGAGACAACACATAATGCAACATAGTTCATACCACCCGAAACTGTCAGACAAGACGCCATCCCAATGCTTCACCAACCAGTTCTAGAATGATACAAAGATAAGAAGGAACGGTAAAACCGCGCTCAGATCACTACAGATCAGGCTATATATACATAGAATCGTAAATGCGAAGAGAGAAGTGATAGACAAGGGGTGGTTATAAAGAAAGCAATCAGGGCCGGGCGGATGGCCGGGGTTTCCAAGTTTGTCGATTCAGATTGACCTGGGGATGCCTGCTCCCCTGGGGTGGGTTGTGAAAATCACTGTAAAGGCCTGATCCAATGTCAACGTCAACTAGTATGGCCTTCTGAGGCTGTGCTGATGGGAAATTGGTGGGCCTGGCACGATCCTTCGGCGAACGTGTGTTTGACGATGAGACGGCAGTAGATTTAGCCCTGGTGACTTCTTTGATTATTTCTCGGAGTTCCTTATCATCCTTTGTAATCTGGGCCCTGATAAATGCAGGGTCGTTCGTGGACTGGAGAGTGGACATCACGGACTCTCGTGGCGTGTAACGATAGCTTTCGGGAGAAGGAGGGGAGGTCGGAGTAATGGAAGGGTCTAGAAAAGCTGCCTGATTCTTCTCCAAAAGCTGGACGATATCTAGGCTTTCACCGTGAGGGATTTTGTGCGGATGAGAAGGCGTAACGCAATCCATGTTCACTTCTTTCCGAAGAACATGATCAATATCAACTGCCGAGAAATAGGCGCAGGATTGAGGGAGGTCATTGATGCCAACTTGCTGCGAGAACATAGCACGAGTCCAGACATTGGCTACCTGCAGAGCCAAAGCAGCACGGTACTTATCCTCTTCCCTGACAAGATACCTGATTTCGTCATGGACTGTGATCGCTAGACGAGCAGCAATGTTGAAGCGCCGGATAAGGTAGTCCATGGCAATGATGAGAAGGTGAAGGTAATCAACACCGGATGATTGGATTGCCCAGTTTATCCGCGACGTCATGAAGCTGCCCCTGTTGATAAAACGTCGCATCAGCGCCTCAGTGATCCCAGCACCTAATGTAGGTGTCCTTGGCCTCTCTTGATCGGCAAACTCCTCGAGTTTGTTAAAAACAAATGATTCCGTGCCCCCACGCCAGAAAGGGCTATCACTTAGAATGCGACGGGTGGTACGTGCACCTTTTGTCTCTTGGTACAGTTTACTCGCAACTTCCTGGGTTTGTTTTTCTGACATGGAAGGATTAAACTGACGCAGTAGCGTAGCAGCGAACTTAAGGCCGGCGCCGTAGATTCGGCCATAGTTGAATATCTTAGCATCGTTGCGCGAAATCCCTAAGATCGTGGCGGTGCGTGAATGCATGTCGGTTCCGGCAGCTTTTGACCCTTCTAAAGTCATGAAGCCGATCGCATTGCCACCGTGAATTTGGAATTGAGCATCACCTATGAGACTGGCAATCCAGAGCTCTTGCGAATCAACATCTGCGCCAACGAATACGTAGCCAGGTGGCGCTTTAACCATAGCCTTGAGTTCTGATCCCACGCGATTTTCCTTAGCATTGCTTGCAGTAAGCCACGTGTTTTCCACTGCTCGTCGCGTTATAGTGCCCATTGGAATGATCTGAGGCAAGATGAACCCCGTTTTGCTTCCTGTGCCATTCGTTTGGGAAAGTTTCACTTCATCCTTGTAGACAACCATTTGATTCATAATTCGGTCCCGAGCGCTAATCCAATATGAACAAGATGCGTTCATCTCCAAAGCTTCTTTGGCGAGCGCATACTGCGAAGAAAGCGTTCCACGTTCAAAATACTGCATATATCCTTTAGCCAAGGGGTTAACACACCGGGCTTGTGGCCCGTCCTTGTGCGGAAGCTTGAAGTAGACATGTTTTCTGTCATCTCGCAGATCTGTAATCTTCTCTTCAGCCATGTTACAGAGAACTACAGGCTGGTTCTCGAACTTTTTGATTTGGTCACGTGGAACCTTGAACGTCCATCCGTATTTATCGGACCAGGTTAATGGATATCCGTCCCATGATAGTTTGAGCATTATAGGCGCAGTTCGACTCCGCACAGTCAAATTGATATCGGCTGTGTTTGTGGGGAAAAGATCTTTATACCATTGTGGCATACCCGGCTTTTTCTGCCTCGCAGCTGGTCGAGGAGGGTCTCCCTTCTTTTTGCCCTTAACCATTTTCACTTCCTGGCCAGACCAGTCGAGCTGCCGCAGCCAAGGATCGTTCATGTACACATCTGGTTGTTCTTTGGCTTTCAAAGCTTCGTCGCATAATTCGACAAGTTTTCTTTGCACGTCTTCAAGTCGTTGGTGGTAGGTAGCTTCAGCATTGGTGAGATACTCTTTCCAGGTCTGATCGACAGGCAGGATGACCGAGGAAAGATGCCTGAGAGCCCCGAAGCTGACCGGGTGGGGACAAACTTCGAGGAAATTTGGGAAAACCTTCTTGTAAACGCGATGGGTGATTGCGACATCTGCAGCACAGTAATCCAGCAGTTCCTCCAGTTTACCTAAAATGTCCTCTCTTCCAAGTTCACCAAAATAGTCTCGCTGTGATTTGTCAATTGTGACATCGCAATGGAATTTGGCTACATCGCGAAGGGAGTTTACAGAGCTCCTTCCCACCCATAATTCCTCTTCCTCGTCACTGAGCATCTTGCTTTCAAGCAAAGCTGCAAGCTCAACAGAGCTGCTCTCATTTGCAAGCTTGTCCCTCAGATCCTTGTTTTTCTTGTGACGCATCCAGGTAGGTCTCTGTTGGGAACACATCCCGTTCACAGCCACATGAAGTGACATCGTATCGAGGAAAAAACTACGAGTCTGCTTCATGTCATATTCTTCCAGGACACGGGCACGGTCATAGCCTATATTGTGACCGACGACTATCCGCGGCTGCGATGTGTCCCCCAGTGGTATAAGCTGAACCTCATTTTCTGACTCTCCTAGTAGCCACGGCGACAGCCATGCATACCATGCCGTAGGGCTAACAGCGCAAGCCATCACAGCAAATGAATGTTCCTTGTACATAACCTCCGTATCAAAAGTCAACATCGACTCGTTTGGGGCGTCCACAGGTTCCCAAGAGCCGTCACTATTGTACTTTGTCCACCCGCTGCGTTTGATCCATTTTCGCGGACTGCTCGGTGAGTTGACTTTGATATAGTCTTTAGCGTAGGTAAGATATGGCTCTGAGGCATCCATGCCTAACTTGAAAAAATGCTCATCCAATGTCTGTCCCTGAAGGGAAGGCATGTCGAATGCTACCGGTACTGCGGCATCTTGGGATTTGCCAAGCAGATCATGCCTTGACAGATGTTCCTTTGACAGCGCAACCAATTCTGGATTCGGCGGTTCCGCTTTAATTGGAAAGACTTGGGAAAATACATGATCACTCAATTGTTGGACTCCGATCTCATTGAACCTAGCCGTGGCGGGAACTGCGAAATCAGCATCTG
Source organism: Aspergillus leporis (assembly GCA_009176345.1). NCBI lineage: Eukaryota > Fungi > Ascomycota > Eurotiomycetes > Eurotiales > Aspergillaceae > Aspergillus > Aspergillus leporis. Next base: position 121,026 of record ML732218.1, on the reverse strand, counting down.
CGCTTGTTGATTAAGAAGATCCGCGAAATAAAGCGAAAATACCTGAAAGAGATCCCTGCCTCGATTCCCCGTCCCTATTATGCGGGGGAATTTGTGAAGCATAATACCGCGCAAGTGATAATAATGGCCGTGGTCGGGCAAGGAATGGCGAGCGCAATTTTTGCGAGCACAAACGTATAACACCCCTAGAAGAGGGAGCGCAAGAATGACTCCAAAGCATCTTAGGTCTTGATAAAGGTCAGTATAAGTAGCCCATGGCGTGTTGCTTTAGTGAACGCAGCCAGTGCCACGCGATACTGAATCTGAAGGGATTTTCCTTCTTTTGGCTTCCAAACGGTTTTGTACTTTCTTCCTATCGCGGTATCTCCGTCATGATGCAGTACTTGATACGCGGACGGAACATACTATCTTCCGCATTAACCTCACCGCCTACTGGAATAGGATTTCAATTGCCAGTTATCATCAGGTGATTGATTATCAACACCGACGATAAACCCATCGCAGATCTTCGCCACTATCAACGCTTGCTCTCAAGGACACTCATTTCGCCTGAATCTGAAATGCATCGCAGGCCCGAAACATATTTGTCAATTTTGAATTCAAGTCATTTACAACAACGCAAACTTCTCAGGCGCATTTTTCAACGATTACAATACTCTCTCCCCTGAAGGGGCTAACCAATACTCTCACAAATAATTTAACGTGCCTTTTGTTTTACCTAGTTATTACATCTTACCATGGATCGAAGCTCTTTGATGAATGACCGGCCTCCTGCGGGATTTAATTCGGCACAAATAACCTCGCTGTCCCCTCGTCGCCGGCGACCCTCCGACCATGTTCAGATTGTAGACGCCCGATCCGGGGATCGAAAACGTCGCCGTTTGAGCGACACGGACACGGCAACCGGGGGTGCTCACTCTACACATGAACAGCAAGGGGAGAATGATATCGAATCCATTGATTTGACAGAGGTGGAGGGTTCCTCGGCACTGTCAAAGGTTCTAGCAAAGCAACGGGAGGACGCTGTTAGAGCACAGCAATCCACTGATCACGAAAAGGGACGATCAATTTTAAGTTCGTATAAATGCCCTGTCTGTATGGATACACCGGAGGATGCCACTAGTACTGTATGCGGTAGGTGCCACGGTCGAGAATTGCGGCTTGGCTTGTGCTGACTCTAGACAGGGCACCTTTTCTGCCACAAGTGTATCATTGATACACTAAAGTTTAGTGAAGAACAAAGATCAGATACTTCTACCAAAGGTCCTCGAGGAACCTGCCCCGTGTGTAGAAAGCCTCTGGCACGGATTGATGGTCCAGGCCCTAAAAGGAACCTTGTACCATTGCAACTAAAACTTGTCACAAAGAAAAGAAATACAACCGTGCCAAACAATGGATAGAATCCCCGCCCAAGCCCTTTGCCATGAGCTTGGTGCTCTGCAACATCACCATCGCATTGATATTGATGCACGTAACTTTGAGTGAATTCTTTTTGGCATGGTTGATTTGTATGGCCTAGTCAACTAGGACGCCTTCCAGTATTTTCAAAGCTTCCTTACACATTTGTCGGCATCGTCTACCATACTGGAGATTTGCCGTCCATCCTTGGCCAGCCCCGCGCTTGGGGCCTTCTCATATGGCAATATGACACCTAATGCCAAGCGCCATGAAGAAGCAGGCTAAGTCGTCGATTGTTCCACGGCAATAGCCATAGCAATAGCGTTCTGGGGAGTACAAATGCTCTCAGAAGCAAGGCGAAGCAACACTGAATTGGGATATTATCAACACTTTGTTTGTCTTCGCACGACATGTCTTATAATCTGATCAGACAAAGGTTGTCTTGACAAAGATTCCCGAATAAATTATAAATAACTTATGGCTGGTGTAGGCGATGTTAGAAAGCTTTCGCTATTGTTTTTCTGCCATTGTATCTCTAGGTGATATCTTGCTGTCCTTACGTGTCTCATTGGCCCCGACAGTGCAAATAACCATATATGCGATCTCATGGTATGGCCTATATCCACAGATCCACAGATCCATTGTTCCATGACATTGAGGGTTTCACAACAAACAATACCCTGTTTATAATTTCTTTATTAGAGCTACATTTCAGCTTCTTTCGTAGAGAATAACTTGAATAGTCTTACCAAGAGGAGAGCCTTTTTGGTTCTAGCCCAAATTTTAGGTTATGCCAAGACATATGTTACCCGCAGCTAGTTAGAGCATTTCTTGATTAAAATGCCGCGGGATTAGAAAGGAAACTCCAAAGCTTGACCACACTTCACAGAAAGCTTAGGGGCTCCCAAAAGGAAATTGTCAAACTTTTATTCATTGCATAGAGGAGGCCAAGAACTAGTGTCACCGAACACATATCACTACAAGTGGTGTGGTCTATGCATTCAAAATCTCACAGCCCCTAGTGGATGATTGAACTCCTTTTGCAGACGTCATAATATCAACCGCGCGATGATTTCCCCTCACTTTGCGTGAGATTCAGCTTACAAACTGGGCACTTGTAGTTGCTCCATGTTGGCCTCACGTATCAAATAGAGGCCATTGTTCGTGTATTTGTCCCTGGATCCAATTTGGTTTTTTTTCCCCATCTGCGGAAGCCGCAGGACTCTCCTTGCAGCGACTGTCTTTACGCTTTTCGCGTTGATGATTCCGCGCCGATTCTTTCTTAAGCTCTCTTGAGTGCAAGCATCAAGTCCCTGTCATCAAGATGAGTAGGGGATCACTTGAGCGTGCACAAATATCGGAGCTACCTCCTAGTTCTCCTGATGCTGTGGATATTGAGGCGCAGCCGCAGACTTCTCCAAATGCCATAGACCATGCCGGTCTTGAATCATTTCCTACAGTTACTAAGGCACCCTCACATGATACAGTTAGGAATCGCGCACGGCGGTCAAATACTGCGCGCTCATACCATCCTGACAATGTCACTCATGATCCCAATTGGCATCCTGGTACGGAGCCGGGCATAGATCCCACCAAGCCCCTCCCTCCTTACAATGCCGATTGGGCGACTTCCGTGCCAAGCAACCTATTTACGAGGTGTGAAATAATTGTTGTGGACTTCTCCCAGAATGAGATGCGACAGTACGAGCTTGACAACGAAACATTGGAGCCATTCCTCGTGAGGGAGAGAGAGCCTTGGGTGCAATGCAGATGGATCAATGTCAATGGCCTCAGCTGGGATGTAATCAGAGCCTTGGGAAACCAAAAGGGACTGCATAGGCTCGCAATTGAGGATCTAATCAACACCACAAATCGTACGAAGGTCGACTGGTACTCAGATCATGCATATATCGTGCTCACATTGCAAAAGCTGATTAGACTCAAGGAAGAGACAAGTTGTGACTCTGAGGACGAATCTGATGATGGGCAGAGTCCATGGCACAATGACCGAAGGAGTTCAGCGACGAGCAGTAAGAGTGTGTCCCTGAAGCGAGCCACTACACTGGGTCTTATTGTGGAGGCATTGAAAGATCTTTTCAGGCCAGGATCACGAAAGAAGGACTCGGCTGAAGGACCTGCTGTAGGGAAAAGCATTCGTCCGTTAAAGAAGGCTGAGTCAAAGAATATGTCTTCCTTCGACAATATCACGAATACTGGGCGAACCGCCCGCAGCATGCAGCGCTACCGAGGTGGCCCAAATGAAGATCGCATTGAATTCATGGAGCGTCATGCTGTTCTAGCGGCAAAGGGGCTCTGTGTCGCTTTAGAGCAGGTTTCAATATTCTTACACGCCGATAACACGGTGACCTCGTTCTTCGAGACAAGTGCCGACGATATCGAGTCCCCAATCGTTAAGAGATTGACTTCTCCGGAGACCATCTTACGTCAGTCGTGCGATGCTAGCATGCTCGTGCAAGCTATTCTGGATGCTATAATTGACCTTGCAATCCCGGTGACCACGGCTTACCAAGATGCGATTGGAGACTTGGAACTCGATGTTTTGACGGACCCTGATATCGATCAGTCTAAGGACCTGTATATTCTGACCTCTGAAATCTCAATCCTTCGGAATTCTATGCAGCCTATCGTTACCATAATCAACGCCCTTCGAGATCATCGCTCGGAGCCTATGAGCACCCCTGGCATAGGCATGCTAAAAGGCTACTTTGGACTAAACCCTCCGCCCCCTGACTCGACGCCATTTATAGGAACAGCCACTCCGAACCTCAAAAGTATAGGCGGTTCTAGCGTTTCGATTAGTCCCATGTGTCACACGTACTTGGGCGATGCGCTCGACCATTGTATTACAATAGTTGAAGGATATGATCAAATGAGACGAGCTGCTGACAACATGATCGATCTGATCTTCAACACAATTGGTGTGTATTGACGTGCACTAACTCCAACAAGCCAATGCGACTGGTACTAATGAGGCTCTTTTCGCTACTAGGTGCATACCAGAACGAAAGTATGAAGCAGCTTACACTAGTATCTTGTTTCTTCCTCCCTCTTACTTTCCTGACGGTCCGTATACGCACGCACCCACAAAATGTGACAGCTATTGACTGTAGATTAGGGATATTTTGGCATGAACTTCGAAAGCTTTCAAGGCATCAAGCATAGCGATGCGTATGTGACTCGACATCTCGTAATTCTCTGAATGCGACATACTAACAACCCAACCTTCTAGATATTTTTGGCAGATCGCGTGTCCTTTCGTATTCGCCGTGACCATGTTTCTCATGTAAAAAATCTACTCCTCCTTTGATAAAGTCACTAATACTAACTCTAAACTCTAGGCGTGACAAGATTGGACGCTGGATAGTGCGACTAGCCCAGAGACGTCTAATCACCAGTTCGAGGAAGAGACGAAAGAGAAATGCTATCAAGAGAAGATAAACGACACCGAACAGTGATTCGTCCATTCTATAAATCAGTGTATATATAGAATCGAGCCGTCTTAAGACATACATAATTTGTATAGGACAGTTAGATCAAGGTCATACATCTATATCAGAAATTTTTCCGCTTGAAAGCCATGTAAGCCTTCCAGGGCAACTTCCAATCAGAGCGTAGAAGCTCCGGTCTAAAGATGTCAAAATCAACACCCTGCAGCCTATCCAGCCAAAGCCGCGTAGTGACAGCAGGCATGAAGACACCAAAAGCACGGTTAACCTCATCCAACCCGGACTCATGCCGCTGATCATTAAAAACCTCATACTCATGCCCCTCCTCACCCTCATGCTCAAATTCGTGTCCCACATCCTGTCCCGCACGAAGGTTACTCAACATCTGCTGCGCCGTAATCAAATGATCACTGGCCCGAGTAGCAACCGTGAAAACCGCATCCCGCAACCCAGGCGCCTCAGCCCCTAACCTGAAAACCTCTTCCTCCTTGACACTCACCTGCGCCATAACATCCAACGGAAGCATCACAGCCCCCTGTTTCGCACCTCCAGCCATCAAACCCGCACCATCAACCTGGCTAGGCTGACGACTCGGCGGCGGCGGAAACGCAACTATCGGCAAACCACGCAGCACAGCCGCGATACCGGCTGCTTTGCCAATATGTGATGCAATATGGTCTGCCGCCACGGATGTCATCGGCAACGCCGAGAGCGTCAGATACATGAGTGTCGAGTAGGTGTTTTCGGCGTAGGATTCGAGCGCGGCGATGTTGGGGTAGGGGTCGTTGGTTAGAGTCTGCTCGCGGGCGTTGATGAGCCTATTTAACCAACCTTTGGTGATTCGGGCGCGGCCCTGGGTTCGCTCGTGAAGATTTGAGATGGCGGAAGCGAGGAGGATGGCTATGGGTTCTTTTGGTGGTGAGTCGGCTAGGACTTTTGTGATGGTGTCTCGCCAGAATTGGAGGCGCATTAGCCCGATTGTGTAGGAAGAGGTGGTGTCAGGGATCATTGAGAGAGAGACGTTCAGGGCTCGGAGGGCGAGGTAGAATGTTTGCGCATCTCGTGGGATGAAGGTGTGGAGTGTATACGAGGGTCGGTCATATTTTCTATGCGCAAGCGCAAGGAAGTGTTAGCTGGAACTTGGAGCGTAGTTGGGGGTTCGTTATTCGTACATGAGCAGGTCCGAACAGTATTTATGCGCGGCTTGGACTTCAGCTTCAGCTGCTCCTGTTGTTGGACTGGAGTGTGGACTTGATTGATTGAGCTGCCGCTTTTGCGATAGTTGGATTCGCGTGCGGCCTTGGGACAAGCGACATATTTGTCGACTTGTATGAAAAGGCCGAATGATGTCTTTTAATGGTGACATGTTGATAGGGATGATTTGAGGCCCCTCTTAGAGTGTGGTAGGTGATCGGTGCTGGTTTAAAAGGTGGCGGAGAGAGGATGAGATTGCATTGCGGGTACTCCGTACCTGAACTAGAGGTCTGTGGTTAGCGGTCAATGAAGCTTACAGTTCGATAAGAAAGAAAGACAGCAACGCATACGATCCCAGATGATTAACAGGGCGACCCTACGATATAACTGGAGTCAATGTATTATGGGATAGTGAACTTTTAATTGACAGACAATTTTGCCTTTTCGGGACGGCAGAAAATGACGTCGGCCCGCAAGTTCGCGTATCTCCGGCGCGTCCTCCGCGCCAATCATCCATGCAGACTATTAACTATGTAGGGTTCGATGTTCGGCGCGCCCTGAAACACCGACGAGAACTCCTCTTGCCTACTACTGAAGGGGTAGTTGTTACACAATGGAACCAGTGTATATAAGCGAGCGACCGTTAAAAAAGAGACGCTTTTTCGTTGATGAAGCGGAAGACAGCAAGCAATCCTCCACCGAATCGGACCCCGTTGCATCTCTTAACGCGTCAACATCTCGCTCCTCTTACGATATTCAATCCCCGGCTATTCGACCTCGAGATACGCAACCCGAAGATATAATACACCCGGCAGAAAGAGGCCAAGAAGACCAAGAGATACGTGATGATGTCCAACATACCCAGAGCTATACTTTGCAACCAGAGGTAGAGATTTCCGAATATACCTTAGGACTTGGTCCAACATCTACCGCACAGAATGGCGTGATTTCAAAAAATGGTGAAGAGAACGCAACAGCAGGAACCTCAACAGCACCAAAAGAAGCAGATGGGTTTGATACAGAGGTCTTCACCAGTGTCATTGGCGAGCGCCTTTCTCCAGATGCGATACGCAAGATTCGAAACGTAGCTGGTGATGACCTAGAGAGGGCAATCAATGTCTATTTCGACGGATCGTGGAAGTCCCCAGCCGGCGGTGCGAGGAACCAAACCACGTTGACACCCCAACAAACACTGTCTACACGATCTACAACCGTTAAGGTCGCATCTAGATTAACAAGTGTTCCAAAGAGGAATGGGAACAGCACCCCGGCTGAAGCGGCACCACAACAAACCATTCAACCCTCGCTAAGATACGTTGGTGCTTTTGGTGTTGGGGCATGGGCGACTCGAAGTGGAGTAGGGGTGCTCAAACACGGCGATCGTGTCAACATTGAACGTGCGAGGTCTCAGCCCGTCTCAAAACGTGGCCGTGGAGGGAAACTTTTCACAAACAACAGAGGAGACGTTCTAACTCGCTTTACGAATCAGTCCGGTCAAGAGATCGGAAGACTGCCTCAGGAAACGGCGGGATGGGTGTCGACTCTGATTGACCAAAAGGTCTGTAAGCTGGAGGGGGTATGCGTATTCGCCCCGGACAGGGTCCGTGTGAACGACACAATTTACCTACAGCTGTGGTGCTACTTACGCAAAGAGGCATTCCAATCTGGAGTGCTCGATAGCTCCATTGATGACAACAGATCTACAGCCATCTTTGAAGAGAAAGAAAGCACGGAAGAGAAGCGGCTACGTCTTCGCCAGGTTGCCCTGGTAAAACTCTTTAATGAGATTGGCCTCCAACCGAGCTCCGCAAATGACATGACCCTAAGACATAAGAAGGAGGGGCTGCTGCGTGCAGTGGAGATAGCAGAGCAGTACGACAAGAACAAAAAGGAAAATAAATCGAATAACGAATCATCCGAAGACGAAGAGTCCCCGGAACTGGAAGAAGACCAACTTGACACACTCTACAAGAAGGCTCAGTCCTTCGATTTCAGTATGCCGGAAGCAGAGCCTCCGACGACATTTGCCTTGCAGCTCAGGAAGTATCAGAAACAAGCGCTTCACTGGATGCTAGCAAAGGAGAAAGATAGCAAATCGGCCAGAGGTCGATCAATGAATCCGCTGTGGGAAGAATATGTGTGGCCAACGAAAGATGTCGAGGATAATAACCTTCCCATAATTGAAGGACTCGATCATTTCTACGTCAACCCGTATTCTGGAGAGCTCAGCCTTGACTTCCCAGCACAAGAACAACATTGCCTTGGCGGCATCCTAGCTGACGAAATGGGCTTGGGTAAAACTATCGAGATGCTTAGTCTTGTCCACTCGCATAGAAACGTACCTCTCACCCAAATAGCGGATGGTCCAACCTCCATCAGTGGTCTAGCAAGATTACCCTCTTCTTCTGGCGTGGTACCTGCCCCGTACACAACTCTTGTTGTTGCTCCTACCTCTCTTCTTGCGCAGTGGGAGAGTGAAGCTCTGAAGGCCTCCGAGCTCGGAACGATGAAGGTTCTGATGTACTACGGTAATGAAAAGTACGTGAACCTCAGGGAGGTGTGCGCCGCAGGTAATCCCACTGCCCCCAATGTCATTGTCACGAGCTATGGGGTTGTCCTTTCAGACTATAGACAGATGTTATCGTCGCCATCGCTTTCAGCCGCTACTCCTGGTGGCTTATTTTCCGTAGAATTCTTCCGGGTTATTCTCGACGAAGCACACCTTATCAAGAACAGACTGTCAAAGACGGCAAGAGCTTGCTACGAGCTCAAGGCTATACACCGATGGGTCCTCACGGGAACACCAATTGTCAACCGCTTGGAAGATTTGTTCAGCTTAGTGCGGTTCCTCAAGGTTGAGCCCTGGAACAACTTCTCCTTCTGGAAGACATTCATCACTGTGCCATTCGAGTCCAAGGACTACGTACGTGCCCTCAACGTAGTGCAGACAGTCCTTGAACCTCTAGTCCTCCGACGCACCAAGACGATGAAAACTCCAGAAGGAGAACCTCTGGTACCATTGCCACGTCGGACAATCACAATCGAGGAGGTCGACCTACCCGATCAGGAAAGGGAGATATATGACTATATCTATACCCGAGCAAAACGTACATTCAACGACAACGTCGAAGCCGGCACCTTACTGAAATCTTTCACAACGATCTTTGCTCAGATCCTTCGTCTACGCCAAACGTGCTGCCATCCCATTCTCACCCGCAACAAGGCTATCGTGGCAGACGAAGAAGATGCAGCAGCAGCGGCCAATGAAATCAACGGACTTAAGGACGACATGGACCTACAAGAGCTCATCGACCAATTCACGAAAACCACCGAATCAGCAGACCCTAATCAAGGCCAAGAATCCTCCAGCAAGTTCACCACCTACGCATTAAAGCAGATACAGACCGAATCTAGCGGTGAATGTCCCATCTGCTCCGAGGAGCCCATGATCGACCCAGCAGTAACCACCTGCTGGCACAGTGCATGCAAAAAGTGCCTCGAGGACTACATACGCCACCAAACAGACAAAGGCGATTCTCCCCGATGTTTTTCATGCCGGGTCCCGATAAGTAGCAGAGACATCTTCGAAGTCGTCCGTCACCAATCACCAACTACCACCCCCACAGAAAACGACCTCTACAGCAGTACTCCCCTCTCTAACACCCAACCCTTGCCCCGGATCTCCCTCCGTCGAATAAACCCCCTCTCCCCCTCCGCCCACACCTCCGCCAAAATCCACGCCCTTATCAACCACCTCACCCGCCTCCCCCCAAACACAAAATCAGTCGTCTTCTCTCAATTCACCAGCTTCCTCGATTTGATCTCTCCACAACTAGACAAAGCCGGAGTCACCCACGTCCGATTAGACGGCACAATGGCGCAAAAGGCCCGTGCGGAAGTCCTCGCCCAATTCAACAAGACCGAAACCTTCGACCAGGAAGAAATTGAAGAAGCCGAACAAGAAGATAATGACCCTACGCCATTCAAAAAACCACGTCGTACACCGGCCCGTAGCAATCCCGGCCCCCAAGTTCTCCTTATTAGTCTTCGGGCCGGTGGCGTGGGCCTTAATCTTACGGCTGCTAGTAATGTGTTTATGATGGATCCATGGTGGAGTTTTGCTATCGAGGCCCAGGCTATTGATCGTGTGCATCGGATGGGTCAGTTGAGGGATGTCTCTGTTACAAGATTTATTGTCAAGGACTCGATTGAAGAAAGAATGTTACGGGTGCAGGAGCGGAAGATGAATATTGCTGGGTCGTTGGGATTGCGAGTTGGTGGGGATGGGCCTGATGACGATAAGAAGAAAGAGAGGATTGAGGAGTTGAAATTGTTGTTTGAGTGAGTTATATCTGTGATTTATGTGGTGGATACATGCTATAATACCCCCTATATACTTCATCTAGGTAGAATTCTTATTAGAACATGAATCATAAATGCTGGTATTCATTATTGTACAGAACTAAACACTGAATGAAGTCCCGAGAACTAAATACACACATTGATATCAAACAGTCATTATAATACAAAGGCAGTAACTGTCAATCATTACGCATCACAATTTGTAATCAGAGCACTCCAATAGTCGAGTTCATGATTGGTGGACGGGTATTTTCTGTCCAACTTCGCATGGTTGAAAGTCGTCTTAGGACTTATGAGGGTGGATAACCTTCTCAACCTTCTCCTTGATATGGGAAAGAGTGCCTCCTCCATGAGAAGAGCCCTCCTTGGAGTCCTTGGAGTTGGAGTGCTTTTCTTCAGAAGTATGCTCCTTTCTACTAGTACCAACGCCGGGCTCAGCGCTGGCTGAATCAGCTGCAATCAGTTGTTAGCGTTGAGTCCGACTAAGTTTAATGGAGCCAAGGATATAGCCTACCTTTCTTGCCATCTTCAGCCTTGGCAACCTTCTCATCCTTCTTCCAGTGTTCTCTCGGCTCAGAAACACTAGGACCCCGAAGAGCTTCCTTGCTCACATGGTCTGTCTCGGGCTGGAACCCCACCTCGCCAGGGTCGCCACCGTCCTTGCCACCGAGTGCAGGTTTAGTTTCCTTCGGTGCGCTGCTTTGACCGTGTGCCGTGCTGTGGATTCGCTGGTCGGAAGTGGATTCCCGACTTGTCGGGCCCGCGACACCAGAGCTCAGGTTTCTAGCTTCGGTACCGGTTGAGTGGGAGGCGCGATCAGGGAAAGTCTGACTTCCGGAGCGGGTGTTAGAGTCCAGATTGCGGGATCCCTCGAGACCCAAGGCTTGGCTGTCTCTCTCATCATTAGGCCTGCGAGCAGAGGTGCCCTTTCCGAGGTCAGATGAAAGAGAGTCTCCCTCGAGACCTGGCTCCCGGTCAGAGGCTGGCTGTCGAAGACCGGTGGTATGGGCATCGTTCTGAAGAGCGGACTTCTGAGCAGAGGTCGAGTGTCCAAGACCGGAGGTCTGGCCAAGATCAGAAGAGCGACCAAGATCAGAGGTGTGACCCAGTCCCGAGGCGTGACCAAGATCAGAAGTGCGACCAAGATCGGGGGTGCGCTTAGGATCAGAGCTGTGACTAAGTCCCGAGGTGTTGTGGCCAAGGCCAGAGGTGTTATGACCGAGGCCGGACGTCTGAGTATCTCTGTCAAGACCCGGCTTCTGAGAAGTATGTCTCAAACCAGTGGGGTGAGTATCAGATCCAAGAGCCGACGTCTGGGCAGAAGTCGGTCCTCCAAGACCACCTGTAGCCTTCTCGTATCCAGTAGCACCACCAGTCATAGAGGGGCCGTGCGAAAGACTGGAAGTCTCGTTTCCATGTCCCACGGAAAGGCGAGTTTGACGCTCAAGGTCGCCCCTCGCGTCCCTCTGCTCAGGGAAGCGAGAGTGCGAGTGCGGCTGAGAGCCGTACTTATTGGCAGTCTCCCCGATGGGGTTCAGTTCTGGCTGCAGAGCTGCCGTGCCACTTGCTGTGTTGGCGGATTTGAGGTTCGAAGGGGAGCGGTCGGCTGCAGTGGAGGAGAGGGCTTCGGGGACAAGAGCAGTGTTGGCTTGGGTCCGGGGAGCGCCAGGTTGTTCTGTTTGTTTTGTTAAATATGTGATCCAACCGGGATAGTCGTTGAAGCACAATACTACTTACCAGGACGGTTTCCGGCGTCATAGGGGTCTGTAGCGGTTCCGCGGCCTTGAACTCCGGAAAGTGGCTCCTCGCCGCGCTGGCCGGTCCATTGCTGCTCAGAGTTTCGGTAGTCGTTCTTGAGGGAATCGGCGGCTGTGTGCCAGGTCTGGTTGACGGGCTCCATGATTACGATGTCACTGTAGTTGTATGAATGTCCAAGTTAAGTTTTGAAGTATGTGGAAGAAGAAAGTTGTAGGATAGGGTTATATAGTTTCTTGTCAATTGCTTGTTGTAGTAGAGTTGATTAGATTGATCACTTGGCATTGAGCAGCATCCATGGGAAGGTATATATCAGTTAAATTTCCGCATACGTCAGAAGTGATAACATCAAGCTCTCTGACGATCAGCAAGTCGAATTTCCCTTTTGCTGTTCCTTCGATGTCATCATCTAGGGCTGGTGACGTCACCGCCACGGGAGGTAGTCCTGAACTTCAAGGCACTGACGAAACATTACACCCCAAATAGTGGAAACCAGTGATAAAAAAAGAACAAGTACAACGAAATAATAGTGCGCCTCTTTGTAATGGACCCTCATCGAAATCATTGGATACCGCGCCAAACATGAATAATAACAATCAATGCCATAACCCGCGATGATGACACCGTTGGAATAAGCAACCGTGAATGTAATGTACAGTTGACGTGTTGTATAATAATCCGTCCATCTAGAGGAAAAGGAAAAGAAAAAGAAGATAGAGAAAGAACAAGAGGCATCTAACGGGCCAAGCCAAGCCCATTACACTAAACTCTCCCTCAAGCGTATCACACAGACTCTCCGTTGTCTTGCGCCTTCTTCGCTTCCGGGTTCAGAGGATTCTTAGGATCATATCCCACGCTTTTCACGATCCCAAGTCCCTTGGTCTTGCCTTCACGGAAAAGTACTCGGTCTCCGGGTGCTAGAAATTCAGGGCGTTGCATGAAGCGGAAAGCTACCATGGCACGGTCACCGGTTCTGATGAAGGGACGGTCAATGTCGATGACAGAGCATGTTTGGCTCACTGCCCCAACATGCAACATTGCCTGGTAACGGGGCTTGATAGTAGTGGCATGAGAGAGAATAAGAACTAGATCTAGTTAGAAATCATAACTCGACATATAGGTGACACAGCACGTGGTCTTACCTTCCGCAATAAACTCCCGGAACACTTTGGGAGGTTGATCCAATTTCTTGAGAACAACCATACCCTTACGAACCTCTTTCCTACGAACGCGTTTCAGAGCGAACGAGCCAGACTGTCCTGCAAAGCATGTATTCACTGAGATCCGTTTGCGTTCAATCGACTTGATGGTGGTAGTGGTGAATTGGCCAAGCGAGTCAGGGCCAACAAGCACTGTATCACCGGCATGTATCACCCCTGACTTGGCGATTCCTGACACCACCGTACCTACATGTGGCACGGAGAATGTATCGTTGATAAGGAACTCAAACGGCGCGTCGGCATTATAGTGGCCACGATGAGGAAGGATGTTCAAGAATGTCCGTACCAGGTCCAGGTTTTCTCCGGTAACATTGGACACTTGGAAGATAGGACAGATCCGCTGGCTGACAAATTGCGTTGCGGTGCTGATGGTCTCTTCCATGTCTTTTATGAAGATGGGAATCTTGCGAGCACCAGGAGATTTGAGGATCTTGCTGAGTTGAGACAAAGTCTCCTGCAAAATCTGTGGAGGGCATATATCAATCTTGGTAACAATGATCATGACAGGAACATTCAGAGCCAATGCGATACCTAAATGCTCTTTACTCATACCAATCAAGCCGTTGTTGGCCGCAACCATCAAAAGGCAATAATTAGGGCTGCTGCTCAGCATGCCGAAGACCGTAGTTCGCAAATATCGCTCGTGACCGGCTAAGTCGGAGAAGGAGATCACTTTGGCAGACCGCTTCCCTATCTCTTCCCAAGACAGCTTGCGGCCCTGAGAGCTGCTGACAATCTCCCCGCGGCTGTCGAATCCCATAATCTCCATGCCAACGGAGCTGGTCCGGCCGCTCTCGATCTCATGTTTATGGCGAAAAAGATTGACTCGAGCCTTGCCGCGGCCATCGTCCAGATTCCCCTTTACGAGGACTCCAAGCATGGTACTCTTGCCTGCATCCACATTACCCACAACCACTATCCGGATCTCAGCCATTTCCTCCATAGTTTCGGCTGGCTGTCGGATGAGAAGCTTGCCGCAAGAACCCTTTATTCGGTCGTTCCTGACCTTGGATTCCTCGGGGCCTCCAACATTGTAGGTGACAAGGATGCGACAGTGTGCTGGCAGTGTTCCCGTAGCCTCCCGTACGCGCTGCAAAGCTGTGTGCCACTGAGCTAGGTCAAAGCCCATTGACTCTCCACCATCCTCAGTACCAACGTCGAATATTGTTTCGCCATGGCCTTCATCAATGCGAGCCTGTATGATACTACCCAGTAGCTGCAGGCTGTCTTCTTGTTCATCGCCTGTGTTCAGCAACAGGTCTTTTAGCCTGGTGGTTTTCGGACTGTCGGACAATCCCAGCTGGTCAAGGATCTCTAGTTCTTCGTGGTCTTCTTGGACGCGTGATACGCTGGCAGTAGAGTAGCCGCTGTCGCTGGGAGCAACGGAGCGATGCGATTGCTGTTTCTCGGCATACTCTGCAAACTCGCTGAGTGCCTATGTGTTTGACAGTCAGAAGGTGGGGACAGAGGTCAGGGAATAGAGGTATACCATCTCGCCCCTTCGACGATCCTCTAGCGAAAGTTTGGGTCCGGCTGGGGCCATGATTTGTTACTTGATTTCAGGTGGTAAGAATGCTGTAGAATTGAGACTATCAATACACGGAGCTATACGATCTTGTACGGTCGATGGGTAACGAGTCGCATCTGGCGCAATTAAATCCGTATTCGTGTTATCATAGTTTCGCGATGGTAAACCAGGAGACTGGGTTTAAGTGCCGGCAAGATACCGAGCTGATAGATGAAAAACGTATTGAGTAACTCGAGGAAAGAAAAAGGGCAGTTGGATGTGATTTAATAACTGAAGAGATTGACGTGGAGTGAGGCTGATTTGGAGGAGTGGAGTGGGTTTGGGGGAAGCTTTATCGATAGATGGTCGAGTCACCGCCTGAGTCATAAGGAAGGCACCAGACAGAAGCACAAGAAAAACCGCGGACCACAGCAAATAATAGTAATTATTCAATTGGGAAAAGAAAAGAAAAAAAGGCAGAAAAATTCCTACCCTATTCAAGGCATGACTCATGCTGCATGCCATAAGGGAGTCATCATCTGGTCTTTAGGCTCTAATTTCTTTGCACATGACATACGTCTATAAAGAGGCCATACCGTACGAGTCTTCGCCGCTGACACTAAAGACGAAGGAACTGGAACAAGACCATAGTCCACCGCTCTGGGGTCGTCGCCCGGTTTCATAGTTCTCATTCTTATGCTCCAGTAGGCAGGAGAGTTAATAGTCCCCTTGTAGCTTCCGCGTTCCCTTTCAATGAGCCCATTATCCACTTCGTCCCTCCGACAAAAATTCTATCACGCTTGCGGGGATATTAAAACGACAGAATCCCCTGGAATCGATATCAGTTGATCAGTCTAGATATAGGATGAGTCGTGACGGCCTAACGCACCTCGCACAAAGAGCATTTCCTCTTGTCTTTTGATCGTCTGTAGCAAGCGGTGTTTTAGCCCATGGTCGCTCGGATAAATTCACAGTCAAAAAAGATTGACAATTCTTGAGAAAGAAAGAAACGGATAGGATAGGGTTGAGACGTTTGGAGGGAGGGGGCAAGGCATACTCGAATTGTTTCTTCCTCATTCTCATCTTCCTCTACCACGTAGATGGTTTCCTCCACATCGCCCATAACCAAATTGCAATGGCTATCGTATGCCTAGATTAGAAGCCTAGTCAGCCAAATGATGAAAGGAATGAGCAAGACATAAAGGAAGACCTACGTGCAGACGACCCTTGAGCTCGCGATCACCGCGGAGCTTCACAAAGACAATCTCATCGAGCGAGAGGCGCACCAAATCCAAGGGTTCGGAGACGGATGTCGTGCCCGCATTTTCCGTGTCGGCCATTTTGCGCTTGAGCGAATGAAACAAAGAGAAGGAGGGGGGAATGAAGGGGTTGTATGAGTTAGGAGGAGTAGCCGAGGGTAGCAATTAAGGAGTTGTCGCGTTTAGGCCGTCAATCAATCAATTGGAGGTGCAGCAAGTGAGGAGAAGCTGCAGGGATGCGATTTGCCGAGACCACGCCAACACGAGCAGACGACGTCGAAGAGACCAGTCTGTCCTACCCAACCTTTTTCTGGCCTCTTGGAGGACTTTTGTCTTGTGTTTGAATGTCAAATTTTTATATCCTTTGGAGAGTCTCAATGCGGGGACTTGTACGTGCAAGTGAGAGATTTAGCTCTCACTTGGTGGCTCCCTCTTGCGGTCGCAATCGATCCACTCAATTCGCTCTCTGCGCTGGGCCCACTCAACTGATACCCGCCCGCAATCCCACTCAGTGGAGGTCCTTCACCTCCAGCAACTACTCATGGAATGTGATCAATGAACCACATAATGGATTGAGATTTACTGAAAGCCGTGTCTCAAACCCTCGATTGAGCACCACAGATGTCCTGGAAGGTGGCCATCATGAATACGGTCACCAAGCCGCCGCGCCGGTACAAAGTATCGAGGACGCGGAGGCACTTAAAGCAACATTCTATGCGATCATTCAAGATGGCCAGCCTGACCAGGTTATGAACGCCCTGCTAGATCCCCAGTTTGAACATTTAGTTGGGTCGATGCCTCAGACTGTGTTCGTCGAAGTCTTCCACTTACTTTCCCCGGCTTACTTCGTTGTTCCATATCGCGAAATCCACCGGCCGATCCATCCAACCGCTGTAGAAGTTAAGAAATTCGAGTCGCTGGACACGATTTTCGACGAGTTCGCTAATAACTTGGCTACGGTAGTCCGGATTCGACAGTCTGCTGGTAATGTCCTCGGCCTGGCTGAGTACACTCATCTTCTCGATTGTGCACGCTCAATCGGAGATGCACTCATGGCAGACTACATATGGCATAACATGACAGAAGATGAAGTTGTCCCGGACGTCACATGCTACAATCATTACATAGAGGCCAAGGTGTGGGACAGAGCTTATACCGGGAAGGAGAAATATCATCTGCGGATGACGCCTTTTGCTTATCGGAAAAGGAGGTTTTTCAATCCCAATGTCGGCTGGCAAGGCTATCGTACGGCTGAGCAGAGTGTGCGAAAGGAAGTGCTGCAGATTTTCAACGAGATGACCGAACTAGGGTACCACGGCGATGAGACTACATTCATTAATTTGATTCTGGCTTCCAGCCGTGTGGGCCATGTGACAGGAATCAAGAACGTCCTCAAGACCGCTTGGAACGTTGACGTTGATGTACTGGAGACACATGACCAGTCGAGCTCGCCTGTAGCCATTCCTTACGACCGATCGTCTCCTTTGTACCCTTCAAGTCGTCTTTTGTTTGCAGTTGCTCATGCTTTCGGTACGAATAATGACATTCCCGCTGCTTTGCGGGCCATTGATTTCATCTCAAGCGCATATGACATCCTCGTCCCGGAGACCGTTTGGCTTGAGTTGTTTGAGCGATCCTTTGTCCTATCCCGGCCAAGATTCGGCCCTGACGCACAGCGAAATGCGAAAGGCAAAGTCTCCTTCGCGTTCTTAAAAAGCCTCTTCGAAACAATGACAGCTCAACCTTTCAAGGTTCGTCCTACAATCGAGGTGCATCATATTCTCGCCAAGACAGCATGGGATCAAGCCAGGTTGTCGGAATTTCAAAACCATATACGCGCTGCTTACGAACTTCTGCGAGAGACCAGACAGAAGCGGAGGACTGCGCGTATGACTATCGAAGCTTACTTAGGAGGGCCGAATTCACACAGCTATCCCCACCTTAGATCAGCGGTTGATACCACGGTCTTACAATCGCGAGCATTCGCAGAGGCAGTCCACACTTATGATATTCTCCGATTGCGAACCGCCCAGCAAACCATCACCATGGAACGCCTCGCGAGACTCCTACTCATTCACCACAGGTGGACGGGCCGCGACAACCCGGCATGGGAGCGTCGTCTCCTTCCTCAAGTGCTTGAAGAATGGCGGGATTTTCTACCCGAGTCCGTCACCTATTATACCAAGGGTGGCTTAGTCGAGTTCTTCGGCAGGACAAGCTGGGGCCAGCAAAGAGTGACACCTCACAAAAGGGTTCAAGTCCGCCAACCTACTGCGGAAAACGGTGTAAAATTGGATGAGGAGGCCAGGCAAATCGACGATGACTTCATCTGGGCACAATACCTTCGCTCCAACCCCGATCTCGACTTGAACTCTGCGCCATTGAAAAGACTCTTCAGCGGGGTCACTGAGAGAACTGCTCCTGCTACAGACAAAGACCGCATTCTTCAGCCCGAACAGCTAGCGAGCGAGGCACCGTATCTTCCAGAGAAAGGATACGCAGCAGCGCAATCGAAGCAGAAGGAAACTAAAGATAATCTCGATGCTGTACCAGGCAACTTTGACATGGCTTTCCCTTAATTTTGTTTTTGTTTTCCTACTTTTTTCATTGGCAGACCTTTTCTTTTCATTTCATTCCCTTTTCCTTCGTTTCGTTTCGTTTCCTTTTCTTTTCTCTGTCTTTCAGCCTTTTCGCCTTTTCATTCCCGTCCTGAACGGCCTTTTCAAGCTGAGTTGATGAGCTGCTTACTTGCCCAGCCATGAAGTTTCTGATGCTGATATTTGTTGCATCGGCCATATACCCTGTGCATAGTATATGATACCAATGAAATTATCGCTTTTGAATGGTGGCGAGCTTTCTTCCCAGTTTTGCTCTTGTAGACCTAATAGCGTACAGTGCGTGACTAATACCAGGTACTGCATATATACCTCACGTACAATATCCCCTACCACCTTTTCATTCAGGGATCAACATGTTTAGAGGTATAAAATTGGGTTGATGACTAGATGTACAAATATTTATATATAGGGCCTTGTGTTGGAATGGAATTCATCAATGTACATCCACTTGCCATCCAAGGTGCACCATCATCTACTAGCACGGCAAATCAACCTGGAAATGACCCAAAGAACCTCCATCTTTTTTAGTCTCAAATTAGAGCACCAAGGCCCCTTATATCATACAGAACCCATCACTAACCACGAGACTGAATCAAACCTTCTCAAGCTTTACATCGTTCACCGCCATATAACGACCGAACGTAATCCAGCCATATCGAAACCACACCATCTGGCTCTGATGAGCCTTGATCATAGCTGTCTGCGCAGTCATCCATTCACCAATCGAGCTAACAAACAAAAGCCTCGCAGGCGAATCCTCCTTCGACGAACCGCCAGTGCCCTTCAACCCCGAAACAACAGCATCAACCACCCCCCGAGCCATACTCAACGGCGCATCCAGAACACCAATGTACTTGCGTAGGATATTCGTCGTAGTGAGCGTGTACAGCGTGACCGGGCACATATACCCGGCCTTATCTTTCATAAGGGTCCGAATGAAGTGCACAGCGCCATGGTACAGCGAACGATGATTGGGATGGTTGCTTACACCGTGCCTGTCAAAGGTAAGGAGGACATCGATAGTCGCTGCAGGGGCACTATTCCCGCCGCCTCGTTTCCGGGCCGCAGACGATGACGCGTTGGCGTTTGAGCTCAGCTCAGGGGCGAAGGCTGAAGCAAGGAGTGAGGAGACCTCGGTCTCTGGCCAAGTGGCGCTCATACTGTCCGGGAAACGAGTCGGATCGTCTACGATGAAGACATCTGACTCCTTGCGGAGGCCGAGATGCACGGCGCTTTTCTGGAGCTCCTTCTTGCGGACGTGGCCCAGTCCGTCGGCGTCTCCTGGGTGGTATTAGCATGTTGTGACGCTCAACTCTGCGACTCTATGTAAACGCACCGGTACTGAGACATAGGATCTTGAGATGGTTCCCCAGCTCCGGTCTGGTGAGGGCTAGCACAGTCGGTGCAAAAAACATGGCCTCATCGTCCGGATGGGCAATTAGCAAGCATATCCGCTTATTATACAGGCGAGGAAAGTTGCGCGCAAACGGTGACGATGATGTCGCGGATAGAGTCCAGAAAATGAAGACGGCGGATATTGCGAAGCCCAATGCTATGAAGGTTGATGTTGATGGAGCCATGGCGTGGCTTTCGAGGGTGTTCAACTGGTTGATCACACCACAAACTAAGAAGATGAGATATGCGACCCCAGGACCGAATGATGAGGTAATCCCAGATAATGTGAATCAATTGGGAAAAGAAGCACGAAATTGACTATGGATGTTGTAGGGAGGGCGCATCCGACATTCTAAACCTACTCCTTGCTTTTTAGTCTAGTTTGTAATCCGTCGAGGTCAGAGATAACCCTAATTGATTGATATTTATTTAAAGCAACATCTTAGAATATAGAAGGCGAGGAATATAGCGCGAATATCCGACAAATGACACGGTGTCATAACATTTAGGGGAAGATTTGACTCTCAAGCCTATTGATGACGATCCCATGGAGATTGTGGAGTTATCACCACGTGACATCAAGTGTATAGAAAACATCAACACCTAACCAATCTCTCATCAGCCAAAGATTGCATTGTAGAAAGCTTTGATTGAGGCGGACATTTACATGAAGATGTGAGATGCTGAGTTGGTCAAGTTACAGATGATAAAGGTGAGACTGTGATGTAAGAACGGCGATGTAGACGTGCATTAAGTTTTGGCGTTCATACCCATTAGATCAGATTTAAGCGACCACTGATATGAGCTTTGACAACATATGACGATCAATTGACTCGTGTGCCTAGCCCACCGACCCTGCTTAATGGTTTGTAACTGCTATATCGCTGATACACCGAAGCTTTGAAAGCATACAACTCAATGAGGGACCTTCAGGTGTCGTGCTGTTCAATGTCAATTCTATGTCTGTATATATTCTAATATTTTTATATCATCAATAAATAGAAGTACATGGAAAAGAGTGGGTAGTGACTCGGAATCTACAAGAAGTCAGGTAAAGACCAAATGAATGCCTCATATCGGCAGGTTTCCGTGAGTCATGTCAAGGCACATTGTAAACACACTGATCGGGAGCACATTCCGAAAGGGTAAACGAAGATAAGCTGATCATCGATACCTGAATTAACAGGTGTCTCACAAGCGGGCATGGAACAATCTTCCCCAAAATACCAAAATACCAAGGTAGGGAACTCCGATATAAAGCCACTTCGGAGTAGTGACTACGGAGTAAAAACCCAAGGTACGGAGTATCGAAACTGTCAATGTCGCCCACCGCTTGTTAGTCATATTAGGTAATAATCCCAATGTGAATATGGCGCAATTGAAAAAACCTGAAACTGGCGGTGCGTAAATGAGGTTGTTACATTTGGAGTAACCACTGCTCTCCACAAACCAAGGCCTGAGTGCCTGACTACAAAGTATCTAACCTGGTGAGGGAGGTGGTGTTCTCTCAGAAA
Source organism: Aspergillus leporis (assembly GCA_009176345.1). Lineage (NCBI taxonomy): Eukaryota > Fungi > Ascomycota > Eurotiomycetes > Eurotiales > Aspergillaceae > Aspergillus > Aspergillus leporis. The sequence continues at coordinate 99,337 of ML732218.1, read as the reverse complement.
ATCGGCAGTGGCCGAAGTGTTCTTCTAGATGCGTACTGAGTAAATAGTCGAACCAATGATAGTGGACCGTGCGACCACTATGCCAACCCAATCTGATCAGGGGAGAAAACTCTGAGGCGCTAGTGACACCGGAAGATGATGGGTACGGAGCGCCCTAAGCTAAGCGTCGAAGAAGCCCGGAAATAGTCCGTGGAAACGGAGTACGGCTTGAACAAGGTTTCGCTTTCCAGCGGAAAGCGCCGATGGATCAAGTTGCCATCAACCATGTGTTTGCGGTCGGAAAATTAATGTCATTCAGTTTTACTCAGTAAAGGGGCGCATATTAGTTCTTATTGACGAGCTGCGATCTGCATCAGTGACCTGTATTGCACCTAGTATGGGCATACATCCACAGCTAGGTATAGCTAGAGATACTTGCCAGGTGTATGTACATACATACTGCTATAGGTGTTAGTAAATAACGCATTTGCGTGTACGTGTCCAGCGGAGATATTAATCCCTCAATCTGACGCTGAACCCATATTGACGTGATTGTATTGTGCCGTCCGCAGAACGTTGAGTAAAGATTGGCGTAAGAATTCACAATATAAGATTAGATCCCCATGTGCAACCCGGGAATCAAATCCAGTTGGAAGTGGATTTGTGCCAAGCCTGCCCAAAACAGACAATTATGCGCCGCTCGAGTCAGTGATAGTGGACGGAAAGGGACTGGTATATTGATAGCTGATTTTTATATCACACATACAGCAAGGGAGGGGGGTCCTTACAGAAACCAATGAGATGAACCATTCCGCTCTCGTGATATGAATAGTATTAAGTTAGTGAGTCTAAGTCTACGTACTCTGTACTCTGTAGGAGGGAGGAACTGGTTCAGTCGGGAGCGTTTGAACAGTTGCCGTATGGTTTTCCGATCTCATGGTATGATCGAGTCGGCCATCCGTCGACATTCTCGTGCCGAAACTCTGACATCGGGACGGACCAACAGACATGTCGAAACAAGACATGATGTTGTCTTGGATCTTCAGATTGATCATCACCAGCGCATTTAAGTGCCTTAGTCAGGGAAGGGAACTTCCAATGGGCAGTGGCGGTGGTGAAACTGTTAGGTAATAGGTATGGCGCAGGCGGTGGCCATTCGTCACGACACGCTCTTTTCCCCTGTTGACCACCCAACGCACAGGGCACACTCCCTGACAGCAAAGTTGCGTCTAGAACAATGTCGAGCATTGTGTAGTTGCACATCAACTGATCCTTGTAAATAAGTATCCATTGCTTCATGACCCCCCCGGAACACTACCCATCACCTTAGGATTTAGCAGCTAGAGAATCACTACGAAGTCCAGAAGACGATGATGCAATGCCCCGCAAACGCTCAATTTCCTGCAGTGCGGGGGGAAATAAAGAAAAAGAAATTTGGACCAACGACATGCAGCCGAGCGACAAGGAACGTCCCGAAATTGTGCCCTTTTTCGCCGATCCTGTAGGGCACAAGATGCTGTTTGGGCTTGACCAGATAGGGCAATACTTAGGAGACGCCGTGACCACCATCACAAATTGCTAATCTAAGGACGGAGTACAAGTTCCTCCTAAGGATATCGGCCGGAAACTGATATTCTTAATTCCTTACCCGTGGGAAGTGAGTGAATTTGACTCTAATTCTTTTTCTTTTTTCTTCTTTTTTTCCCGCTTGAATGGTGGGGCGCGACTATGCTGCAACCGCATGAGCCTACCCTAGGGGAAAAAATTTTTGTATAGAAAATTTTTTTGACCGGTCCCTTTTCCGACCGGTATGCTTCCGGTTCGATGGGTGCTAGCGTCTTCTTTCAGGCGGTATGCTTGCCCCTCCATTTGGCAAAAACGGAAAAGCGGCATCATGGTTCCAGAGGATCTCCAACTAGCGTTGTGACCTTTTGCCGTACGGTACGGTATACCCGTATACAAGTGCTGGTCACCGTTGATACCGTAAATACTTACTCCAGACCGCCTAAGGATTTCGGGCCTTCAGAGCATTTAATGACGCCACGTGATGGTTTGATGACGGCAGCTGACCTGCCAAAAAGGGCTAAAATAGCGCCGCCCTGGGAATCAGGCGCGCAACTGATATCCGGACCGTGCTTAGACTCAATCGTATGTTTGTTTGTGGCGTACGGAGTACTTACTGGAACACTGGGAAAGGGATGTGTGGTGGTTACTGATTTGTCATGGCATCCTTAAGAGTTGTTTTTGTCTTAGTCTTGCTCCGTTGCAAGTAATGACCATCAATTGCTGTTGATGGGCAATGGAGCCAGCAATACTAATAGCTGGTTGTTGTCGTGGCACTGTCTTGTTCTATGTGTAAAATGAGCCAATTAGCGTTTGCGATGTTGAATTGTAGTCCGTCTAGAACATGAGTCAGCCCCTCGACCCTTGGTTTCAAGTCTCAGACATGACAGCATTCTTTACTATTTGGCATTACAAGGTGGAACAGCTTGAATATTGGTCAGGAGCATATTTGGAGAACTCCACCCATACAAACAATCAGTGTATGGGGTAGGATCACCGATTGCGCATTCGTGAGCATCTTAGACGTCTAAGGGAATCGCTACCAAGTCCGGTAGGGTTTGACGGTCCCGGGGATTGGCAGTTTCGATCCCCCAAATCTCAGGTGAGTCACTGCGCACGGGCATTATCTTGCAGTGTCATGCGTTGACCATCTTCATATTCCTTTACATTAGTGTGTGCTTTTTGTCATTTATTAAAAAGATGTTGTCAAATGATGTGAGCGCAAGGTCACAAAACTGCAAGTGCTTGCGACATACTTTAGACTTCCGCGGAGGATGCCTGTCGGCCTCACATGCTTTCCCGTAACTGTATATACTTCAATATGGTATCGGTCTTTGTTGCCGGCGTCTGGATCGGATTTTCAACATACTTGTTTGTTTATTGTAAAAAAAGCAAAACCAACCAATGTGCATCAACATAACTTGTCGGATCATTTTTCTCCGGTCTTGCACCAGTATGCTTCATGATATTGCGTGATCTGCTTCTAGAATCTTGGTAATCTTGTAATCGGGGGTTGAATAACAAGTCGATGTTGAAATCTATCTTATTCTAGAATAAACTATGTTTAAGACTGATGCAAATTTAACACGCAAGCTAACCAATGATGGTTTACTTTGTGGACAATCACGATACTGTGAACTTCATCTCCGATCCCTCCAGGGAAATATCTACGCGACAGCCAACACATTTGTTCCCCGTCGCTATTTTTGCACTTTTGCGCCGAGGGTACCCTATAGTGTAAGGTATGGAAAGTGTATTGTAAGGCCCACTATGACGCTTTTCTGCCGCGGCCCACTAAGACTCCACCGATGTGACGGAGCTTTAGGGTGGCCAGACCAGGAATAATTGGTACCTTGTAACTTGGTGTGGGAACCTCCTAGAAACGCCGGAAAAAAAAAAGGGAAAAAAGGGAAAAAAATTTCAATTTATGGTAAAAAGGGAACAATGGTATATATGGAGTATTTTGGGACTAAAATGAAAAGCTTGTTCAAATTCATTCAAAGGCAGCCGGTCGCCCACTTTTTACTTTCTGGTTAATTCCTCTCACATTGAATCGTACCTGAAAGCAACGTGCTTTCCTCATACTTCACTCGGAACAGAGAACCGATGCCTATACCAGTATATACATATCCTCATCATTGATTTACTGGACCTGATCAGGCAATATCATCTACCGCTAAGAGTCATACTTGAGAAACTGGCTTTCTAACCACCAAAGGATTATGTTCTGGGTTGTCTGCCTTGCATCTCAACTTATCCAACACCGCACTGTATCCTGAAGTGAGACAGACATACTTCTAAGTGTTAGTCGAAAACAGACAGACCATTACTGTTCTCGAACCACAACAGTCATCCACTTTTTCAAGACCATATTGCTTTCTTACTAGAGAAGCCTCACTTATATCTTCTCTTACCCCCACATTCTACCTACCTAGCCGGCAACCGACTTCCTTGATAAACATGCCAGGCCGTCTCCTTTCTAGTTTTGTTCGCCCCCACATCCCTCATCACTCATCTTTCTCGTCGCATTCCAACTCCAACGCCTCTTCATCCACCTCCGTTAACGAAATTCCGCACCACAAAACAGCGGCCTCCAAGAAGCCTTCTGCACATGTGCTTGAAAGAGCACGCTCCCCAGAGCGCCGTCTGTCTCTCGCAGTCGATCACCTCATTCACCCTCACAGGGACCACAGCAAGGAGAAGCGCCGCAGCCATGGGCGTTCGTCTCGCTCAAAGGAGCGTCCAGGCGACAATGGCGCTAGTGCTACTGCCAGCCTGAAAGTCATTGTTGAATCGCCCCCCCTCGTCTGCTATGGCAGTCCGGCTAACTCGACTGGTGCACTATTCTCGGGCCGTTTGCAGATCACCGTTGCGGAAACCGCAGACGCGATTACTCTCGATAAGTTCGATATGAGATTGATGACCAGAATGACAACAAAGAAACCGGTCTCCAGGGAGTGCCCTAGCTGCGCCTCACGGACTGAAGAGTTGACCAACTGGAACTTCCTCACAGAACCACTTCAACTGAAGCCTGGCGAGCACGACTTCCCCTTCAGCTATCTATTTCCCGGCAACCTGCCCGCGTCCTGCAACGGATCCCTGGGGAAGATCGAGTACTTCCTCTCTGCTCACGCGCAAAACGTCACCGGCGAAGAATACACGCTCCAGATGCCTCTGCATATCAAGCGCGCCATCTTACCCGGAAACGACAAATCCTCAATCCGTATTTTCCCTCCAACCAACCTCACGGGTCGTATTGTGCTTCCCTCTGTCGTTCACCCCATCGGTACCTTCCCCGTCCAAATGACTCTGAGTGGAGTTGTGGACAAGGGCGAGGAGACCCAAACCCGCTGGCGTTTGCGCAAGATGATGTGGAGGATTGAAGAGCACCAGAAGATCGTGTCCCAAGCTTGCTCTAAGCATGCGCACAAGATCGGCGGCGAGGGCAAGGGCGTCCTTCATCAGGAAACACGCATCATCGGACATAACGAAGAGAAGGAGGGCTGGAAGACGGACTTCGATACTGCCGGTGGCGAGATCAGCATGCAGTTCGAGGCAAGCATCAACCCCCTCTGCAACCCAGTGTGTGATCTTGAAGCCTCCGGTGGACTGGAAGCCAAGCACAACCTCGTTATCGAGTTGATCGTTGCTGAGGAGTTCTGCCCTAACCGCAACACCAGGCTCATTACGCCCACAGGGGCAGCGCGTGTGCTCCGCATGCAGTTCCACTTGCATGTCACTGAACGCAGCGGACTCGGCATTAGCTGGGACGAGGAGATGCCTCCTATGTATGAGGACGTCCCCGATAGCCCTCCCGGATACACGATCCCCGACGGCAACAGCATCATGGAAGACTACCGCGGCTCCCCTCTCGCGCTACCAGAATACGAGGAATTGGAACGCATGGACTCACTTCGACTGGACAGCTCGTCAACTCATTCCTCCAATCTCTCGACTCTCTCGATCCGCGGCCGATCTCAACTAACCAGCGACGACCTCATCGCCGAGCCAACAGAACTTGGAAGTCGTAATCGAGCCCCATCCACCGATTCTCGGACATCAGAGTAAACCACCATACCCCCTACACTCTTTTTCACCACTTATGACGTTACGATGCTCACGACCGAATGACTTCAACTGAACTACAAAGAAAAACCGTTACCAACCCCTTTCAACAACAGTGACATGAATAACGGACGCTTAATCAACATGCATTTCCTTTCCTCTTTTTTCATCTTCCTGTAGCCCATAAGGGCATAAATAGAACGTGTTTCGGAAAACCAGGGCCCACAAAAAAAGTTTCTCCTATGTCTTATTACTTTATGTTTGTCTTTTACAGGCTGGGATAATTTTTTCTCATGATACCCGTCATCTGCTTGAGGGTTATGACCTTAATTAATTGCTTGCATATTTACTGTACAGACGGATAACTTATGGCATTTTAAAGATGATACACAATACATTAATCAAACATCGCTGTCCTTAGTCATACTGATTTTCTTATATTCTTGTAAAGCAATACTCCTATAAAGCGAATTGCTTTCAATCTAAGATAGATAGACTGAACCATTGAAGCAATCCTTTGTCGTCCTGGTTGTCTCCTCTCGTAGAACCGTGCACTTCTATAGGGATACAATGCTCTATACTTAATTAAGATGGATAAGCTGAATTGTTCAAGTCGAATGGTATTAATTTTGGTTGACAAGAACCTCTTTAAGGTATAACGGAGATTCACCACTAGATATCCATAGAAAGGTAAAGTTAGTTTTCCTTTCCCCCCCCCCTCTTTTGTGTTGTCTGGAGGGAAAAAAAAAAAAAAAAAATTAGATACATGATGCATCATATGATTCGTGCTGGTAGGTCACAGGTGAACCGACGTCAAAATAGGTAAAAGATGCTATGTACATTGAGAATAAAACAACATTAACACTATCAAACTAAATCATGAATCGAAGATGGGTCCGAATGCAGGGATACCCTTTGACTCGAGCTCATACACAACACTCTTGGTCACAAACGGATTACTGATCACGCATACAGCCTCTGCATCGAACTCCCTGAAGAGCTGTCGAATAATTGGCACCATATCAACACGACCAGACTGGTTGGTATCGATGATGTATGGGTTGGCATCCATCATGGACACTAAGTCGAGGATTCCCTGCCCATAGGTCTTCAACGGAGCGCGAGTCTGCCATACAACGCGGAGCTGGGGCCGGTTATCATCGCCCAGGAAGGATAGACACGGTCCGATGCCGGAACCTGTCGTGACGACAATCACTTTCTTAAAGACCCTCATTGCATATGCGAAGCCAAAGATGAGCACGCCACGCTTCCAGAGGTGGGTGGGTTGGTCTTGAATACAGGTTGTTGTCCAGTCGCCGGCTTTGGAAATAAGACTTGAGAAAGAATTGCTCTCAGGGTCTGGGAAGGTTGCAAAGCCATGCCAGTCGCGGAGTGGATGTCTAGCTAGCTGGATACCTTTGCCGAATGTGGTTGTTGTATGATTGAAATGAAGTCTCACTGCGTGATTTGAGAGGTAGTCAGGCTGGACTGGAACCTTTCGCAGGAGTAGCCACGGATGGATAATAGCAATGAGGGTCACCATCAGAAACCAGAAGGCAGGGAGTTCGATAAGAAAGCGACCAAGCGGTTGGTGGGCGGCAAGGCTGGCTTCATTGGCAAAGACTAAGAGGAGAGCCACGAAAAGTGCAACCACTAGCCATCCGAAGAAACGATGTGTAAGTTCAAAGTAGTCATGTTTCTTGAACCGAAAGGCAGGATGAGCCACGATAATGATTGTGAGTAGTAAGACTAGAATAATGTAGGCTAGGACAACTGATGCCACTGAGACCGTGGACTTTCCGGTAGATGGGGACCAGTAGTCCTTTGACATCAAGCCAACGAAGCCCGTATACCAGACGAAGGAGGCAACCCCGCATCCACTGTGTACACCACCATAATGGTACACTTTTGCTGCAATACGGCGAAGCCTCAGTGGAGCGGACCTTGGGATTGAGCACACAATGACAAAGATGGCATTCACTACTAGAGGTTGGCGGGCCAGACCACATGCAAGTAGGTTTGCTGCCGTCGCATTCACCAGCGCCAGTAGTTTGCGGTCTGCCGTCATAACAGAAACAAAGACAGCAACATTGGCACAGAAGACTAGGGAGAACAGACGGCGGTAGATGTTGAGGATGGAGAAGCGAGTCGAAGAAAACAGTTTCTTCTTGCCAGCCTGCGACTCCAGGTCAAAGCTGTCATCATCCTGCGCACGGGGTTCCTTCTCTGAGATTGATTTAGGCATGATCCCCTCGACGTCCACCAGTGTAGTGTTACTGGGATTTGTCGAATCTGAAGCACACTTGGCAGCAGGTGGGATTGAGATGACGCCCTTTTCGGAGAACGACATGTTGTGGGTAGAGAGTTAGAGAGCAAGGAGTAAGGCAGATCGAAGGAAGGAATGATGATATTATGATATTATGATCAAACTGAGTAGGTTGTGAAAGCGCGAATCAAGGGTAAAGTGAAGTGAAGTGAATTTCATGCAAGGTACAACATGGTACAATGGTACAGGTCATTGGAGGGGAGTTGTAGAATTGTAAGTAAGTGAATAGCAAGATTGACGAATGACTGTTGAGTCCTTCAGTCCTAAGGCATGCAGGACACCTGCGCCCTTTTGAGTTGGCACATGATAACAACCCCCATTATAATTTCTTGTTCTCTAGGGCTTTCAGCTCCATTCTTGCATTATTTCCTAAAGCGTGAGCATACATTAGACAAAGGAGCCATCACTTGATAGTCTATTCTTTACCACCGACTAACTTACTAGATACCACTCGTCCCACTCAAATGACCTTTTCCCAATTCTTTAGATTTCTTGCTGCCAACCCTCCACTTTTGTACTGTGGATAGGAATGACGCTATGGCTGGGACACGTCCCACACTACTACTGATAGTTCATCACGGATGACTACCAATGAGCAAACGAAGACGACATTATGACTCTCTATACTGCACCTCCGCACCGGGCTTTGGAATCTCGAAAGGCCAATGAAGATACCCAAGAGGTGGCAGAGACCCCGGTCCAATATCTGAGTTTCAACTAAGGGACTGATAGTGCTGGTTCAACCAAATGGTCTAATAAAAGTGGAATCGCCAATGCTACCCTGGCGAGTGGCCAACACCGCCGGATCAGGGTTCCTTTGATCGACATAGGCAGGAGGGCCCTCGCATGGAATGATGCACTTGCCACATAAGATTAGATGCTCCACCGACCCAAGGTCAGAGCACGAGGCACTAAAGTTGATAATCGGACAATCCGGATGCAAGAGTTGGCATGATCTAGAGGATCGCTTGACAGGCTCGGGAAGCAGACCCAAGCACATGCGAAACGCACGGATTCATTTCTTTTTCGGGTGGATAGATAGAGACCCTAGGATGAGACGCATTGATCTCCATCTAGATAGAATAAGGAGGTCAGAGACAATGAAACGGCTTCGTACTATGTATCAAAGAAAACCACGATACAGAACAGAGTACGCTCCACTCCACCTGTTGGCCGGATGGGTGGGGCTCAGCAGTGATCTCCCACCAATCTACGACTGAGAATCCATTGATAATGCATTTGTACACGGGAACTTGGGCTTCGCGTGAGTGGACGTCAGCCTCGCACGGGTAATCAACGAGGTGGGGACTCAGCATGGATCGCGTACTGGTATCAGAGCCTGACGGGCTTTCCTCGGTTCCAAGGCGGGCTCTGGGTACATCTGCTCAAGCCATAGTTCGGTTGGCTAGACGGAGGTGTTCGCATCGGGGGTTCAGCTGCATGGGACGAGCCGTGAAGACTACTACGCTATGACAGAGCGATAAGCCAATGGGAGGGAACAATAGAAGACAGGCAGGATCGAGTCGGGCTTACGGCAGTCCAATATTGTTTAAGTTATGGAGACAGGTGATCATAGGCCTAGTTCGTCTGCATGGCGGGAGCTGTTCGCTTGTTCATTGCTTTTTTCTTGTTTGAGTATGAAGAGGACCCACCGGCTGAGATCTGAATTCTAGAGATACGAACGGTCATTCGACAGAAGAGGCTCATAGCGTCTGTGGAGCGGAAGAGGATCAGCACTGCGATCTCAGGCGGAGTCTTTAGGTTAGTGTAGTGACGAGGTGTCGGGTTTTGCGCCACGCCCTAAAATCAATTCCAAATCATGGTCATCCTCAGCCCCATCCCCGGAAATTGGAATACCTGTCCACGCCTCAGGAGCACTTTGAGTGAATTTTTTTTTCTCCCTTTGTTTCCTTTTTCTCCTTTGAGAGGTCTCCAGCATGACAAAAACAGCTGTTAGACTGCGATATGACCATCCATATATTTATTACCCAGGATGCCCTCATCTTGGGGAGGGTTCTCTACTTCCCGTCGATCTCTCTCTCTTTCTCTCTCTCTGACAAGCCCTCTTTGTCCATGATTCATTAAACAAGACTATTAACACCTTTTCTTCCTGATTACTAAACATGGGTCTCTGGAAGTCTTCACTGTCATTGGCGTCGCCCCAACTGGGGAATGACCGCAAGTACACCGACTTATTGAGCTTTGCTTTCGGTAGCCCTCAACCCTACGATCAACAACGGCCGTTGTACATTGACGCCGAACATCCTTCATGCTCCCTCAATTCCCTCCAGTTCAGATTATTGGTACGGACTCTGGTTGCCGGGTTAAAGGCCCATAATGTTCAAAAAGGCGATTGCGTTCTGGTCCACATGGGAAACAGTGTAAGTCATCCGACATCGCAGAATGCACCATCTACACCGAATGTTCCCCCCGCTACTTCCGATGCCTTGAAAAATTCTAATTTTTTTTACCTTTTTTTTTCTACCCCTCCGTACTTACTGACTCAATCATCTTGTAGATCCTATACCCCGCTCTTTTTTACGGCATCATCGGCGCTGGGGGTGTGTTTATGGGCTCCAACGCCCGCAGCCAACCCCAAGAATTAGAACATATCCTTCAACTGGGTAACCCCAAGTTGATCATTACATCCCCCGATGCCCTGCCCACGGTCCTCAATGTCTCAGCGGATCGAGGAATGCTGCCCAGCCAAGTGTTCTTAGTGGATGAGTCTGCTACTAGTCACTTAGCCCAACTGTTTCTGTCGGGTCCTCTTGCCTACGCCGCAGCTATTGCCCCATATCTGCCGCACAGTGGAGACGGCTCCCATCTGAACTTCGCGCATCTCCTCGGCTATGGTGAGATTGACTGGGTCTCCTTTAACGATGAGACGATTGCGAAGTCCACACCAGCAGCGATGTTCTCCACCAGCGGTACGGGGGGGTTGCCCAAGGCTGCCATGTTGTCTCACCACGCTATAGTATCACACCACCATAGTATTCATTACGATGTACCTTACAAGGTGAGCCGGTTGATGTCGCTGCCCATGTTCCACCTTTTCGGTGCTCTCTGGACACACATTTTTCCCATTCGATATGGACAGCCGCTGTTCATCCTGCCCCGCTTTGATATCGCGCAGTACGTGGCGGCTGTGTATCAGTATCAGATTACGGAAACGTATATGGTACCCGCGATGATCCATGCTTTCAATCGCTGTGCGTTCCCGGTCACAGATTACCTCCCGTCGCTGCGATACGTTGGAGTAGCGGGCGCTCCGATTGACGGGGCTTCCATGCAGCAGTTCCAAGAACTGCTCCATGTTGATGCTAATGCATCGCAGCTCTGGGGCATGACCGAGGTGGGTGTCGTTTTCCAAAATCGCTACGGTGAGCCAGGCCATGCCGGAAGTATCGGGCGACTCGTCCCCGGATACGAGGTGCGACTGGTCGGACAAGACGGCAACCTAGTGCTTGATGATAACAAACCGGGGGAGCTGTATGTACGTGGTAGCGGCTTGCTCATTGGCTACAAAGGGCAAGAAGACGCCAAGGACATGCAGGGGTGGTTCCGTACCGGTGATGTGGCGTATGTGAACAACGGCTTGTATTACATTGTCGGCCGAACTAAGGAGTTGATCAAAGTTCGAGGGTACGTTTTTCTCCTCCCTTGTTCCAATTTTGCTTTTCTCTTCTCTTTCTTTTCTTTTCTCTCCTCTTTCTCGGGCGCGCTAGTAATAGAAGCTAATGCATCATTAGATGGCAAGTGGCGCCAGCGGAATTGGAGGCAGTGCTGCTAAAGCACCCTGGTATTGTTGATGCAGCCGTGACAGGCGTTACTTCCAAGGATGGTAGCACAGAAGTGCCACGAGCTTTTGTGGTACGAGCGAAGCATCCGGCAGGAATGCAAGTGACCGCCGAGGAAGTATACACGTTTTGCCGAAGACAATTGGCCAGCTACAAAGCGCTCGAGGGAGGCATCATTTTTGTAGAGGAGATTCCACGCACGGCGAGCGGGAAGATTCAACGGTTCAAACTTACGCAGATGAACACGTACCGTGAGATAGTGACGTCGCTACTAGCGCGGTTTAAAGGAACTAGTGGTCTCCAGACAGTTGGACTCCTGCATCAAGGGCGTATCACCGCTTGATTGTTTTATTTGCGGGTTTTCTGGTGGCGTTTGACAGGCTTGCGGGGTTATCGGCGTTACTGGTTGGATTATCTCTTAGTATGGATTGCATTGCTTGATGCAGCTTAAGATGATAGTTTTCTCTGCCTTTCTTTTAGTCTGGAAACAAATCAATGGTTACACACTCCCATTATCACAGTTACACAAAACAACCCAAGGCTGCGCGTTTAGTTCCCCATCAGAAAGCCTTAGCGCCAAGTAGCCTCGGCACGATCAATACCATTCATGGTAAGGAACAGCATACCGGAATGAGGGAGCTGCAGTCTACTATTTTCTGGCGCTTCCTTCCTTAGTTCCCTAGAGCATGAAGCATGCGGTATGTATGCACGGACAGCGTTGACGTTCCATGTCCCTCGACGAGGTTACACCATGTCCTGTATACATACATAACGTACTTCGGAAGCAAAGCAAGCAAGCAAGCAAAGATCTCACCAATAAACAAACACCGGGGAAAACAAAAAAGCCCTAATCAATTATCTTCTTTGGACCAATTTCTTCAGAACACTTATTATTATTTTCTTTGAACACTTATTTATAGGGTTTTATTAATAACAACAATACTGTAGAATTTTAAAGGGCATAACTCCAAGCAAAAATAAAGAAGAAGAAAGAAAGCAAATAAAGGACCTCATTAATCCCTACTTCAACATTTTACCAAAGTCTAAGAAATAATGCAAACTGACACCCTTGGCATCCTAACCACCACTATCCTCGAAAGAAAGATAAGGTAAGTGGAAAGCAAAACCTAACCTAAACTAGTATACCACGTTAACCCGAACTTAAGCAAACCACGCCAACTCGGCCATTCATCCGTCCACCCACTGAACTCCACTCCGTTCACGATAGAAAGAACCCATGTTCAGTGCGGTTCCCTGCTAAGTAGACTATAAAAAAAAAATTAAAAAAATTAAAAAAATGTAGTAAGTTTACAATTTGGCCGGTCGGATCAATTGAGCATCGCAGGTGACTTGATTGTGGAACAACTCAGCGCCTTACGGATGGGGTTAGGGGAGATTTTTTGGGATTTTGTATGTTGTATGTTGGATGTTGGATGCGTAGGTTGTATGGTATGTCTATGTGTGTGTGTTGTATGCGAGTCTCTGTCTACGTGCATATGTCAACGGGCTTCCGTACCGGATTTACCGGGTGGTTGGGGGTCAGCAGGGGGTTCCTTGTTGAGTTTTGGCAATGGGATCAGGGGGTGGTGGTTATTAGAGGTGTGGATGTTGCATACATAGAGGTCAATCGTTGGTTACATTGGCTATATGGATAGGTGGGTAGATATTGGGGAGTGTACACCCGTAAGATGCAAAATAAATGGTCACATTCGACGACTACCTAGGTAGCCTCATCCTGAGCTAGAAAATACTCGGGACATTCCAAGCGATTGAGATATATAGGTGGTTTAGGGCTAGAGGGCTAGACCACCTTTCAACCCCATTCTCCGTTCCTTTTAGCCATGGATTGATTACCAACCTAGCTACCCAAGTACTATAGTATAATCCTGAGATAATTAAGACCAATGAATCAGAACCAATGGATTAACACCATGAGAATCAATTTAATCAATATTGCGTCTGTGCCCGATGACGTCGGAAGCACCAGACGGGTTCTCGGCTCGAGTCCAAGCGCCCCAGCGAACCTTGTCTTTGGGTTGTTGGGTGAAACTTTCTCTTGCATCTAGACTAACTTAGGATACCTGTAGGATCCCTGCTTAGTAGACACCATCCATTGTAGGTACATTCTTAGCGGATACCTGGGGTATTGAGTATGTATTACATGATAATCAGTCAGATTCCATGGCTCTATATGCTTGAGATATATATTTATTTTATTTGGTTTTATATGTTGTGGAAAAAAAGAAAAAAAAAAGTCAGAAAAGAAGACAAGAAAATCTCGGAGATGTGCGGGGACTGATTGACAGGATCCACCCGTCCAATGATGATCTTTTTCTAATAGAGGTGTTCGGGGTATGTACCATAAGGCCTGGAGTGGCGGTGACTGAGTCTCTCACAAGTTTCTGGCCATGCATGAATCCCAAGTTGACCGTAAGTGATTACTAGAAGGAGTAATTGGAGGATACTACCAGGTACGATAGGAAAAGTCTAATATGTTCTCAAAGTTGAGTCTTTTGTTGTCAGTGGTTGTTGCGTTGTCTACTCCGTACCTTAGGCAAGTAATTAGTTTCTTACAGTACATTAGTGTGGCGTAGGTGCACCGCCACATGTTATTGGATTATCTCGTGCGGGCTGAGCTGATCAGATAGATTAAATTCTAATCAAAATGGAAAATCAACTAATGATCAGAGAGTCAATCTCGAAACTAAAAGGTATTAGTAAATCGATAATTACGCATTGACCACCTGTCAAATCGCCAAACAAGGCCCCCGCCGGGAGTGATAATGCCATTTAGCAGGTTCTATAGTGTGTTACAATCTTATTGTCCATCTCTTGGCCGCTTTCGGAAGGTTGCACGCCATCAGCTGTCATCGATCCTCCCCGTTGACTATTGTATTTGCTTTGTCGGATCTTGCGGCGTATCCATCCACGGGCGTCATCCCCTCTTGCCTCGTTGGCTCGCTCGTGTGCTAATCTTGCCCTCGGTACTTCTAAGCAGACTAAGTAGAGCAGTAGATCAGCTCCCCAAGGGCCTTGATTCCCCTACAACACCAGCCCCGCTTTTCCTTGAGATCTCAATCTGGACCATCGATGATAATCACTCAGGTGTAGTGGAGGGTGGAGATATTCGTACTCCTTCCGAAGCCGGGTGACTGCGCATGGCGCGGTACGTGATAGTGGACTATCAGATTTGCGCCGCATTCTTGCCATTCCAGACTTGCGATCCCGCTCCAGTGTCGATCGCTGCAAATCCAAGGGTGAAAGGGATGGTGGCTGCCGTCGTGGTATTACTAGTCATGAATTTTGACCAAAAAGAAGTACAAGCGAGTAGATTGACAATATCGCTCCATCCTGAGAACGGAGTGTCTAGTAATTAGGTCGCATATGTCATGTGACAACATCTCCCCTAGTTGCAGACACCTCCACGTTTGCTCGGAAACAAGGCACCATTGCTGCTTACAGGGGGTCAGCTGCTGGGTTTCTATCCCGGTTAAAGCCTGCCCTGTGTGCCGCGTCTAATCTGGTGACCCAGTCTTAGGTGGCGATACTCAGACCCCCAGGAACGATCGGCCTAGTCCCCGACTTGACTGTCGCCACGTCGACGCCTCAACCTGGCAAGGATGCTAGTGAGTTTCTCGTTTATTTCCCAAACGGACCATACCAGATGCAACCGAACCGTTTCGGTAAAATATCGGGGATTGAGAAATTAGGTATTTTGCTGTAATTGCATGATTGGATAGTAGCGGCCTTTGTCTTTGTTATTCACTGTCCACTATCTCGTTTTCAGATGCCGTGCTAGATTGTTGAAAAAGAAACCTCGCCCGTAGCATGTAGGTTGATGATTAAGCACCCCATTCCGTTCCAAAAATACCCACCCACTACTGGCGCATATGCGCATCTGGCCCACTCATGTCTGCTGGATGTCGGTTGGGACGTACGCTGTACCACACCGAGTCCGACGGGCACCCGACATCCTCGAGATTTCATGCATACAACGCTGGTGCATTGCTGGACTCAAGGTTTCAATCCTGCTCTGCTGCACCGTGACGTTGTTATTTAATTTGAGCCCAAGGATCATCTCCAATACCCAGCATTCCCGTCATGCGGCTGCGCCAGGTATTGCATTTGACCTAGAGAAGCAGCTGGAGCTGAAACCTCGCAACAAGTAACCAGAAGCGTAAGCACTTGTCGGACAGGGCATCCCTAATCACATATTCGAGTCTCTTAACAGATGCAGTACGTCCCCACTCAAATAATCCCATATCCTTTCCACCATACACCCCAAATCATTGGCCCCAATGCCCCTAATACCGCCGCACCAACCGGGATTTCCAGAATGCTCCACACCCACAGCGTCCCAATGGAAGGTGCTCGCTTCATAATCGCGTAGTATGGCTCGTTGTTGGTCATAGCCAGTAGCTTAGCTCCAAGAAAGATAGCAAGAGGAAGAAAGAACAAAGTCCGCCACGACGGCGGGAAAAGTAGCTTTCGAAGAAACGACATCGACAGTTTATCCCGGTTCCACGGGAACAGCGATATGGGTTCAGACTTCCTGGCATCACCAAAGGATACAATATGTCCATGAGCAAGGTGAACAGCAAATGTCAAGATCGGAAACGCAACAAACGCAGATTCGCGGGTAAGTTTGTCCAACGGGATGGTTTCTGCATACTGATGAGCCGCGAGATAGGCTAACGTCATGTGTAACGTCGACAGGGGGACAGAGAGCAGCACCGTGTCGACGAACGGCGGGAGTGACGCGTCGACTTCGTCCTGATCTTCCTCAGACCCAGTTTTTCCGCCAGGTGGTGACCCCGTGGTAGACCCATCGGCCTCTTGTTTTGCTCCTGAGAGTTCGGATGCGGCGAAGTTCGAAATTTCGCCGGATGTCGGGTCAATGCTCATGAATCGCGGCTCTATTCCACCACCTGTGCCAGTCGGAACGCTTGCTTGACCAAGGAGTTCATTCTGTCGCTCAGATATTAAGTCAACCAGTGTCTTCCCTTTCGATTTCTTCGCGGAGTCTCGGGGTGGATGGGCCATCGGTATGGAGGATGGGTCGAAGGCTGAGCTGGAGTCGCTCTGGGAGGCAGCTGCTGCTGCTCGTCGCTGCTTCCGGCTTCTAGGTGATTCCATGTCGGTAGGAATTTCAGGCGAATTATGTGTGTGAATAGTTCTAGCTGTGTTGAGTTGCATGAAATTGAAAGGGGTTGTTGATGAAAAAGTTCACCTGTCAAGTCGGATGTTTATCGATCACCGCCGGACATAAGCGGAGTTAACTTTTCTATTTTTGGACAGGTCATATAGAGCCTATTCTACAACTCGAAAAACGCTCAGCACTTTCTACAAGACTAAGTGTCTCCTTGATATTTTTTATAAAGGCAGAAAGCGTTATATTAAATATCTTTATATAGTTGGGTGTATCTACTAAGAGGGCCACGCCGGTTATTGTGCGCTAACGATAAAGTAGAGCCGTATAATCAGGCTATCCTTTTGACTCGAAAGAGGAAACAGCACCCAGGGACTAAAGAAGATCCATGTATATCCAGTACCCCTTCAGCCAGCCTTACATATAGCGTCAGGGATTGCTTAACATTAACCAGATTGGTAAAGAGCTGGGCCAGCAACCACATGAGGATTGACCATTGTGAGGTCGAAAAGAGTCAAATAAAGGTTCGAGTCTGTGATCGCAATAAACATGGTACCATTGACAGCAGGATCCCCAGCAAAGATCTCAACACCTGGTTGAATTGTCGTTTCACGCTTGTAGCCGGTCATATTCGATGCAGAATAGGCCACGTTCAGCTGTGTTACACACGCGACATACTTCGGATCCCCGGCGGTCGTTGAGGTGACTTAGCTGTTATTAGGGCAAACTGACTGACCTGGAGCATCCCAGTGTAGCAAAACTTCTCGACCTGGCCACGACAGGAGCTGCGTCCGGTTGTGTGTGATCGAATGGTGACAGCTAGTGCCAAGGGTAGTGGGGTTGAGACATGATGCTGAACTAGGAATCTTTGGGTTGCTCAATGTATTCATACCGTCCCCCAAGTGTCTCGTTCTGTGCAATAGATCTGTTGAGCCTTGTGGGATTTGGCTGATCCGCGATGTACAAGGCTAAGAAGTTCTGCCAGGCTAAATGTTCTGATCCGCAGGGCACGAGCTGATGGATGGTGTTAGCAAAGTCCAAGTCCACGACTGAGGTACTCCAACTTCAAACCTTACTGGCATTTAGGTAGGAAAAGACCCCCAAACGGACGGGATATCATCTGCTGACGAGCCTCTGTGGTAATAAATTGCATAGAAGCGTTGCTGCCTCGCGCGAATCAAGATGGCCGAGAAATCCATAAACGCCAGCCTCTCCGAAGCGAGTGAGCTTTTGGGAAAAGTCTACAAACTCCTGCACAGTAGTATACGGGTAATTATATGTGCACTGCCCAGGAGCCTCAGCACCCAGTATGTTGGTCAACACCATTGCATGCCCGACTTCCTGATCTGCCAGGAACTCGATCAAATAACCATCCTCTGCTGTGAGCCCCGCGGCAATAAAATCCTCCTTCGAAAAGCGGATCAAACCATCGTGGAACAGGCCTAGTTCAATGTACTCTTAATAAAGAGCAAGAGCCTAGTATCACCGTCAATATTAATGTACTCCAGCCCACAAAAGTTGTCAGACGTACCAATGACTCATAATCGAAGTCACTCTTCACCTTATAAACCGGAGTTTCTCCGCCAGTTCCAGCGCCCCCGGCTGGGATGTAGGGTCCTAGTTGGGGTCCGTGGAGTTCCCATCGCTGGGATAAGTAGTAGCCGTCGCTGGTATCCCCAGACTAAGAACTCAAGTGCCAATGGAAGAAGCACTTAAGAGGCCCGGTGACGGTTTAGGTATCACTGTATGGAAGGTGAGCTAGAGAGGTTGGATGACTGACAGCCGGCGCGACAGCTGTAGATCGAGCAACTTTTGCTTGGGGCATTGCCAGCGTTGCTGGCTGCCAGTCTAAGCTGCTAAGCGCGATGAAGAGATTCAAAGGCATTTCCACAAGTTGATATAATCAAGATAACCTCCTTCTAACAAGGTTGCGGGATTCAATGTCTTGAAAGACTGCTGGTCAAAATCCTAAGCAGTGATGCCATGAGGACTCTCTATACACACATGTTTCGAGCTCATAGCATTCGTCGCCGAAGCATCTATGCCCGACGTAATGATTCTATTATTTCGTCTAGCTTCCCGGCTACAAGCCCAAGGTTCTGAACTTGCCCATAAGAGCAACGCTATCCCCGCCGAGTAGGCTTTGCATACGTGAGGCATGCGGCATATGGATGTTACTATCATCCAGTTAGAAGCAGACGGATGCCTAGGCAAGGGAAAAGCCGCTTTCCTTTGATCGTCACAACCATCGCCGTGGAGAAGCATACTCTTCAGCATTTGGATTCTTCCCACTCGAGCTTGAAAGGTGCTTTAGGTAGATTATCGTCATGTCTGTTAAAATAGCTCTTATCGCTCATCGCGGTGAGTACCAGTCACTTCAAGATGTTGATGTCGTTAATAAAATTAGCATACAGCCCTACAACTTGCAGACTTGAATGCAAAGGGCATTACGTAGGTCGAAGTGGGACCGACGCCGGGCAATCACTAGTTACAACTTACCAGAAACCCTAGGCTTGATTGAAAGCAGTGAGTCCCAGCACTTATCGTCTTTAAATTGGAAAGCAATAACTAATTGAAGCTTGTATTTAAGAGAAACAAGTACACCCGTTACATCTTGACAGCAATAATATTACCTTTACCTTGTCAGATGAGTGAGAAGATATAGAGCTAATCCCGAGCTGGGGTGCAGCAATGACTTTCCCTTTTGTTTTTCTTCTCCCTCTTGGTTTCTTTTTTGAAGTACCTGTAACTTTTGGCCTGCTTTTATTGCGCAGACTCCGGTTGACCCTGGTGATTTTATTAGTACGGTGGGACTCTGCAAGGATTTGAATCCAATGAATTCTGCCAAGAATTTTATCTGACTGAGACATACACGGTGCCTAGGTGCATATGGTTAAACATGCTGCGTACGGCCTTCACAGGCATAGCACTTTTTGGTTCGACCTAGACATCTGTTTTCGAAACATGGTCAGCATTATTTCAAAACCTCAACTAGCTGGCGTTGACAAGTAACTCCCCCCTTCAAAAACCTTTGCTGAACTCGCTGACGCCGCGTCAGGTTCTGCGTCGGTTTCGGCCATTCTACGACAGTTGAGCTGCAACGCTTCCTCAGTATCTATTTGGGGAGCAGCATTGGCGACTGCTGCAATAACAAGAAAAAGAGTATAGACAAGGTTCACCTTCATTGTGTGAATGGAATGGCTGTGCTGCTTGAGAGCTTGAAGGAGAAAGCCAGGGATGATTTGATGGATGTACTGGGGGGAAGGATGTAGGACAATTTATATTTATCTACAGATATCGAAAGTCCATGCTATGTGAAGAAATCCAAGGTAAGACAGGGATACTCCTCGACAGGTCCTGCCATGATACTGGCTTGTTTGCTATCTCACACGTTCAGCCTCAATTGCAATTGCAATGCTTAGTAGGTAAACAACCAAGTCGAAATTAATTGAGTAGTACCTACCAACGATCAACAGTAAACTAGTTCTGGCTATAATTATGGTGCGCTACTACTGTTTGTCCTGAAGGGGATCATTGCGGGGTGGATGTTAAGAGAGGAAACCCTAAGTTATGTACCTATAGTGACGGAAATCTAGCTTTATGGCTTTAAAAGACAGAAAAGCCACGTTATTCACAGAAGGACTGACTGTAATAGTCCACCAAGTAGCAATCAACAATGGAAACAGAAAAATACCGCGGGCTTAAAACTTACCCCGCATAATGTCGCCCGAGCTCCAATTGGAGTCGACAATATAAGAGGGGAGCTTATCAATCAACTCAATTGAGCTCTCTTCTTATTTCTTGTCTTTCAACTCATTGCTCGCTGTTTCTATGAAGTAGAGTCCTGTTGATACTACAGGCCACATGATCCTCCGCAATTGCAGAAAACTGAGACCCTGATGACTCCATCGCCTTCACTCAACAATGTCTCACCTTCAAGCCTCCAACTTGTTCTCCGTCAAGGGACTGGTTGTAATCCTGACCGGAGGAGGAAGTGGTAAGCACAAACCTGCATCTTTGTTTGCTATCATGTTTTCTTCTTTCTCTTCACTGCGCGGGGATGGCATGACTCCCTCGCTGCACAGCATCGAAAAACGGACCGCAGCGCCTCAAGGCACCAAAAGAAAACAAAAGACATCACACACGAGTCCAGTCCAGAAACTAACATATACCCTTCCAGGTCTCGGTCGCATGATGGCACACACTCTAGACGCCAACGGCGCCTCCAAAATCTTCATAATTGGCCGGCGACTCGAAGCCTTACAAGAGACCGTAACCCAAAGCCTAAACAACTCCATAATCCCCATCCAAGCCGATATCTCCTCCAAAGCCTCCCTAGAAGCAGCCTACCAAACCATCGTCGCCCAAACAGACCACGTCGATCTCCTAATCGCCAACAGCGGCATCCTAGGCCCCAACGCCGCTCCCCCACCTCCCAAGCCCGACGACTCACTCCCCAGTCTCTCCGAGGTCCGCGAGCAGCTCTGGTCCGTCTCCACGGAGGGCTTCACAAAGGTCTTCGACGTTAATGTTACCGGGGCTTACTACACGGTTCTTGCTTTCCTGCCGTTGCTGGAAGCGGCGAATAAACGGCGGCCGGCGGCTGTGAAGAATCAGGTTTCGGCGCCGACGGCGCAGGTGATCATCACTACTTCCATTGCGGGGTTTAATCGGAAGGTGCCTGTTAGTGCTGCTTATAATCTTTCAAAGTCGGCGGCGAATCATCTGGTTAAGTTGCTTTCGACTACGTTGTCGGCTTATGATATCAGGGTTAATGGGATTGCGCCAGGAATTTATCTGTCGGACATGTCGATGCCGAACTTCGAAACGGGGGATAAGGGGGTTTCGGATGGGTCGTTCCCGCGAGAGAAGATTCCTCTTACTAGGGCTGGTGGTGAGGAGGATATTGCTGGGTTGATCCTTTATATGGCCAGTGCTGCTGCTGGTTATCTGAATGGGAATATCACCATTACCGATGGAGGTCGGTTGGCCAATGCGCCGGCGACTTATTAATGGCGGATGATATCCATCTCTGTCTTACGAAAGCTCGATCTCGTCCTACGCTATAGACGCTATCTGAAGAGGTGCACATACTATCTCTCCCACGAATATCTCCTTACTTTTGCTTGGTATCAAATTTACCTCGCAAGGCAGACACTATGTACGATGCACATTAAACGCTAATAGAAACAAAAACCAAAGTTACTAGTTGCATAAATAGCTGCTGATGTGAACAATTACCCAACCAAAATGTCAGAACTATGGCACATATCCTGACTTTAGTAAGTAGCTGTGAGCCGTTGAACCAGATAATCTCCAGCAACGATTCCCGGGTATTTTGCCTGCTTGATATCATCTCCGTAGGTTCCAGGGATAGCTTCAATAAGCTTGTTATTATTAGGATTGCAGAAATATGCGATACTATACCGGTCCGGATATGTGTCTGATTCGTCCTCTTCACCGATGAGTGCGGGTGGCTCGACGACCCGATGGCGCGTGCTTTTTATCAGATCATTCGACCACCGAGCCAGCAAGTCACCAGCATTAACGACCACCGTATCTGCAATGGGAGCCACGTCGACGAAAGTGCCCTTGGGGCTGCGCACTTGGAGGCCACCGCGACGATCCTGAAAAAGAAGCGTGATGGAGCCATAGTCGCTATGTTCACCCGCGCGAACCTGTGCCGGGTTCTTCCTGAAAACCTCCTTCGACACAGCTGGATAGTGCAGCAGGCGGAGATTGTTGTCCCCTTCATCTACGTAAGAGTCGAAGTAGTCCTCTGGTAAGTTCATTCCCAGTGCGATGGCTCGCATTACCTCCGTATGGAGGCATTTGCACATGTGGAAGAACGATGTCATGACTTCTCTGAATTTCTTGCCCTCGTCGTCGATCTGGTCTGGCCATCGATTTGGGAGTCCATTCACGCCATCGCGGCCAATCTCCATGGTTTCCTTGAGATCTGGGGTAGCTCGGAGAATTTCAGGCGCCGAGGGATCGTCTGTGGTGCTCAGCTTTTCTTGTCCCGTTTTCACGTAACCACGGTTCGCCTGTGGGGTCGTCCAGCACACACTGTCTTTCTGATCTTGGGGTCGGCCGAAGAAGCGTGCAGATGAGCCAAACACCCCGGAGACGACGGAAGGAGGGAGACCGTGCTCCTTCAGATAGAGGAAGCCGGATGTTTTGAATGCTTCTACGACGGACATAGCGACGGCATGTTTATCAGCGGGGGTTCCGTTGAGAAAGGGGCCAAAGTCGATGATCTACAGTCATAAGTAATAGACCCGACTGATGGAGAAATATAGATCAAGCATTGTATAATAGAAAGAAGACTGTGTTTAGCTTCAGCTATTATACTCACTGGAATGACGATATCATCCTTCTCAACCGCGGTGGTCGCTGGATGACATGCCTGCTGTGGCAGATTGCCCTCCATTTTGTGCGCTACAGTGTTGAAAGACACGGAGGAGTGGTATGAGATTGTAAGGATTGATTGAAATAGACAAAAGTAAATGAAGTGTTTAGAAAGAGGGTTAACAGTCAACCGGCGTAGTGGCGTAGGAGCGATTTT
Source organism: Aspergillus leporis (assembly GCA_009176345.1). Lineage (NCBI taxonomy): Eukaryota > Fungi > Ascomycota > Eurotiomycetes > Eurotiales > Aspergillaceae > Aspergillus > Aspergillus leporis. The sequence goes on along the minus strand of ML732218.1, from coordinate 75,887 downwards.
GGAATGGTTTGCTTGGTGAAGTCACTTTGGCTCGACTGAACCAGAGGAAGAGAGACAAGACAGAGAGAGACAGTAAAATACATAGAATTCCTTAAAAAGTATGTACATCCTTTCCCGTGACCTGCATGGTTTGTATGGCATCCGATGGAGCGGGGAAGATAAAGATGAATGGATGTATCTAATCTTATCTTCTGTCCCTTTGGCCTTTCAGGAACGATAGATAATGGCATTCATGATCAGGAGCTCGATCAGACAGTGATAACAAGATTTCAACTTGATTATGATTATGATTGTGATTATCATAATAGCTAGACTACACGAAATGATGTCTGATGGTAAATCATGCCAACATGCAGGAATGCAGCAATAAACCCCCCACATGATCATTTACTCCTCTTCTTCAGCTGCCCCTCATTCTCATTGCAACGTCAGTATCAGTACTTCAAACTTTCCTTTCAATCAATGCCCTGTTCCTTCTCTTTATTTCAGAAACAATTTGCGTTGGTAAACTCGGTAGATCAAATTAACAATGTCGCCTTTAATCATTGACATCCACACCCATGTCTATCCTCCTGCATACATGGAAATGCTCCGCGGTCGTAAGACTGTTCCTTACGTCCATGACCCAGCAAATAATAAAGACCCCCGTTTGATTATCCTGTCTTCGGATGATGACCCTTCCATTCCCCTTGATGAGCGTGGCCGTCCAGTCGATTCATCGTATTGGAATATTGACGTGAAGCTGGCCTTTATGCGTCGCCATGGAATCAACTGCAGCGTGATATCTCTCGCCAATCCCTGGCTAGACTTCCTCGAGCCCGAAGAAGCACAGGCATGGGCGCAACGCATCAATGACGATCTGGAAGACACCTGCGCACGCGTTAACCAAGCTGCAGACCCAGAGAAGACGCTAGCACTACACGAGAAGGAGACACTATATGCTTTCGGCGCACTTCCACTGAGTGCCCCCAGCGCTGATATCATCGTGAACGAGATTAAGAGATTAAAGTCACTTCCGCATCTGCGTGGAATCATCATGGGTACCTCTGGGCTGGGAAAGGGACTTGATGATGCTAAGTTGGACCCTGTCTGGGGAGCATTGCAAGAGACCGAGTCTCTTCTGTTTCTACATCCACACTATGGGCTACCGGATGAAGCCTTCGGTGGCTCGGATGAGACGAATCGTTACGGTCATGTCCTTCCGCTGGCATTAGGGTTTCCTCTTGAAACGACGATCGCAGTGACACGGATGCTCTTGTCAGGTGTCTTTGATCGGTTCCCACGGTTGAAAATCCTGTTGGCGCACTCTGGAGGCACGCTTCCCTTCCTGGCGGGTCGTATAGAGAGTTGTATTCATCATGAACGCAAATTCGTTGCCAATGGTGGGGATGTGCCGGGTCCGCAACGGAGCGTGTGGGAAGTCCTGAAGACCAATATCTATCTTGATGCCGTAGTATATGGCACTGCCGGTTTACAGGCGGCCATGACGGCATCCGGGGCAGATCGTCTTCTTTTTGGTATGGTACTCCTTGCAATTTTGCTACCATTTTAGGAATCTTGCTCACCAATCACTAGGAACGGACCACCCATTCTTTCCTCCTTTGGATAGCAAAGAACAACAATGGCCGAGCGTGACGACTAACTATAAGGCTATCCATGCTGCATTTGATAAGGAAGGGGATGCAGTCGCGGCTGTTCTAGGCGGAAACGCAGCCCGTATTCTGGATCTTAAATGATCTTCCGGTTAGGCCAATATTAGAAGTCATTAGATATTGGAAGCCTCCATATTTATAAGGGTATATGCGTGCTAAGAACAAAAATGTAGCCCTTCCCAGTAAGGCTCTGTTGCTTCCTTCCTGTCTATATTTCATAAGAATACAGGAGTAAATCTAGGTACAGTAGCGGAATTGTTTCAATGCTCCGAAGGGTTACTATTCGCCAGTATTTCCCAACCCAGTAACCTCCAAATCTCTTGTATGTACCAATCTGGGACTGATTGATCAAGGTTATCAGAAGAAGTATATAGATTGTCAGAATCTTCATCAGGTTGATCGGGCCGTTGGAGCGTTTGTCCCCAAATCGTGTCTCTGCCAAAAACAGCCTGCAGTAGGGTGCTCTGTAGCTTTTCTTTCAATTTGGCAGCGAATAGCACACTCCCACCACTATCCCGAGATGCCGGGCAGGAGATTGAAGATGTAAAAGTATGCAGGACAACTAGTGTTCTTTGCAAGAGCCAAACTAGACATTTACCCTCCATCTCTGCTGCATGTAATGTTCTCTCATTGAGGTCGACCTCCGTCAAGCCCGTAGGGAGCGGAAGCTTTCTGGGATCTGTCCGAAAATCAGACCGCAGTTTCAGGTCCTGAAAGACAAAGAGACACAGCAGCCTCCCAACGCGACTGAGCAAGATGAATAGAAACCCTTCTAGTAGATCTTGGTGCCCCGAACATGCAGAGTCAAGGGAGAGGGTCATTGTATTCAGCTGCCGAACTATTTGGTTAGATACCTCATCCTCGGAATCCACGCTGTTATCGGGTCGGCGTCCTCCATCTTTGCTGTTTCTTGATCTAGTAGCTTTCTTCTGCTTGGCTGACTGCGCTGTGGGGATCTGTCCAGCTTGGGTCCTGCACCATTGCTCCAAAGCATTCATCATTGACTCATATAGACGAACAATATGGTAAATAACATGGTCAGCGTTCTGTTCATCACGCTCTGATTTGGGCAAAACTTTCAATGTCTCTAAGAGAGATTGGGAGGCGCATCCTATGCTGCGAAGAACTTCCGCAGTTCTTGGCTTCTCGGTCTGTGATGATCCCCTTTTCTTTGAAGACCCGGAAGCCGCTTTTTGATTTGAAACTGCAGTCAATACCTCATCTGCAGCCGTCTTGCATAGGATGATAGCCGCCCTGGTAATGCCCAAATGACAAGTCCGCTTCCGGAGGGCCTTCTGAAGTGTATAAATTTGCCTCATAAACGGCCCGGTAGCTAAGCCAACAGTTTGTCAGCACAAGATCCCAGGAGTTCAAGCTTCAAACTAACCTTCCTCTGGGGGTCCAAGCGGACTAAGCTCACCACGAAGAGCTACATCCTGGCTTGAAACATTATCAGTGAAAGGGCCTATGTGTGTTTTTGCCCTCTTCCTTGCTGTTACACCTCCAGCAGCTTTCTTATTAGCAGCCACTTTTTTTCGCTTCGACAACAATTGGTCCTCGTCAAACGTAGTATTTGAACCTTGTACTTTGGCAACAAGTGCTTCATTCCGCCTTTCAAGGTCATAAATGCGATCTAGTAATTTGCTCTGCTCTGCCTCTGACCTTTCGTACGCTTGCTGCCAGAAGAGAACGCTATCGAAGAATTTGTCTTGATCTTGGGCATAGGAGCTTTCTGCGGTTTTGCTGTTTTTGATAAAATGTCGGATCTGTAAGACGTGATCTATTGGCTCATTATATTTTTGGTGTAAGTGGGGAGATCTGGTTTTAGGGGGTTTGAAGTAGGCGTTGGGTTTACCTCTGATGGTCAAATCTACTGGTTTCTGCTTGACAATGGCCATGGCGAGAGCCAGCTGTGCCGGGTGAGGAACAGTGTTGCGATCCATATCTTAGTAGAGGTTATGCGGGGACGACGGTGTTTTTCTGATGCTGTATTGGGTAAACCTTTCCAAAGCGCTCCCCATGAGCAAGCACGTGCTGTTAGTGGACGCTCTGTCATGCCGCACGGCATCTAGGAGAGCAGCATACTAAATAATACAATGTGCCTCGTCTGGATTGCTCTGGAAGTCTTCGAGTATTGCAATAAGTATTTCTGGGCTTTTACCAGGGATTTTTTTGATGTATTAATAGCAGTTCCTGACATCATATCATATATATATTCACGAGTTATGTATCGATGAACGGCCACAAATTGCCTTATAATTGTTTACCTGTACCTTATCTTCATTCTAACAGTCCCTAGCAAACGTGCCTACGATCTAAAGGAATTCCAAGCTCTTGAGGATCCTTCGAGGCCAGATCATTGAGAATCCCACTCCCAATTACATCCTCGCAGACTTTCTTGCTTTATGAAAAATCGTCTGCAGATATGTAGCCTAAGCCACTAGCTCCTCAGGAGCACTCATCATCAGCGGTAAGCAGTTTCTCCGTGCCAACCGCCAGTTCTGCGATGCTCTGATATTTATCATGCCAGCATTTCCTTATGATAGAGTCGATGGTTGGATCCCATTTAGCTCTGGACATTTCATAGCTTGTGGCAAGTCCACCACCACAGGTCCGCGCTCCTTAGGTCCTCACCCAAGCATCATCCATAGTTGATCAGATGGCACAACAACCCCAAAGCGAATTGCTCAGTTCGAGGACCGAGTAGACCTGTTGTTCCTCTTTGACCAGGACCAGCCTCATTGCCAAGAATTCGTCAAGAAGGGGGCAAACATGCTTCATATTCCGATCCGATTTCTGCGTTACAATCGAAATCCGAAATTTTGGGATAGGGGCAGTCAAGTAGACAATTCTCTGGTCGAAGGCCGTCATACGCAAGGTTCAAGGATTCTAAAAATGCCACACCGCGGGGAAAGACGATTCATCCACCGTTTTCGTAGGGAGAGTGGTTCCAACTTTTCTACATAGTTAACTTGCACTGTTTCCTGGTCTCGGGTATGATTTTTTTTTAATCCTCCAGGAGAGGCATATCTCTCTCACGTACTCAAGAAACATACCGTTATTGGCGTAAAGAAAACAGGAAACAAGACAAGAAGCCGGGGATGGCGTGAGATGAAATCAAAAACCCTGGCTTCTTTGACGAATTGCTTCCTTTCCTCAGCTCCGGGCATAGGTACCTTGACAACGATGAGAGGGTTGACCACGAGGTATAGGAGTTTGCTCCCCAGCCGACCGAAAATAAATCATCCAATCGAGGTTTGTCCATGCCATTTGTTTGAGAGACACAAAAACTGCTGAGATATAGGCCAGTCTTTTCAGGCAATCAGCAGTAAGTTCGAAGAATACACAAAACAAGGAGGACAGACCTGGAACAAAGGTCCGGACGGCCTGTGTTTATATGACCCGGTGATGCTGGGAAATACTAAATCTTCCTTTGTTTTGCACGTTGCACAAACTAAGTTGTTACTCATGTCTTTCTACTCCGCAATTTACAACAAGAATGGCCTCTTTACTAACTGCCAAGTGCTAGCACAGGATCAATCTCGTTTTAGGTAGCTCAAGTCAATCCAGAAAGGCTACTAACCGTCACGACCTAATCCACTACATTCTTTCCAACACACAAAGCCTTCCCAGAGCGCATAATTAGTGAACTATGTACAGCGGTAAGTTATAAACCAGAGACGAGTATTTTCCTGTCCAGACTCTAACCTACCAACGTTCGATGCTCTCTCCCACTTGCCCTGGACCTTGACATAGATAACATTGTGGATACAATCATCACAAGGGTCTCGTTTATGTGTCTTTCCTTGATTGGACGTCCTGGCAATAGTACCGCAGCCTCCGCAATCCTTATATGGAATAATGTTCCTGGGTTATCGATCCCATGTCCGGCTTGATGCCGCAGTTTCTAGGCGATCAGTGTTCTCTGGGGTACTTTCCGGGGATCGCTCGGATAAGAAGCAGCAACCAGGGAACATCCTATGGGAGTTTGGGTACCTACCAAGGTCCTTTGGCTAATTTCCGAGAGTATCACTGAGGGATGCCACATTGTACGACACCAGCTATACATCAACCACATGATGAGACTAAGAGGTGGTAGAAATGGCTTCTGTCCCTGTCGACAGTCAGAATCCGGTTGACATCCTGCAACTGCAGAGACCTTTGAAGCGCGGCATATTCATGATATAACTTATACTTGCATGGACCAATAACGTGCGTGCCCACCGCTACAATGTGATAGCTTCCAAAAGTCACATCACTCCAAATATGAGTGACTCCATTCTTCGAAGCGTTCTTCCTCGCTCTCAGCCGTTTCTCTAGTTCAATGCCCGCAATAAAGGATATCGACATGACCCACTTACTCGCAGAGGAAGGACCAAATGCGCATCGAGAACACAAGTTAGGAACATTTCTTCTATTAAAACTTTGTATTTGGTGGGAGATTCGTTTTCTGATCTTCTTCCTTGCAGGTTTGCCAGAGTCAGGAGAGGGCGGCAGTGAGTTATGTGAGCTAATGACCAAGCAACCACCTAGGCCTTTCAACTTCAGTAATAAACTCAGCTCTCTTATTTCCAATATATATATCACTCGAATAAAGGTTGTAGCGTCAAGATATATCCATACAGCTCTCTCGCGGATAGCCAGGAACAGTTTAAATGTTCTTTGGACAGAAAACGTTGTGCTTCACTGAAGCTAGGTGAATCTGTCAAATACCAATGAGTGCCTTGTACATTTGCTCCTTTATCTAGAACAGATAACTTAGTAACAGGGGCATTGGGGGATATTTGGTTAGAACAGCATATGAAGGACCTTCTTTGTTATGCTGAGAAGCATCAAGGTGAGCAACATACTGGCTGTGTCTATAACTAGCATTCATAGAATTCCGATATGAAGCTAGATGCCTTGGATCTTTACTTTACAGTAGGTTATAGTAACACAGTATGCCAGGCAAGAATATAAAACCTTAATGGAAATGGTTCTTGAAAATATGTATTGTCACTATATGATGAAAGCGTGGGATCTCGATTTAACATGTATAAGAAAAATACACAAGCAGAGTAACAAAGAAGACAAAGAAGACTCATATATTGAAAGAAAGGCGAAACATAAAGTTGATCCAATATCCACTAACTACTATCAAAGTGGTGGTTGATGTCTCTCCAGTTGGTTCCAAGGGATGTTCCGCCACCGCCTCCGCCAATAGCAGCATTTTCTTAAAGCTGCTTCAAGACATTTACATTTCAACCTCAAACATTCACCTCAGCTCAAAAACAGGCCATTTCATAGGGCTTCTGAGGTTGCTTGCGTATCAAAGCGCAAGCATAGTATCTCTCCGGACCCTTCAAATCTCAACTTGCCGCCTACCTTAAAATACGCTTCTATCGCAAGTAGCGACATTCAACCTCCACACCCGTCAGGATGGCCGGAGACGACGATCTCAAGGCACATGCTGCCTCCAACCAAGACTTCTACGCTCTACTAGATATCTCCCCAGCAGCCGCCGAGGGCGAGATTCGGCGCGCGTACAGAAAGACAGCTCTTAAATACCATCCGGATAAAATTGCGAACCCGACCCCGGCAGATATCGACAAGTTCCACACATTACAGATTGCCTACGATGTCCTCTCTGATCCGGACGTACGGCAGCTCTACGATAATGCGCGGGAGGCGCGACAGCGGAAGCAGCGTGAGCGGGATATGATGGATGCAGCGAAGAGGAAGATGAGGGAGGATCTGGAGGCTAGGGAGCGCGCTGGCGCTGCGGCTATGGGTGCTGGTCCGCGGGGGGTGAAAAGGACGTGGATGAGTGGTACGGACGATGATGATGCGGAGGAGAAGCTGCAGCGGGAGATTGAGCGGATTGCAGAGGATGGTCGGCGACGGCGGAAAGAGGTGGAGGAGAAGCTGAAAAGGGATGCTGAAGAAGAAGAAAAGGTTATGCGGCAGGAGGAGGAAGAGGCACAGCGGGCTGCTGATAGGAGTAGCCAGCGGGTTGATCGGTCACAGGAGGGTGGTGCGAATGTACCAGAACTCGAACGGGCTGTTAAGGTGCGCTGGGTTCGTGAAGGTCGAGGCTTGGACCTAGATAAGGATCGCTTGACGGCTCTGTTCGCTCCATTTGGCAAGATCGAAAGTGTTGTTGTGCTTAAGGATAAGCGACAGCGTCTCGGGGACAGGCGCGAAAAGAAGACTGTCGCAACAGGTGTGGTGGTCTTTGCTTCTATCGTGGGCGCCCATGCTGCCGTTCTGGACTGCGAGAAGAAGATTCGCCGAAGCGCTGGGCAAACAGATAATGACTGGAGTTCGATAGACTCCGTATTCTGGGCATCTGGAACCCAGCCCGACTTAGGGACGGGGTCTGCAAACCGCCCTGCTTCTCCTTCTGAGAAGAGTCCAGCACCGGAGCCAACGATACCAGCTGTGCCTCCTAAGCCCCCTTTCAGCTTCCCTGGTGCCAAGCCAACTGGATATGACGGTGCTGGCAAAAGGCCTGGGAAAGCACCTTCTTTCGGCTCCTTTGCTTCTGCCGCCGCCGCTGTCACCGGTTCATCAAAACAGGCACCTAGCTCATCGACAAACGGCTCAAGCACTCCCAGCTTGGAGGAAGTGACGTTAATGCGACTTAAGACTGCACAGAGGGAAAAGGAGCGAAAGGCCCTTGAGGAGCAGCTTCGGAAAGAAGATGAAGCTGCAGATGCGGCCGAGGCTGCTGAAGCTAAGAATTAGTTTCGCTAGGCATTTTCTTCTACACTTTCGATCCCTTCTATCTTTGCACTATTCGCGTGCACGGCGCGAATATGATATGTTTTTCTAGCTTATGGCCAAGCATCACTTGGACCGCCCATCAGCGGTGGTGTGGAAATATTGTACAGATAGATTTGTTATTATAAGAGATACCCTTAACTTTGTCACTCAATGCTTGTCTGGTTTACTATGCTATTATACAAGGCCGTTACTGTACATAAAATACATGCTACAGAGCCTGTTACTCCTTCTGTCGGAGTGACTCTTCTTCCTCTAATTGCTCCAGAAGCTCCCTTGCCCGATAACCTTCTTCGGCTTCACGATTACGGGTATTCTTCCTCACCCCGCCAGAGAGAATGAAGTCCCTCATCCAAGAAGGCACAAGTGCCTTGATTTTCACCTCTTCAGGTTCCTGATGATCAGATCCCTCTTCCGCTGCAGGCCACGATAACTTGAACTCATGTTCAGGAATATACTGGGTACGTTCTCCAGTAAGAGTGATATCTGTCATCTGTTCCAAACGGCACAATGCAAGACCGATATTACCTATTCCGCCAAGGAGCTTTCCTGCGCTACGGGTCCTACGCGTACTAATCTTGTAGATGCTTGACCCACTTGGAGGTAAGGATAACTCCACAGAAGGATCATACACGGGCATGTCAGCAGATGCAAGGGCACTCTGATCGCCTGTATACAACTGCACGGGCAGAATTCGCTTCCGCACGACACCCGTATGATGTGTACGGATCGTGAGTTCCTGACCCACATAGCAGCCCTTGCGGAAGTCAATCCCCTTCATCATATCCATGTTGCATTCCAACGGAAGCGCCGATTCACGAATTATCTCAGATTGTCCTTCAGCAATACCGTGCAGAATTCGGCGCACAGTATAAGCTTCAAAGCCTACCTCCGACCCAGCAACCTGAGTCCCATCAGGAACATGGGACCGGAGATCTTCCGCACCCGGAGTGATAAGACGGGACCCAAATCCGGGAGCTCTGGTATCAATGCAGCCAGCAATCGCGGACGAAGGTGAAAATGGTGAAGCAGGTGGGGTCTCCAGATTATATGCGGCCCAGCGGGGTTGTTCATCATCTTTCCAAGATGACCAGACCGTGCGTTCTCCATCTTCAAGAGCACGCAGTTTTAGCTTGGCGCGAAGCTTATGCTTCTTAAGGTGTTTCATGAGGCTCGCCACTTCGTTCTTGTCTACCTCAATAAGCCACGCCGGGTCGTCGGGTGACGCACGGTCTGCTTGTGGGAGTGGATAGAGGAAAGCATCGTTCAAAACTCGACCTTGAGAGTTGAGGAATGCAGTATAAGACCCGGTTCGACGGGTTGCATGATTCGGATCATTCGTAATGAGCATGTTCTGGGTGATGAGCCCCTGGAGAAACGTAGTGCTGTCGACACCTGTGATTGAAATTAGGCCCCGGTTCGTGAGGCGAGCATAACCGGCCCGCGGCGGGGGGGAGGGAGATGCATCGCTTTTCTGTTGGGTGCGATGGTAGATAGTCGTTGAGAAAAGCCGGCTGCGGCCCAGACAGCTAACGCACACCGTACGTGCAGAAGTATTAGGGCGCATCATACTCATCGATTGCCGCTGTCAGGAAGTGGATGCGAGTTCGGAGAGAGTTTACAAATCAAAGCTCCATGGATGATACCAATTATTGGGCGGTGACATGCGGCAGAATCATATACTTCCCATATATACAAGTATTCTGTAGCTTTTCCCGTGCAAGCCCACAAACTATGGACCACTTTCTACAGAATTTGAACAAGCCCAAAAGAAATAAAGAATGTAATTCAATATGCTATACGCTCAAAGCGCCTTGACACACACCCCAGTCCAGAGTTAGACTCATCTTACAGGGACATCCCTGTTACGAGAAAACCGATTACTTGTTTCCCTTGGCAACTCCTTGCAAGAATCCAAGTAGAAAAGCTTTGTTATCGGGCGATGCTACTCTGCTTGAAATGGATTCTCCCTTGTCTTCCGTCGTGGGAGATGCTCTGCTCATACCACTTCCGGTGGGGAAGTTAAGTGGTGAGAGCGGCCTGACAACAGATGAGGTGGCTGCTGGCTTTGGGCCTGAAGTATGGAGATTGAGCTCTCCTGGGGGCAAGATACCCGGAGACCCTGGCTGTTTGCCAAAAAGGGAAAGAAGCGTCTCTTTTTGGGCAGCAGTTTGACTCGGTCGGCGATCCAAGTTGCTTTCCTGTCCAGTGCTAGGAATCTGAGGCCCACCTTGCTGATTTGGATCGCGAGCATCTTTAGTCCGTACAGGGAGTATATGGTCCATATTCTGAGAGCGGCGTAGAATTTGTGGCTGGAAAGGCTTCGAAGGTTCCGATCTCTTTGCCCTGCTATCAGCGCGAGTTCGGGAGGAAGTCCGCGAGGACGATGCCGCCGCTGGTTTAGGGGACTGTTCCCTCTTAGCAGCTTGGGGTCTGGCCAGAATTGTTATTGGCGAAGAAAGACCCTGTGGCTGTCTATCTCTATTGGCCTTCCGATTTGACATGTTCTGATTCAACTTGCCGAGAGGCTTAGCACTTGCCTCAGACTGTGGCATATTTCCATGCCCGGTCACGACTGTTGAGCTCGATGGATCGGGTTTCGGTGCCGCATTCGCGTAAGCAAGTGCCTGTTGGGTAGGACTATTACCATGGGGCCGCTGTAGGATTTGCTTTCTAGCAGGAGAGTTTGTGTGTGCCGCCAATTCGGCTGGCGCCGAACCAGAAGTGACTGGGGATCCCTTTAGGAGGTTTAACAATTGATCCTGGTGCTGTGATGATTTGCGCCCATTCGTGGGCGCCTGTTCGGGCTGTGTCGCCAAAGATGCATGGGAGTTTTTAGGTGTCTTTGAGGATTCGTCTTTGAAGACGCTCAAAAGCGCCAATGAATGGCTCGTAAGCTTCGGGGGTGGTAGCTTACTTGCAGGTGGCACACGCACACTCGCCCCTTGAATCTGGGGTGGCTGGGCTGGTTGAGAAAATGGGTCTCCAGTTTGCTGGTAAGGGGGCGCATGTGCTTGAGTTGGTGGTATATCATGTAATCCTGGCGGCAAACGTCCATTACTGTAGAGCTGTGTAGACACGTGCCGAGGAGAGTAAGCAGCCATGCCGCGGTGCCCAGCTGAATGACCATGTGGATTTATAAGTGGGGACCCTTGGGTCCATGGACGTTGATGGCCTAAGGTATGGTTGTGTATATGAGGTATTGTGCCAGGTTGCTGTCGTTGCGAAAACTGTGCGAGATATCCAGCTTGTGAACTTTGACCTTGCAGAGGAAAGCCTGGGAATGACGTTTGAGTAGGATAAGTCTGGTGTTGAGGGGGTACTACTCCAGGCATAGCATGCATCGATGGTTGCTCGTTTCCAGGAACCTGTGGAGTAGGTTCGCAAGAGGAGCCACCTCTTAAGAGGTCTAAAAGAGCATTGGATTTGGATGCGTTTGCACTAGATGCTTGTGGTGTTTCGGCGGGAGGAGCTGGGCTTTGTATATGAACGGTATCGTTGATATTCAAGAGACGCTTAAGGTGGGCGGAGGCGTCATGAGACGATGCGACCTCGGGCAAATCGCTAGGTGTAGCCAATCCCAGACTCTGGCTGGGCGCCGTAAGGCCTTCATCCATCGACATCTCCCCTTCATTCTGCAAGACTCGGCTGCTGCCCATCTGCATCTTCACATCCAGCTTCTTCTGCTGAGCGATCCATTTCTTGAGCGGGTGCATGAACGGCGCAACCATATAAAATTTATTTGCATTTGCAACAGCGAAGCCTTGGTCCTGTTGCTTGCTCTTCTTCAACGTTGGCAGCTCCGACAAGTTGTACCATTCAATTTTGCTAATTTCCTTCCGGGTACGAGGTTCAAAGTGAGCATCGTGAGCCACCCCACGGAAGACATATAACCTCATATGCTGTTCTCTCATGGTGATTTCGATGAACTTAACATCCTTGTCGTCCTTGACCAGTCCAGCTTCGCGGACATCATAACCGGTTTCTTCGTAAACTTCACGAATAGCGCAGTCAAGATCTTTCTCATCCTTGTTGATTTTGCCTCGTGGGAAACTCCAATTGGCGCCCTTCTTCCAGCCCTTAACCAGAACCACCTCATCCATATCTTGGTCAAGCAAGATGGCCCCGCGCACCGGAACACGGGTTTTATAGGCTAAGAACTCGGAAAATGCGGTGATATGATGATAATGGGACCATTGTGACATGAGTGGGCAGTGCTGGAAGATGCGCAAGGCGAATGCTTTCAGGGACAGTGATGGAAGAGCCGGGTCCAGCGGCCTAATAAAATCCTCGTAGAACCATTGTGCTTCCTCAACCTGAAAGCATATGCGTTCAACAGATTCAAGTTCCTCGCGAGGGAGATTTATAATGAAGCGGACACACAAGTCATCCAGCCCTATTCGAGATCAACTCTGTCAGTATCGTTGTGATGAATGGATATCCTTTTGGGAGACGAAACAAAAGGTAAGAGACATACAATCTTCTAATTGCATCTTTGTTTCTGTCATATTGTGCGACGTGCCTTAGCATTTCAACACGCCTATTTGGGAGGGGAAGTAAGGTCTCCAAAACCTGGGGCGCGGAAAGAGAAGACGTTTGGAGGGGACAGCACAGCGATGATGCAGCTTCAAGGAAGGGTGCTTGGCAAAGCGCCAACCCTGAAGCGTACAGTGGCTGCGAAAAAAATGCGGCGGTGATGAGAGCAAACCAATAGTTTTGTCAATCAGCGAGCAAATTTCAGAGAAAACCAGAAAATGAAGAAAAGTGGTTGAATGTTGACTTGTCCCCAACAATCGAAGATTAGGGACAATTATGGCAAGTGAGCTGTCGACCGGTTTGCATCCAGCAGCCGCTGGACATGGGGCGCTGCTGCCCAATGGTAGCCCACTGTGGCACGTCGTGACCGCCACATGAGTGGCGCTGTGGCTGGTGCATGATCAGCCGTGCATTATGTAATGGGAGGGTGGAACTTGGAAACTGCGGGATGACGTCCTAACACGGGCCACGCCCATGGGCAAGGGAACTGGAATGTTAAAAAGGCTCATCAACAGACACGCTGTCTTGGCTAGAGCTTAAATGTTCGCCCTTGGTTAAAATATTTCCTACAGTTCACATTTCTCCGACCGTTTTTTTCGCAAGACATCTTGCGGGCAGCTTTCTTGCCATCTACACCAAGACATCAGCTTAGCGCTATACTTCACACGCTATCGGAGAATACGTTCCCCGGGCACTTCACGCAAAATATCCCTGTGGCGCAAGTCTACATTAACGAAGGCTGGATCATTTCATCTACGGTTTGGTTTCGAAGCCATTATAAAGAAAAAATACAAAAAAAAGAGCCATGTCAGGCCCACTCGTCTCTTTAGTCGGGAAGAAAATTCTCGCAGAGTCGGCAAGAAATCATTTTGGTACAGAGGTGAGCTTTAGACTGTCCCTCACCTCCGAGTTTCTATTTTTCTCTTTGGCATATGTTCATAGGCTAAACTTGTATATATCTGGCACAGGACCCCTATTTCGAAGAGGTACCGGCTTCGCGGTTGAACCGCGCATTCGGCAAGAAGACTCAAAAGCGGCGCAAGGCAATCCCACCAGGCCTATCTGAGAATGACCGCAAAGTCCTCACGCAAGTAAAACGTAGAGCGTACCGATTGGATTTGTGTCTGTTTAGTCTGTGTGGTATCCGATTTGGCTGGAGCAGTGTGATTGGCTTGGTTCCATTGTAAGTGTTGATCGTGCCAGCCAATCCGGAAATACTAACACTTGCTCAGTGCAGGCGACGCTGCCGATGCTGCACTTGCAGTGATGGTGGTGAATACCTGCGACAAAATCGATGGTGGGCTCCCGGCACGCCTCAGAATGATGATGTTGATCAACGTGCTCATTGACTTCGCCATCGGCCTTGTGCCCTTCGTGGGGGATATTGCAGATGCTGTCTACAAATGTAACACAAGGAATGCGGTCATACTGGAAAAACACTTGAGAGAAAAAGGAGCCAAGGCACTCTCAAAACAACGGAGGCGCCAAGAGGATGATGCGGATCCAAGTTTGGCAGATGAATTCGACAGATATGACCAGACATTGATGGATGGTCCATCGAGACATAAGAGTCATAGGCATGGTAGGAATACTAGCACTACCAAGGATAAACCAGCAGATCATTCACACGAGAACCGAAAGTACACCAAATGGTTTGGTGGATCCTCGCATCGGCAGCATGATCTCGAGACTGGAGTTATCGACCAGGACCATTCCCAGAATCGTCGGTGATAATGATGCTGTGAAGGATGGGCTCGGATTCGCAATTCTTTCTCATGGCGTTGGTGGTTATCCAGGTACCTTAGCTAAAGTATGGTCTTTTCTTCGTCTCATCTCGAATGGAAATTTTGCAATATCACATTACGAGCTCATATTCGGACGGGAGCGAGCGCATGCGCAGCAGAATTGGGACAATTCACGGCCCGCTTCGTTCATAAGAGGAGCGCCGCAAAGAGCACAGTGAGGAAGATTAGCGGGCATTTGGGAGACGTCGAGTTTGTTCGCAGTCCGTGTTACGTTCAGCATAACACCAGGATACTTCTCGCCTTGCGTCAGGACATACCGCATCATCAGCTCGTCAATAGATAAATTCTTGGTAAGAGTGTTTTCGGAAAGCGGTTCATCTGGTACAATAAGGCTAGTGAGTTCCGGGAAGAAGCTAGCATAATGCCTAAGTTCTGCTGTGAACAAGTCCCGTAGTGGGAAGTTGAACTCTAGGCCAAAAGGAGACATCCCATCAGAGACCTGCCAAATTACCGAAGAGCCACGCCCTTTAGCAACACTAGCAAGGGTTTTCGCCGCAAGTCTACTGTCAGAGTCGCCCCATATGACTGCCTGGCAGTCAAATTTCTTTGCGAAGGCTACAACGAGTCGGTTCATCAAGATATAATCGACATCGGCCTTAGAAGTGGCCGTCGCGATACACGAGCGGAAGGAATTGAGGCGCTCGGCATCCGAGAGCGAAGGGTCATCCACAAATTCTTTGCCAGCATAGTGCGACATGGTTTCCTGGATATCAGGAACAAGTTCGAAGACACTATCGAAGGGAACCCGAGTAAAGGAACACAAAGGGAAGCATTTCTGAGCCAACTCGAAATTCTCATCATGCGAAGGGTTCGAGGGAGAGATAGTTGACGGCTCTATGATAAGAACATGTAGATCAAATCCCGGGGAAGCATGTGTTTTGGCGCGTTGACGTTCAAGTTGACTATGCAACATGTGCAGCAGGACCGAAGAGGAAAGACCGTAAGAGAGAGGAAAGAGCAGTTTGCACGACGTATTCTTTGGTAGATCTCTATTAAGACGGAATTTCTCCATGCGTTTGAAAACCTTGAACGACACGAAGCGAATATAGCATTCTCTACACAGAAAATGGGGTAGGTTAGTATTTGCATTAACCCCACTTATAGAATAAAAACTCAAGGATATGAACGTACTTGCATAGGCGGCGTCGCCGCAGCGTTAGAACGGCTTCTGCATCGTGGCAGTCCACACAGGGATCCAGCAATTCTTTCCCAGGCATTTCTTTTACCTTCGTACAGTCCGTCCGAAAACCGCTTTTCGTTGTCTTTGTGGTTTGTAATCGGGCAAAATGAAAAATTACGGGAGGCAGAAAATGGCTCGGCGGTAACTTTTTTTTCACTAACCTTGGTACAGAGTACTCCGTAAGCACGGGCTTAGATAATAATAATCGGCGGAGACGTCAACACGCGGCTTCTCCATCCCCAGTCAATCAGTGCAAGGTAGCCACGGATTCCTACCGCCTTACCGGACCCGGTCGGAGTTGCGAACAGCGATCGACTGTTTCTTCGGAAGCCATTATCATCCTTTTTCTTTCTACAATAGCTTACTTACTCTTCTCTTATGATCCTGTGGTTGTAAAACAACCTTTTGCTCTTGGCATCTCCGGGGCGCGCCTAGTACTACTACTATCTGGCTAGCTCCTATTCAGCGATCACGATGAAAGGCTGGCTTCAGACATTTTGTTTAACTGCCTTGTTGGCGGGACGTGTACTTGCAAATGAAGTGGAATTGGTGCGCTCACAATAAGAACTATATTTAAAGCTGCAAGTTCTGACGCCTTCGTTACTTTTTAGACACAGGACGAAGCTCATAGGCAGCGATGTTCGGGGATGTACAGTCGCAAGGCTTGGGGTGGAGATGTTGACCCATTCATATTGACCAAATTTGTCAAAGACGGTGATGCCGGCGACAGTGATCCTATCGTCAGTTTGGTGATCTTCGAATGGAACGACGAAGCTCTGATTGGAAGAGCTGTATCCGACGACGCCGAGGTATGCTCCTCTGGACTTTACACAACGGTAACTATCAGCTGATACATCTTTTAGGAGAAAGAAACAATTTGCGATGAACGTAGTGTTGAAGCGAAGCTATGCGAGAAAGACGACATCGGTTCCTTCATCCTTGCGGCGAACGCGAGCGACGCCTCCAAATTTCCGATAATCTCCAAAGCGATACACTTGAATAATCCTTCTGCGGTGAACTACCCTGTAAAAAAGACCGGCTTTTACTGCGTGAGTACTTATGGGTATTCGGGACGGGACTACAAAGCCGTTGTCGAGTTCAGGAATGCGTACGGTGAACTCCCGGCTGCGCAGATTGCAAAGCTCCCGTTCTACGGCGGCTTGACTATAGTCTATGCTCTCGTGGGAGTGTATGTTCATGAAAATCTTTGGCGGCCTCTCGGGTAATGTACTAACTGGGTATAGATTCTGGGCTTTCTTATATGTGCAGAACCGTCACGACATCTGTAAGCGATTTCATCAATTTATTCTGACAATAGCTGACCCACGACAGTACCTGTGCAAAATTATATTACCGCTATATTGGTCTTTTTGATTGTGGAACAATTGATGACCTGGGGCTTTTACGGTACGATGAGCCAATGTATAGTCTATTGGGTGTACATTTTCTAACAGTTCCCAGACTATCAAAACCGACACGGCTTGAATGTTGGTGCAAAAGTACTAATGGTCATTGACGCCGTTCTTAATGCGGGCCGGAATGCTTTTTCATTCTTCCTCCTTCTTATCGTGTGTATGGGATATGGTGTCGTCAAACCTTCCCTCGGTCGGACCATGATTTACGTCCGCGTCCTGGCTATAACGCACTTCATTTTTGCTGTGATATATGCTGTTGCAAGTCTGTCAATTACACCAGACAGTGCCGGCCCGCTTGTCCTCCTTATCGTCCTGCCTCTTGCTGGCACACTGACTGCGTTCTATGTGTGGACTCTGAACTCATTGAACGCAACAATGAAAGATCTTATCGACAGAAAGCAGAAAGTGAAGGCACTGATGTACAAGAAGTTGTGGTGGTGCATCCTGGGTAGCATCATCGTTATTTTCGGCTTCTTTTTCATCAATTCAATTGCCTTTGCTGGCCGCAGTGAGGCAAGCTTTGTGCCAGAGCACTGGAAGACCCGGTGGTTTGTCTTGGATGGCTGGCTCAATCTTGTGTATCTGTTTGACATCGGATTTGTTGCCTATCTGTGGCGTCCCACTGCTAACAACAGACGATTCGCAATGAGTGATGAGGTAAGATATGATACCGGCAAAGATGACGTGAAATAGAAGACGGCCGATGCTAATATGACCTACAGATTGCTCAAGATGACGATGGGTTTGAGATCCGGTCTTTTAACAGTGCCCTGGATGAGGAAGATGCACTTGGCGGCATCCCGGAAGACTCCGCCCATGAACAGCGCCGTGACTTGTCGCCTGTACCTCCTAAACCAGTCCCGGCTGCTCCGCGCTTACGGGAGTCGCTCGACGGGGAAACCATCTTCGCTGTCGGTGAGGATGGGGACAAATGGTCGGATGATGAGGACGATTCGTTCCGCGACTCGAGTGAAAGAAAGCGACTTACAGGCAAGGACGCTTAGTAGTAGCACATTACCTGGCGGGAGCTGGATGGGGAAACCCTTCCGGTCGAGCGACGATGAATTGTGACTGCAGGATATGCATCACTTTGTACCGATATCATTGAGGATGAGAGATACCTTTATTGTCAGCTATTTGAACGAATCGACGCATTTGGTTTTATTAATCCTTCGCAGGCATATCATGGCGTTTGGCTCGTTGGTTCGAGGGTTTGTTATATTCGATTTCTTTTCTTTAAGGAGTAAAAGTATAAAATGGAGAAGAACCCAAAAAAAAAGTCTAAAACCATTATGCTGCATAGTGACTTAGGAGGAGGAAGAAAATTGAAGACGTTGCCCACCATTGTATGTTCTACAAGCCTTGTGTACCTATATTTTCGATCTCTAGGATGAAATCAATCAACAGCTTGTTTAGTGCCTTTAGCATTAAATGCCTTCAGCTCTACTGGGAAAAAGAAAAAGGGTCAAAAAAGGTTGTATTATTAGTGGCTCTCAGTAGGTCTCATCTTTATCATATTCATAGGTATCCTAGTCTCTATGAAGGATATAAGCACCCTCTAATTAAGATACATCATCTAGTGAAAAAGTCCTTATACCCTTGAGACCAAGCAACTTCTTGAGTTCTCTAGATTTGCATCTCTCGAGAAGATTGAGGCACTGAATAACCAACATCCACCTTGGACGTACTCAGCTCGACACTGGTCAATATGTTACCATATGCAGCAGGGAAGCCATGAGCTGGTTCGGGATCTTCTGCAAGATGCCGCGAAAGCTGCTTCTTGCGGTCGAGCCTTGATGATTCAAGACTGGGAAGTCTGGCGACATACGCGAGCTCCCAAGCAATTGTCAGGAGTACACCTGGCAGTATATTATGGATTGGAGGATGTCTTGCGGGCAATGATTGAGAATAGTCGCCTAGCGGATACTCCAGACAGCAATGGTGAAACTTTATCATGGGCAGTTAGAAGAAGCAATGAGTCGGTGGTCGAATTCCTTCTAGAGAAGGGTTTAGATTCAAATACTAAGGACATACAAGGTCGGACGCAATTGTCATGGGCTGCACAGAAAGGTCATGAGGCAGTGGTCAAGCTTCTTCTAAAGAACGATATCGACCTAGAGATCAGAGATGTGGATGGCCGAACACCCCTATCATGGGCAGCAAAAGAAGGCCATGTGGTA
The DNA here is from genome assembly GCA_009176345.1 of Aspergillus leporis. Taxonomy (NCBI): domain Eukaryota; kingdom Fungi; phylum Ascomycota; class Eurotiomycetes; order Eurotiales; family Aspergillaceae; genus Aspergillus; species Aspergillus leporis. The sequence continues at coordinate 56,357 of ML732218.1, read as the reverse complement.
GTAGCCGATCTCCTTGTTAAGGAAGGTGCCAACCTAAGTACCAAGGACAATAATGGGATGACCCCAGTAGCTTGTGCATATGAAGGTTGCCACATTTCCGTGCCAAACTCCTTCTTTCTTCCTTGAGTATTTTATCAGCCGCAAAGGAGGCACCGCAGACTTTCTCGTCTCGAAACCTGACATTGACATTTCAACTATAGAAAATGATTTAGGGAATCTGGGGTTGGACTTGAAACGAATGAAGCTTATATGTCTTATAGAGAAGCTGTGCAGGACCCCTATAGGAGGGAGCTGGCCCTATTTCAGGCTGAGTTAATAGGCTATGCTCCAGGATGAAAAGGTGTTTGAAAAGTCGAAGAGCAGCTCTACTCTCAATGACGCTAGTGGGGGCGTTGGCGTAGAACTCTACAGTGTAGATTAAGGCGTAGTGCTCCATAATACTCTTCTAACTTACACTGCTCTCCGCGTGCCCAATCCAGTGACTGAGGATATATCTTGTGCCATTGCATAGTATAAGCTCAAGAGCATGTTAGATCCGGGGGATATGAATCTCTTCCATGAGCGGTTGGTTGCCTGGGTTGACATCCAACCTACCATGTTAACCTTAGCAGTAGACTAATCCTGGTCCGATATTAGTACATTCGTCGTATGGCAAGGCAGAGAAGTAATATGGAGTAGAGAGCCACCCCAAAAACGGTATCACCAGCGAAGATCATTCATTCCCCTTGCGCATTTAACACTAGCTTCCCCACACGTGGGGGTTACGGACAATTCCGCACGTGAGCAAGCGGGCAAGGTACAGTCTCACAAGAAGTCAACAATAGGCAATTTATCCCGTGCCGAAACATAGAAAGAAAACACCCAACCATGTCTAACCCTCTAAACCATGACGACCTAAATACGACTATCGACTCCGAAAATGGTTCCGAAACCAGCCAATCCCTCGCGACCTCCCTCGTGAACAGATGTCACGGCCTCCTCAGTGAACTAGACGCATTACGAATCCTCCTCGAGCAAACGCAGCGCAACCCCCAACTAGTCGAGATCCGGTCCCTACACTCCAGTGTACTTTCAGAATTAAGGACTCTCGAGAAATTAGCGGATCAGATTCTGGGCCTTCCTGCCGGTGATGACAATAATGAGGTCGAACCTCGGCTGATACATGCGCTGCGATCGTCTAATTTGCCGTTTTATGAGACGGTGTGGACTATTGCGAAGAGATCTTGTAGTGGATTGGTTGCGTTTGGGAAGAGGTTTTATTGGGATACTGTTGCTGGTGGAGGTGATGGTGGTGATGGAGGGAAGAAGAGGCCGAACAAGGATAAACGGAAGAGTGTCTTTGTGGATATAATAGCAGATAATGGGCAGGAGTGGGTTAAGGTTTCTACTATTTCGGAGACGAGGCTTTTGTTTGAGATGGCTAAGAAGGGGTGGGAGGGTGAGTCAGATGCTGAGCCTGGGGAGGAGCGGACTGTTTTACGGAATTATGACGATCATGGTGATTCTGATTCTGATGACGATGAGATTGAGTTGGTGAAGTTGGCGAGCGATATGAGGAAGGCTGCCAATTGTGCGAGGGTGAACTACAGACATCCTCGGCTAAGACTAGTGATCCCGAAGATTGAAGAAGGCGAGAGCCGTGAGATTGGTGATCTATTGAAGGTAATACGAAGCTATGGTGTGACTGTCCAATGTGGTGAAGGTGCACTGGCGTTCGAGGCGAGTGTTGGGAAGGGCAACTCAACTGCCCAGGAGGATCTATGCCAACTTCTACCTACCCCATTCAAGAGCTTCACTTCCACATTGAACGTGGATTGTACATTGTTGCTCGCCCTGGTATCGGATCTTTCGCATTTCAAGAACATCGCGCCTTCGCCAGCTTACCATAGAGCCATCATTCGGCAGCTTGAGTTTGAACGGGAACGTCCCTTGCTAACCACTGAGCTCTGGCCAGCAATGGATGGGCGCGACTTAGTGTGCACTGAGGAAGCCGCAAGACGTATGCGCGACATCGTAGATACCATTGGTACCGACACCGAGAAGAGACGGACAGAGATAATTTTGGGTGGCCCTCCATTGAAAAGCCGGGAGACGGAGTCTGTCATCCAAAAGTTTCAGGAATTGTCTGATTATGAGATACCGCAGCAGTTGAAGCTGCCAATAAAGACGGTCGAAGCCAAGTCTATGATTGATTCAGGGATAGAACATGCCAAACTCCCTCCAGTGTCCCATAAAGTGGCAGAGATTCTGTCTGATATTAACCACAGCGTGTTCTTTTATGGGTGGGTTACTGGGATGACGACCATATCGAGCAATCGCACCGTGGTTAAACAGATCGAGGCAATTGTTGAGCAGCATAGAAATGGAGACGAGGATTTGGAGGGGCCTTCGATTTGGGTATGCGATACAGCGAGAAGCTTGATTGGTAAAGACAAAGGCCGGAAAAGCTAGAAATTCTCTTGGTGGACCGGTATATTAGAGAAAAATAGCTCGACATACACGAGACCAGCCCTTATCAGCATATCGACACAATACCAAGCAGGTTTGCCGCTTCGCCTGCTGTACTAGGATGTGAACAAGTGGAGGCCGCCGCAAAGCCAATCTCGTCGATCTATTAGCCTGCGTCAGATTATCTAGATCATTGCAGCCTAAATTGATTTCTCAGGGGCTCTGGACCCCTCTTCTGGCAGCCAGAAAACAACATCCTTATCAGCAGTAGCCATCATATTGTATCTTGGGTTATACTCGATCAAAGCAGTCCGGCCGCGATGAGGCAACTTGCATATTGGCTGTAAAACGCAATTGGAGTCCGGAGGTTGCTGCACGTCCCAAACAAGAACATCTGGGTGATCACCCGAGCCTCCGAGGACATAACGTCCATCTGGAGTAAAGCAAGCGTCGCCCTGACCAAGAGGCTTTCCTGTTGTGGAGACAGGGGCAGCTCTTCCAGGTGATCCATTCTTCCCAGCCAAGAAAGCTTTCACACTACCTTCAAAGGCATCAAGGATAAAGTGCCCATGGTAGTCAGTTCCGACCAGCAGATGCTTCCCGTCATTCGAAAATTCGAGGCGCGTCCAGGCCCTTCCACGTGTAGAAGGCGTGTATCTTTCCTCGTAAGGCGCAAGATCGAAAGTAGAAAAGGGCGATTTATCATAATTACGGAAGTCGTAAAGGAGGACTGAGGAGGTGGACTGGGATGCTATCGCGACGACAGAAGCAGAAGGGTCAAATGCAGCAAGGTAAGGTGTAGCAAGCTTTAGTTTTCCCTGCGCATTTCTCGAACTGAGATCCCAAAGTGCAACGGTGTTATCCTTAGAACATGAGATAAACGAGTCGCTGCCAGGAGAAACGGCCAGACATGTCACTTTATCTGTATGACCGGAAAAGTAACGCACGTATCCTTCGTTGTGCAAATTGAGCAATCGCAGAGAATCTAGCCGACATCAGCGGAAATCACAATGTGTAGTAAGCCTCATTAGCAGATATAACATACCATCAACCTTTGTACTTGCGTGAAGGACTTGGCGGGAATGGTGCGTGAATCTTGCTAGATGCGCTCCATACTTTTTGCTAGGAACCGATTTCGTAGATTTGCCTTCCTTAACATCATAGATTTGAATTGTCTCATCGTCTCCTGAGGATACCACGTAGTCACCCTGGTCGTCGAAATCTAGGGAGGTCACATAATTGGATGAATCTTGCTTTGATGATTTGAAAGCCTGAAGTTGACAAGTCAATTACACCGACCGGGCAAACAGTACAGGGGCCCATATACAGACCTTCGCGGGACGAAAGCTACGAACAATATCCGATACTTTTTGACACGGCAGAGGAGTCTGCTGCTGCGATTGGGATTGCGGCGGCGGGGGAGGCGGCGGTTGCTGCTGGGGCTGCTGAGCTTCTGCCATATTTATGATATTGTGCGGTAATGGAGGGACGTCTTATGATCGGATATCAGGTTGCGCTAATCATAACAAACAACAAGCTGACGCAATTTATGGAGAATTGTGCTCTTCTTCGTTTTCTTCTGAGCTCCGGAAGTGAGCTTCGCTATGGAGCTCGCGATGCCCCAGGAATTTGGCGCGTTTGTTCTTAACTCCGAGGGAATTAATGTTATTCCATTCCGGCGGTTAGTGTCGGGGCGCCGACTGGTCGGTTGGCCCCGATGGTCGGAGCCCGTTGGCAGGAACTGCCTAATCAAGCCAATCAGCAATCCGAAAATCCAATCGGTAAAGCTTAGACTGGATCTCTTCCCTCTTACGGGGAGATCAATGCTCCCTGTAATATCTGACTTTCTGCCTTCTACTTTATTGCTTCTCCAAACATAAATCTACATACTGGCCTTTGCATCGGACCCTTCCGCGAACCTCCGTGATCCCTTGCGGGCTCTGTCGTCCTCCGGCTCCTACCAGATTTAGCATCTAGTCCCCTCCTTGACGCGGAGAAACCTTAAGCGTCCCTCCGCTAACGGAGGCTATCCGTCAGAAATGTCGACAACAACAGGGTGTGTGACTTTCCTATAGCATATTAGGCCAGGCGCAGCCTTCGCTAACGCTTCGCTTCTTAGAGCGTTCATCGCGGGAGGAATCGCAGCATGTGGAGCTGTCACAGTGACTCACAGTTTTGAGACTGTAAAGATCCGGTATGAACCTCGTTTAAACACTTTTCAAACTCGTCAGGATATCAGGCATTGATATCGCTCGGCCGCAGACTACAGTTGCAGGGAGAATTACAAACGAAGTCCGAAGCGATCAAGAAATATAGAGGCGTCTTACACGGTGTCAAGGTCATATTACAGAATGAGGGGCCTCGTGGGCTATTCCGAGGCATCGGATCCGCTGTATGTGCTATGCACAGTTCTGAAAAACGAGAGAAACGGCAAGCTGACTGATGACTTAGTACATCTATCAAGTATTACTCAATGGTTGCCGTCTTGGCTTCTACGAACCCTTGCGCCAGGGCATAACGAAGTCGATCTATCAAGACTCTCAAGTTCAGTCGCTGGGTATTAATGTCTTTGCTGGCGCTGCTTCAGGTATCATAGGTGCTGCTGCAGGATCTCCCTTCTTCCTCGTCAAGACTCGCCTGCAATCCTACTCACCGTTCCTTCCGGTCGGTACGCAACACAATTACCGTAATTCGTTTGATGGATTACGAAAGATCTACACTTCCGAGGGAGTCGGTGGGCTATACCGAGGTGTCAATGCAGCCATGATTCGCACAGGTTTCGGTAGCTCTGTTCAGCTGCCTACCTACTTCTTTGCGAAGCGTCGCTTGACGAAGCATTTGGGTATGGAAGAGGGTCCAGCTCTTCACCTTGCCAGTAGTACGGCTTCCGGATTTGTCGTGTGCTGTGTCATGCACCCCCCTGGTAAGTTACGACATCTCCGCAACGATGGTCTTCCGGCTAACTTGTGTATCTAGACACTATCATGTCGAGAATGTATAACCAGACCGGTAACCTCTACAAGAGCGCGTTCGACTGCCTGTTCCAGACGATTCGCACGGAGGGTTTACTTGCTATCTACAAAGGTTATTTTGCTCATTTAGCCCGTATCCTGCCTCATACTGTAAGTGAAGACCGACCTGGAGCTAGGTTTTAGGTTTCAGCACGCTAATATGATATAGATCTTGACTCTCAGCTTGGCCGAACAGACAAACAAGCTCATGCGCAGAGCCGAGAACCGATTCCTTTCCGACTCGTTGAAAGAACAACTGTAATGAACCTAGACATTCATCAAGACAGGAAGGTCTTATAATAGGAAGGGTTCAATTGTTCAGTCTTTTTAGATTATTGGAGTGATGCGATCACTTAAGCAAGTGTTGATTCCTAGAGTTTTGTATATAGAAGGCGTTGAATCATGCTTCCTCGGTTCATATTACCCTTTAGAATTTGTATATATGAGCCAATAAAACGTTTAGATGGCCATTGTAACTACCTTATGCTACACTTAAGGCTACCTGATTGCCTTTCTACCTTGTCTTCACATCTATTATTCGAGGATTGCTGTTAGAAGTTCAAACAACAGATTTATAAGTATGCCGTCGTCAGGTAAGTCTCCAAACGGTATGTGAGGAACACGTGACGTCGATCAGTGCACGTGGAACTCATAAATTGCAATGCTGGTTTCTGTGAAATCCATGAATCTTGAAAAATAAAGACATTCTGCCATTGACTGAATTATGCTCCGAGTCGTTATATGATAGTAAAATATAGATTGTGAAGCCTATAATCTGTAGAGAGCAGAGCACAAAGGAGGGGAGGTCGAATGATCGCGTCCACTGCACCGTCGTGTTACCGCGTCTCAATCCTCATAACGTCATCGGATATTACTAAAAGTATAGTAACGCATGACCAAATGAATAGTCCCACTTCAAACGCACTTTAATAGCTTTTTAGAGCCGCCAGGCCGACTCCGTAACAGGGCTCTATATCCGTAAACCCGGGTTGGATGCCTAAATAGGCTGAAGCTGTGGGCTGAAAGGGCCAATGCGAACACCGATCGAACCAACCCCCTTGCGTCGCGCCAACCCTTCCAGGCCTTAGACATTCTGTACCTGCAGATTTTTATTCGTTTGGGCGACACCAATGGTCAACTAACACTAAGAGATCTGAGCTGGGGACTTGCTGAATTAGGTATAGTCTAAGATGGCGTGTGGGTAGCTGAATGTGTTATGATGCTCATGAGTTGATGCAAAACAAAGCCTGAAGGAGAAAGGAAAGAAGAATTGACAGGGAGAGAAATTCATCTATACACTCTAAACCTACATGTGGTAATCCATTACAATTTATGTCAAGACAGGGTTGTATTAAGTTTTTATGGAGTACGATGTAGATCGGCCGCATGATGAATTAATCGCATCAGATAAGATGAAAAACCCTAGTCCGGTGACTACTGAGCCCTGACGCGACCACTTTTGGCGTTCAAGATGGCAACCATGTCCAGGTATGTGGAGATGTAACATTAAAGGTTTAAATTAGTGGAGATTCTAAAATACCGGATTGCCGTAAAAGCCAGTGGCCTGACCCGAAAGTAGGGGCAAGCAAGGCATGAAAGACGTAGGGTAATCGTGTGGACGCGTCGTCCATAACAGCGGATAACCACCAGCCATCGGTTTGAAAGCGCGCCAAGTCACGTGCGACGTGACTTAGCCCGTCGCGCTAACGATCACGCTCCTCGTTCGAAGCAAGTATTTCTGCCGGCTTGCCCTCCTCTTCTGCAGCTCTTTCTTCCTCATCCCAATCTTTCAGCCAAAACTGTTGGAGTTTTCCTGAGTCTGCGTGTTCAATTCCTCTTATATTCATCAGGAGACATTTAGGCACTATTTCAAAATGTCCGCACAGCTCACTCCGTCCAAGCAGGTACGTGATGTCACGTCTCGCCTCCCAAAGTCGACGCGTTTATAAGACCTAATGAGCTAACCACGCCCATGCGATAGACTGCATCCTCATTAGAGAACCTGAAGATGAGCGACTCACCTGTGAAGAAGCTCAATTTCGAGGCTGTGGGCAAGGAGAACGCCCCTTCCTCTTCCCCAGTCGTTGACGCGCCCGCCACCAAGACTGTTGCTGAAAAGCCCACCGAATCTTCCAAGATTATCCAGAGTATCAAAGAAATGGAAGCCAACGAACCCTTGCTTCAAGAGAACCCTCACCGCTTTGTTTTGTTTCCTATCAAGTATCATGAGGTGAGTGATGCCACGTCCACCACGCGTCACGCGTAAAGTGGATTTTTTCCATAATTGATCCTACCCGCCCCCCAACACATGCTAACGGACGTTATCTTCCCCATACAGATCTGGCAAATGTACAAGAAAGCCGAAGCCTCGTTCTGGACCGCCGAAGAAATTGATCTCTCCAAGGATCTGCATGACTGGCACAACCGCCTGAACGATGACGAGCGCTACTTCATCTCCCACGTCCTTGCTTTCTTTGCTGCCTCCGATGGCATTGTCAACGAGAACCTGCTCGAGCGTTTCAGTGGAGAGGTCCAGATTCCTGAAGCTCGTTGCTTCTATGGTTTCCAGATCATGATTGAGAACATTCACTCTGAAACCTACTCTCTTCTCATTGATACCTATATCAAGGAGCCCAAGCAGCGCACCTACCTCTTCGATGCCATTGACAACAGTATGTCGATAACGGAATGTCAAAGTTACTGTATTGTTACTGACAATAAATAGTTCCCTGTATTAGAAAGAAGGCCGACTGGGCTCTCAAGTGGATTCAGGACAAGGAGTCGACCTTCGGTCAGCGTCTCGTGGCTTTCGCCGCTGTCGAGGGTATTTTCTTCTCTGGATCATTCGCCTCCATCTTCTGGTTGAAGAAGCGTGGCTTGATGCCTGGTCTGACTTTCTCTAACGAGCTTATCTCTCGTGATGAGGGTCTCCACACTGATTTTGCTTGCCTGCTTTTCTCTCACCTGAACAACCGTCCAGGCCCCCAGGTTGTGGAGGACGTCATTGTGGAAGCTGTCGCCATTGAGAAGGAGTTCTTGACTGACGCTCTTCCTTGCGCTCTCCTTGGCATGAACGCCAACCTGATGTGCCAGTACATCGAATTTGTTGCCGACCGTCTTCTGGTTGCCCTCGGAAACAAGAAGTACTTCCAGGCCACCAACCCATTCGACTTCATGGACAATATTTCCCTGGCTGGCAAGACCAACTTCTTCGAGAAGCGTGTCGGTGACTACCAGAAGGCCGGCGTTATGGCCAGCACCAGGAAGGATGCCGCGCAAGAGACGAGCACCGGTAACAGTGACGGCCTCAACTTCGATGAGGACTTCTAAACAAACTTCACGATTATACCCGGTTGGGTGCTTGCTGGCACCGGCCATCAGATACGAGCTAATTTCCCTTTCTCTTTTTTTTTTTGGGCTTGGATGCGTGATATTGATTTATGAGCTATTTGAGGTATACGCATCGGTTTGGCGTTGGATCGGCGGGTTTCTTTTCTCAATGTATTGTCTGTGTTTTGTACGACGTTCGACCCGTTGATATAGGATGTATGGGCGGTTGACTGTATTTAAATAAATAGGATATCACTGTACATTCAATTGGTATTTCATAATGTATCTGAAAAATTACTAATTTCGCAATTACTCTTCATCTATATCGAAATAGTACCTCCAATTAAGCACGTAACAAGTCGGAAACTGTCTATACAGCACATACATCATTAGAGTATAGAGCCCTTCCAGTATCTATCCGTATCCGAGTCTGCCCCCAGCACTTGTCCTTCTAAAAAGAGTAATCCAAGAGTCCATAATCCGCACTCCATCAGACGGGCCAAAGACTCCGACCCTGCCAGCATCAATGCCCAGCTGGAGTCAAAAAGACCGGGACAATAAACCCCCAACAGGCTCCTGAACCGAAACGGGGAATATCACCAGACAATGATCTCCAGTTTCTCTCTCTTAAAACTTATCAAGCCTCCCCAAAACATAATCACCTCTTCCCCTTCCCCCCCTTCTTCTTCCCCTTCCCTCCTTTATTTCCCTCCGCCTTCACAGCTGCAGCCGCTTCCTCCGGCGCATCAACCATCTCAACATCACCACCACCCGTGCCCGCTACTGGTGCCACATTCGACAATCCCAACGCAGCCACATCCGCTCCACCCGCTAACTTCCCCAGAGACGTAATCAACCGCCCTACCTCGGCGCCTTTGTTCGTGCGGTATTTGAGACAGATTCCAGAAACCGGATTGAAGGTTTTTAGGGTTAGGGTTGCGACTGGAGGCGCCGGGGGTTGGTCGGACGTGGTGGTGGGTTTGTCGGTCTTTTGGGAGGGGCGTTGGGAGGGGAAGGAGTATTTTGTTGTTATGCGAGTCTTGTGTGGGATTTGGTTGTTAGATGAGGATGGATTTGGGGCTTGCGATTTGGGTATGGTAGGGTTGGGTAAGTTAGGTTGAGTTATGGGACTTACATCGTTGGGGTATGCTTCGAGGAGGAGGGCTGATTGTTCCAGGTAGGCCTGGGAGGTAGGAATGTATGGCATGGTTGCTTTTTTGCCTTTCTTTGTTTGGTTTGTTGGGTGTTGTTTTTCGTCGTGCGGGATTTTTGCTCTTAGTTTTTGCGGGTGTGTTGGTGAGGGTTGAATGAGTGGGTGGGGTTTTCGGGTTTGTTTGAGTAGAGTAGGAGGGGTGAGAAGTATAGTAGGTCGTTGAATGGGGGTGTGGTTCTGATGATAATTGAATGGTGGAGTGCGGACAGTTTGCTTTCAATTGTCAGTAGTCTCTGGTCTTGGCGGGGAACGGATCTATCATTCTATCTTCATTTGATTTATCTAAGTCCCAGAAACAAGACCTGACTGGTTTGACATTTACATGGGTTTTTGTAAATTTTAGTTCAAAGGTGTACCGAATTGGCTTTTGTACATTCAATCGTTGTCTCGTATACTAATTACATCCTAACTACTACGTACACCCATACATATCAGATACCCATCGTGTTCCTGAAAATGCGATACTATGAACACCCGCAATGCAATATCTGCCAGGGAAGAAATAAAAATATGATCCAAAGGCAAGAAAAGAAAAGAAGAAATAGATCAGATCATGAACATCGCGGGTAATCAATTGACGGGTTCAGAACACCGCACGCAGACTAGTCTCTGCTTCCCGTTTCGACCCTTCGTCGCTCGGAAATTTGTGCTTCCACAATGATCACACCTGAGCACATCTTCTGCCTCTTCGCCTTCCCCGGTGGATGATGCATAATCACTACTTAAAATGCTACCGACGCTTGGTTGCCGGCGCCCTGGGATGGAAAGCCGGTTGGGGTCTAGATGTCGAGGTGACTGTCGATTATGCGCGGCCAACGCATCGCGCGCGATTTTGTTGTAAAATGCATAGCTGTGATCGCCTTGTAGCCACAGAGGATTATCCGGATCCTGTCGCTTGGCAATCCATGACGGTGCTGACTGAGGCATTTTGGCACCATTGGCCAAAGCGCTACGTGTCGGTATCTCAGCGTTGGAATCCCCGCTATCCAAAGAAGTCTTGTACTCTGTCGAGTTTTTGTAGGCAGAAGGCGGGGGAGAAGTAAATCCAGAACGCGAGTCACCACGCCTAGGGCTCGAGTACTGTGACCGGTCGGCGAACCTCCGAGGCGATGGGCTTCGAGTTCGAGTCCCCGGGTGAGTACCACTCTTCCGATCCGTATGGCCAACCACTGAGTTGCGCCAGGAAAGGATGCGCTCGGATGGGGTCTTATGGGATGATTCCTTTCCGATGGATGATGCTATACTGTGCCGTGCGGAGTTGGTTCGCCTTAGCAGCCTGCGAGAAATCGTCGAATGCGTATCCCAGCTTTCATAGCGCCGTTTGTGGTACGCGCAATCTTGCCGTAAAACTTTGATCTTCCCGGAATAGTCGGCCACTATGATGATATTCCCGCCGGGATGGTTTGCACGAGCAACGTATGTCGGCGATTCCTGGGCTTGCTTGCTTGCTACCGAATTCCTCTGATTTTCATTATCTTTCGAGCCGCCCAGGGTTACGGGCGGCGGGTTGCAGGTGTCGAAAATCGGATCTTCTGAGAATCCTAGTATCTGCTTCGTTTTCGAGGGGGCCATGATAGCCGCCGTGACCATAGCTGACTGTGGTTCAACAACTTCCACAGCACGCTTATCCGAGTCCTTCTCAACAGAATGTGTGGCCCACAGATAAGCTCGGCGATCTTCACTTCCACAAATGACATGCTTTCCATCATCGCTGAAGGAAGCGCGGATCTGGCTACAAGTATTTTCATTGCCGCGGAACTTCGCCTCCAAGGTCCGATCTCTAAAGTTGTAGAGTCGAATACGAGAATCGTTGCTGGTGATCAATAATTTCACCTCTCCCAGAGGATCATCCTTAGGTAAACGCATAGTATCAATCCCTGTAATTTTACTGCCTTTGGAATTCCGTCCACGTGCCGACCTGACGTGGATTTGCGTGAGAGGTTTTAGGCCGTCGGTTTCATAGATATTGCACATTCCGTTTAGGCAACCAGCAATCGAGTGCCGGCCATCCGGAGTAAAAGCGACCGACGTTATCATATCAGGAACTCTCGCAACAAATGCCACACTCTTATCCGGGATACTCCAAAGTCGCAATTTCGTGTCAAGTGAGCCTGCAAGGAAAAAACGGTCGTCACGAGGATGGAATTGGATCGACGTAACGAAGTCGCTATGTTGAAAAATGCATAAGCACTCGGATCGGCTTACATGCCACAGTCGAACCGTCCTGTCCATCGAAGAAGAAAGGAGGAAGTTATTCTGCGGCGATGTCAGTTCTAGTCTAACGAAGCTACTAAGCAGGCCTACCTTGCTCCAACTCAAATCAAGCACACTGCCTGTGTGACCCTCGTACACCTGAACCGGCTTTGCCTTAAACACCGGAGCTTTCAACTGGGGATGCTCCTCGTTATCATGACTCTCATCTTCTTCTGATTCGGATTCGTGACGGTCTTCCGGCGAAGCAATTACGGCCCAGACCCGAACCTTCCCATCTTGGCCGGCAGCTGCCAGATATTTTCCATCGTTAGAGAATACTAAGGCCCACACTGCTTTCCCGGTGTTTTTGCTGCCCCTAGCACCCGCTACGGAAGACGACACATCTTTATCCGGCTGGTTCAATACGTCATCTGCACCTTCGAGCTCCTGTGCCACAAAGATCCGGTTGAATGTCTTCTCTTTCTTATAATGTGCCCTAACCCGAATGTACTTTGGAGGACGAGGAAATCGAGGAAAGAATCCTATCGGTTGCGCAGTGTCCATACGAGCAGTGTCTGGTTCGGAGACATCGTCGTCGTCGTCGTCGAGAACGTGATCTTTCTTTTTGCCGCCGATAATACGGCTGAGGAACGACACACCCTTTCTGAATTTGAGAGGTCGAATTAGCTTTGGGACGGAATGCAAAAACAAAAGTGCATTTTCCGGCAGTGCGGGGTATAACACGAAAAAGGGAAGCGTAGATAGACCCGATGATTCTGCTGAACATCGGCATGGTACTCACTTCTTTTCCCTAGAGGGTTTGCGGTGCAGCGCGGCATCTCCTCGAATTGGGCCCTGCTCGGGTAGCCCATCACTTCCGCCAGCTTCCGCCTCGTATGATGCCCTTCCAAGTAGCTTTAACGGGATCGACCTTTCGGTATTGGTGCGTTTGATGATATGCTGCATTGATGCGACGTGATCAGCAACTAGTGCGCTCGTGACACACGCGATCTAGTGACACGTCGACGTACCTGCGACAACGGATCTATTGCGCTGGAGTCCGCGCCAACCTCGAACAGGGTCGGAGAAGAGAGTGAATTCCTAGTGAGGCCGATAGATGCATTACTCTGGAGGTCCAGTGTTGTGTGAGAATTCTTTCTCGCGTTCAGCGGATAGCCACTGGAAGTCGATGCTACATCCGACGGAGCCGATCCTATACACGCAGGAACATAAGAATAAGTGACAATAGAAGTGGGGGAAGAAGAAAAGGCACGCCCAGGTTGTTTTACGAATTCCCCGCAAGCTACAGGCATGTGAAAGGAATCAAGGGGTCAAAGTTCGGACAGTATTATAATTTCAGGGACACGTCTGATGTGATAACTGAACATACCGATCACGAAGGATTGCGAAGTCCGCAAAAACCCCGGCTTTCCATCATTGGGGCTGCCGCTGTCCTTATTTATGGTTATATTGCTACCATTCTGTTTAATAGTCGAGGGAGAACCGGTCGCAAGGTTGGTGACAATCGCGGGGATGGTCGAGGCGCGCGACGTCGAAGCTCCTCGGTTGTCAGTCTCCTTGGGCGCTGGCGAAGCCTCCGTCATGGTCAGGTCGGCGCCCTAAATTGCGCATGTGGAATCGGAAGGGGTTGGCGGGAATACCACCAAGTGGTGGAAAAGGAAAACAAAAACAAAAAAAAAATTTGAAATGAAATGAAACCACCGAGGAATTGTTGGCGTATGCGACAGAATATGGCGAAAGAGAAGGGGAACACGGCAATAGTCGGATGAATCGGAGATTAGATGACATCAAGGGTCCGGTCGTTTTCCCTAGAATCGTTTTGTCAATTTCCTTAATTGTTTTACATATCCTTTTACTCGCAAAAATGTTTTTAGGTTCCGGGGGGCGATAAGTTGTCGCATTCTGGAACGATCCATTTGAAAAGTGACGATGCGGAACGGTTTGTATGATATAAGATCCTGAGTGGACGTAAAAAGGATTGGGAAGATTACCGGTTTGTCACCAAGGAGGAAATGGTCGCAAGGATAAAATTCAATGATAACATTATGTCGGCAAGGATCCTGCGAAAATTTGCTTCTTGTCATGCAAGTCAAGCATTTTAAGAGCTGGACGTGGGGACGGCGTTTTGGCAAATACTCTAGAAATTACCCTGAAACCTCTCGGATTGGTGAAGGTAATTGGAAGGGGTCCTTGACTTATGTCATAGGGTCGGGTGGTTCCGTGTCTAACTTGCCAAGTATTGATTAGGATCTATGGATCATTACCCCTCATAATGATTATCTCCCCATTGATTGATAATACGATCGATTGGTCCTTCCAGAAGAAATGAATAAATCATCTGTCGTAAGAGGGACGGGAAAATGTCTTTTTCTCCATTACCCAGGTCTATCGGTTGGCATAGCCACAATCCTCATCACCATTTACGAGATATTGGGCTCGTGAGTGGAGGGACTTCCTTGACCGTGAAGTATCTTAAATTGACGACGACTCACTGTCGAAGGACTTTTAAGCTCTGTTATATTTTAAGTATCTATATCCGCGACGACTGTCCTAATTTCCGTGCCCGATCTTTGGCGATATCACACATTGCCTGTCCACCCAAGTTTGTAGATTAGCATGCGATTCCAGTCACGCGAGCAGAAATCATCTAATAATCACTTACCTGGATAATTTCTTCTACTTCTCGATCGGCATCTCCTCTGTCAATTCGCTGTCGCATCTCCTCCATGATGACATCACGGCTCCGACCATTGACAAAAGTTCTACCATAGGGAGAACCATCATGTTAGTGCCTGACGATAACAAGATTTAAATGAAACGAGCGCACATACACAAATCTTAACCCAGGGAACTTCTCCTCATATTCCACATTCAAGTGTCTTAGCCTTTCTGCCTGCTCTTCGGCCCCCGTGTTTAGTTGCGCTTGTTCTTCCATGCTCAGTTCGCTCAGATGCTCCGATTGCGCTACTTTCGGTCGTCCCAATCGGGGATGCGATCCCATAATGCCCATCAGAACGGCCTTATCAGTGGGCGAATTAGCTCCGGATAGAGCGGACATGCGGCCTCCGACGGCGTCAATTAGACTGTTATATGAGGAGAATGTCTGATTGGCCAGAACAGGAGCCATCAATGTGTGTAGTTCTGGGGATGGTTCGAAGAGTGTATCGAGCACCTGGAACCGTTGTTCTTCTGAGAGCGACGTCAGCGACGAGAGTAAAGGGAGGGTGGGAGACATGGCGATAAGGGCGCAGATAATTTTTCAGCGTATTATGGTTCGTAGAAGATGTGCAATCATGGTTTACAGGTGAGATAAGTTTTGCGTTAGGAATTAATTGGGGTTTGATATATACTAGAGTCCATGGTCCCCGCGTCGGCAGTCTCCGAGCTTCCATCGGGCAAAGCGGAGATCTCCAGAGCGGAAAGCATGTTGTGTAGGTTTGTGTGGGCCCTGCTACCTAAATCATTCTAGGATCTTGCTCTCTCGGCATTGCAATGCTAGTTTAAAGTTGAGGCATCTACTAAGAGAAATAATAGTCAAGCGTCTGCTCCGGATTCTTGAGTGACGGTGGATTAACGAAAATAGTATATAAATATAGTGCTTCTATTCAGGATTAATGCCTAGCTGCCACTTAGCGTCGCGATGCATGCTCTATAAAACCATATATTACTTTCATATCGTCAACTAAATGAATACTGTTCGACTACCAAAAAGCATCGTGACTCTAGAATTATCTGTTAAGTGGTCCATCAAGTTCAACACATATCATGGCAGCAAAAACAAGAACCATCCGGTACCGGGGATCAAACAATTCCTTCCCAGGCGCAATTGATAATTGATGTACTGAGCCTAGGGAATGACAACGGTCCATTCGACCTATGACGCGTACTATTCGAAGCCAAGACAAGTTACCCGCCAAGAATTGGTTGCTCAAAACAAAACATTGAAAGGCATGCACCAACCTGAGGTTTGCTGAGAATTGGCTATTTTGAGTACACAGCCAGTGCGTGGCTCTGATTAGCCACTATGAGTTCATAGTTCTGCCACCCGCTTGTTGCTGATTGGCTATTTTGAGTACATAGCTAGTATCTCTTGGCCCTAACCAAGTCGCTATGAAAGTTCTATGACATGTTGCTGATTGAGCATTTTGGATATATAGATATTGTGCTTTCTACTATTGTTGTTTTGTACTGTCCTACTTCGACTGAAATCCAAATCACTAACTTACTCGTCATACTGCGTGGTAAGCGATTGCAAGATTTTAGAAGCGAAGCACTAGGAGACACTGGCCAATGTCCAAACACAGTTCGTCCCTGATGGGCGTTTCGCACATCTCAGATGACAAGAATGAGACGCTGGTTGGAAACGACCATTCCTCTCCTTCTCCCCACGTCAAGAAACCATCGCGATATCCCCCAACAACAGCTGACCCAATTCCCATCGACACCGAGGTCACTTATCCCGAAGGTGGCCGTGATGCCTGGTTGGTGGTGCTGGGTGCGTGGTGTGGCTTAACCGCATCGCTAGGCATCTACAACACAGCTGGCGTATTCGAGGTCGTTGTCTCGAAAGTGCTCTTACCGGAAGACGCTCCTTCTACTCTTGGCTGGATATTTTCAGTCTACGCCTTCGTGAACTGGGTATGTGGGGTGCAAGTTGGACCGACCTTTGATGCAATGGGCCCGCGCGCACTGATAATCGCGGGGACTATTTGCACGCTCGTTGGCATTTTCTCACTCAGTGTCTGTACAAGTAAGTTCGGTTTTTATACAATATTCCATACATTTCGTAACACACACCCTGCTGAGATTGATGTTCACCTGATCTTCGTAAAGCCCTGTTTCCTTGCTAATATTGATATAGAATACTATCAGATCTTTCTTTCATTCTCCATCTTGACTGGTGTCGGTTCATCCCTTCTCCTCACCCCATCAATGGGCTGCGTCGCTCATTGGTTCATGAAGCGCCGCGGTCTCGCCAGTGGCATAGCATTCATAGGAGGCGGGTTTGGTGGTGTTCTCTTTCCTTTAATGATACAATCACTCCTCCCTCAAGTTGGCTGGGGGTGGTCAATTCGTATCCTCGCATTTGTGCTGCTCGTGCTCTGTGCTATCAGTATAGCATTTTGCCGAAGCAGAGTTCCACCGCGCAAAGGAGCAGAAACTACTTGGCGGGATACATTGCCAGATCCTCAAATATTCATGGATGGAACAGGAGCCATGGCAGTCACAACCGCTGGAGTTCTTTTGACGGATCTAGCGTACTTTATACCCATTACCTACATGCCAAGCTACTACATCGATAGACAGCATCTGTCTCACGAGGAGACCCTGACGGGATCGGCGGCGTTCGCATATCAGCTTCTCGCGATTCTTAATGCTGCTTCATGCGTTGGCCGGTATGTGGCGGGTGACCTGGCTGATCGATTTGGACGATACAACACTATGATTGTCTCGTTGTTCCTCTGCACAGTATCGGTTCTATGTTTCTGGTTACCAGACATAATCGCACCAAACCTGGACAACTACGCACTTTTGGTAGTCTTTATACTACTATTCGGGTTCTTCAGCGGTTCAAATGTTAGCTTGACACCGATATGTCTAGGTCAGCTTTGCAAGACTCAAGAATACGGACGATATTACGCGAGCTGCTTCACGGTAGTAGCTTTTGGGGTGTTGACAAGTATCCCTATCGCCGGGAGCCTTCTTGATGCGGTGGAGGCTACAGGTAAAGAAAGGTATTGGGCCACCGCTCTTTTCGCCGGACTCAGCTACGTGGCCGCCTTCCTCTCTTTTCTGTGGGTCAGGATCAAAGTCAAGGGGTGGGATTGGAGGACAAAGTGGTAGAACATCAGCCTTACGGAGCTACGAGAATCATGAACGGCCCACAGATCTGTATTAGAGTAGTCCTATCGATGTACATACTATAGAGCTCAAGGTGTTTTGATGTAATAATTTTCATGAACTGCTTCGCTTCAACATCGTCATGTACTCTGTCTGTCAAAGGACATCCATGTCTGAGAGCAAGAATAATAACGATCCTTGATACTCCTACCTAGATCAGCTGAGAATCCTGACCCAGGAACAGACATGGCTTGTCATTGGTACAGGCTGCACTACTTCTTGGCGCTTCGATGACTGACATCCTAGAAATTAAACAGCTAGGCGACGAAAGCCTTTCTAGCAGGAGGTATCCTCAACTAACTGCAGCAGCCCAGATGAGGCAACCAGTTTAGGGCTCGAGCCCCTACCGTATCTATACCTCATTCGTCACGCTAAACCCTTCTGGAGAGAAATCGAGTTTGGACAAGGACTTAGTTAACTTAGCACACGCTCAACTTAGTTACGTCACCTCCACTTACTCCCGTCAGCTATTATTGCGGGTCCTCCACCTAAACTGTCCCACTCATCCCAAAGCTCATCTCAACATGCAAGCACAAACTCCGAGTACCACATTCAGTCCCGACCTGTTCCAAAGCTCCCACTCCCGTTGGCTTGCCATCACGCACCGCACCCCTTCTTCCCATTCATCCTTTCTCTACGGCGTCAAATCCACAAAGATCTACTGCCGCCCTACCTGTCCTGCACGCCTTGCTCGTAGAGCCAATGTCGTGTTCTACGACACAGAAGACCAAGCGCGACGCGATGGATTCCGGCCCTGCAAGAGATGTAAACCGGATAACGCGGGCTTCGTTGGAGAGAGGGAGGAGGTTGTCACAAGGGCAATAGCGCTTTTGCGGATAAAGAAGGATGAATTGACGATGAAGCGAGGCTTGAAAGAGTTGGCAAATGAGGTCGGAGTTACGCCGAGTTATCTTTGCCGCGTGTTCAAGAAGACGATGGGGGTTACGGTAGGAGCGTACATGACGGAGTTTGAGAAAGAGGCGAGCGGGGGCGAGACGGAGAGCTCAGTTCAATCTCTCAACAAGCTTGGATCAAGTGTGGTGGACACGGGGACAGGGCCCCGGACATCAGCAATAACAACCAGAAGCCCTCCGGCGCCCGTCAAGGGTCTGAAGGGAGGGTTGGCGGAAGATGATGTGGGAAACGAAGAGACTATGGACTTGGACTTCAATCTCGACGAATGGTTCTGGACTGAAGAATTCTTGAATGAAGGCTTAAGTGACATCTCTTCATGACTACTCACCTTTGCCCTATCTTCTGATTCCTCACTCAAATCATCTTCTTCCATATACCGGGAGTAGACTTTCGCTGGACATGGCATCCCTTGAATTATCTCGTTGCATCAAGCATCGTGGATCCACTAGCCATATTTTGCGAGGTGCATGATCTGTGAGTGCCAGAGTGGATGGGATTTTGTTATCAGCGCGAGAGAGACATAATCGAGTTCTGAGGCTGATCAAGCACGGTCAGTCGCGGGCAGTGACGTGTGAGGTCTTGAGGTTTTGCACCGTCCATCCGAAACTTCAAATCAAGTGCAAGGAACTTCAGGCGAGGCAGGGCGCGCAGTAGACCTAAGAGCAGGCTTCCTGCCAGCTCTGAGTCCTCCTAAAGCCTAGGTTCATCATGCTAAACTTTTGAAAAAGCGGGCATCCATGGGTGCTATCCAGGAGCGCTTCTATGTCGGCAAGCCCATGGAAAACGAGATCCGTAGATGTTGGTATTTGTAATTCTCTGACTGCGTTCTGGTTGAAAGTGGGGTTCCCGGGCGCGATGTTTTCTAATCTGGGAACTTTCAAGCTTCTTGAACTTTGGGGTGTGCTTCGTTCAATGTTGGGTCCCCCTCTAAGGTACATCATAGGTTTCTCTACCCCTCTCTTGCCAATATCGCGGTTGGGTTATACTTTTGTTCCGTACGATTTGCAAGGTGAAAAATTGCAAATCACAACTTTTAAATGATTGGCAAAGCTCATCGATATCTCGGTCACTATGTGGTTTGTAGACTGTGAGCGGTTTGAGGCTTGAGAATTTATTCTGTCGGGGTCAGACATGGTTTCTTAGGGAGGGGAGAACCAGGGACCAGACACGACCATTAATTAGGAAAATATTCATACAAGGTTGTGTATTGATATGTCTGAAACTTCAAGTGCCTTGCTTAGGAGAGTCGCATGTAAGCTGCATTCAGCAGGTATGGGCTAAAAGGAGACATACATATGTACAATTGATCCCGCCCCTTGCTGTCTTCTCTGATGTATCTGCACGGTGTGGTGATATTGAACTTTCTGTGGACCCGACTTACCTAGAAAATCACCAGGGATTGAATTGTGTATAACCTTGCGGTTTAGGTGCACAGCTGTAGCAGCCTGCGGCCACCTTGGAAAGGTAGCTTATAGGCTCAGATTGGGCTTTTTTTAGTATCGTATGGATAGGTAGGCTGCACTCTGTAGAAATGACTTAGGGTCAGAGATTAAGCCTTAGTCTCATGTACTATGGGGTATAGCGTCTTTTTCCATATATAGTTCGCATACCAGAACAATCGAATCCGATCAGCTCAAATCAGGATCTGGACATTCCTCTGGCCCGGCATAACACTGGTTCTTGATGACGTCGCACCTGTCCTTTAACAACCCAAGGCATTGTCATTTCCATTACACCGAGCATGCCAATGTCACAATAAGCTGTCTGGGACTCGTGGACAAGCCTAAGAATGTCCACTGTTGAGTATTTTCGTAGTTAAATCCGTATCGGTCATGAATCAGGCAGTGCTGGGGAGTCTCCGTCCTCGTTTAGGGCTGTTTCCCCGCGTCTTAAACCTTCCCAGATGCCGATTAACTTGTTTGTGTTCACATAATTCAAGATTGTATAGACATAAGCTTCCTAATCTTGCCACCTGCGGGCCACAAAAAATGCTGTTCAGGATATGTGGTGTATGTAGACCATTAAGAGAGATGAATGGTGATCTTATGTGTATGGATGTCTTCGTAATGTATGTACAAGGTACTATCTGCATTAAGGAAAGGGACATGAGATCCAACCGGGCACTTCCGTCAACTAGTGGCTGCAATCATCCCTCTCTCATCTCCGATCGAATTCAAGTAATGCCGACATTGGATACTTGATATATCCTTTTTTTCAACCCGCTTCCTGCTTTTCATTATCGCTACTACTCTTCAACCCTGCAAAACAAAATCTTATAGTGTTATATGGGGCATATCGTCCCCCTTTTATGTTACACTGTCACCGAGCTTGTGCCTGAACCAACCAAAGGGGTGGCGAATGGATCGTCTTTCGTTGGTTACCATCGAAGCCAAGAAAACGTGGAGACAAGAAAGTGGAGGTTATCGGACCATCCACTAAGAACTGCCCCTGAACTCCTGAGCGGTTCAAGAAATACAAACCACCGTCTCGACTCGCATCCATTCAATGACCCTAATATCTCATTACCCGTGTTGATTGTCCAGCTTGGGGGTGATCTCGGTTTGCAGGAGGCTGTCCTTCTGCTACTTGTCCAGATCATACCTACCGTCTGGCTAAATCGCTCTCTTCTCTTGTTTCCTTTCTCGTGCTTTACATCTTCTTCCATCTTTCTTTGAATACCTCCCCTCCCCCTCTTTTTTTATTAGACACTAGCAGTCTCATCTGCTACATTTCCTGCTTCACACAGCCGCATTTTCTTTTTCTCACCAAGTCTTGCCTCCCATGCAGTTCCCGTCATGTCTCTTAATGGGCTAGATAATCCCGCGGTCATAGAAGCCTACCAGGCCGCTTTGAGTGAAGCGGGCGGATGGTAAGTCGAGTTGCTGCTCTTCCTTCCCCGTCGCAATTGATTATCACAGTGCTTTCTCCGAGGATTGGTATAAGCTAGCTAATGCCTTGCCACCCCTTTCCATATCTAGGTTTCTTCTTCAGTATATCTCAAGGGATGAAGTAGCTCTACTTGATCGGGGAACCGGCGGGGTGCCCGAGGTCCGGAATGCGATAGACAGTTATGAAGAAAAGTCTCCGCTATATGGATTCCTACAATATCGCCGCAGAAAAGTATTACTGAGCTATTTGCCAGAGGGTATTTCCCGACTCGTACAAGGTATATCAAAACTGTCTACCGCGTCCTTATCCTCACTCCTACTGATAAGATCTTGTACCACATCTAGCCCGTACGACCGTCCAGTTTCAATCGGTTTTGGATAAATTTTCCCCGCATGATACTGTGTTCTCTCTTTCACAGCCATCAGATCTCACGGAGAGCGCACTCTCTTCTGCATGTCTACTACATACCGCTTCAGGTTCTATCACCTCCTCCTCGAACTCCCTCCGCCGTCGCAGGCTGATGGAAATCGCGGAAGATGCAGAGGAAACCCCCGGGAGCAAAGATGTTCCACAGACGCCGCCCCCCAGCAAGGATTTTCGACAAAGGTCGTTCAGCCAGCTATCAGAAGCGACTGTCGTAGTCTCGCCCGTGACATCCGACGCACATTCTACCCTTCACGGGGACGAACCCACCCCAACTACAAAGAGCCCGGACGATACCCAAGCCCATGACCGACCTCCTTCGATTGCCGGCGATCACTATGCCGAACGCCCAGCTTCACGAATAAACTCTCGAGACGAGTTGTCATACTCCGAGCCCCGACGATCCACCCAGTCCACTAGGCCGTCTTTAAGAGACCTAGAGCGTACAAGTGCATACTCGCCAAAGGTCAAACTTGGACCGCGCCCATCGGTTGATGGAAGTGGGCGGCCACGCACCGCAGGGAACCTGACACGAAGTGCAGAACAACGACCGGTCGCGTCCTTACCAGCTGGCATCCGGTCGTCTTCCTTGCGACGGAGCAGTCCTAGTCCTGCTCGTCCGCGATCTCAGGGAAGCACCGTAGCATCTATGTCGGGCCGCATGGTCCCTCCTGTGCCTCCGTTACTAGTGCCCCCTTTGTCAATGCCTATATCCAGACCTCAGCTGTCACCTGGTGCTAAGTCATTAAGCGCGTTGTCGTCATCCGGGGCTCAGGAAAGAGAAAGGCTGATGAAAGCACTTCAGCTACGGAAAACACAGATGGAAAAGAAGGCACAAGCAGGGAAGAGGAGCCACAAGGACACCGAAAAGAGAAAAGAGTCGATACCTGACCCGATTGAGGACAAGGAGAATATTATCCAGGCTCCTGACAACATGAAGCGTGTTCAATCAGACGAGACTAAGGCCAGTGTGGAGCATAGCAAAGATCCCTTGTCTGAGACTCAGCCCTCCGTTGTATCAGAACCAATCAAGGTACACGATGGGCACATGCAAGCCTTTTCGGGGTCTATAGCTTCAGAGTCAGCTGCTGACATGGCGATCACTGATCTGCGAGACACTTCTGAAACTGGTGCGGAAAGCTCAGTCGATACTACCGAGCCTTCGGGGGTCGACCACTTCCAGGCTGTCCAGTCGGTCCCTGAGACTGAAAATGACGTTGTTGAAGGAGAATCGACTAGATCCGTCGCCGGCGAGACTAAAAGTGGTCCCGGCTCGCCTAGCGCGGCCAAAGAAGTCCCACTTGAGGACAAGTCCCTCAACACTCCAGACGTAGAAATTGCCGTGGCTTCTCCACCAGCGGAGAATCTTCTTACCCCTGTTGAACAGGAGGTCGACACCATAGGAGAACCTACCGAGCCCAGCCTCCCTCAATCCATTCCCGTACCTACCTGTCCGTCCCCTGAGTCTCGACCAAGTCCGACTCTCGACTTTTCAACAACCCTTGAAACTCACGTTATTGAGACACAGAATGGCATAATCCCCGAAGTGTCGGTAGCGGAGCAAAAGGACGTTGATACTCGGAAGGAAAAGCGTAGGCCTCACCTCGAACCTATTCAAGTGCCAACCCCGGAATATTCAGATGACGATAATCTTTCCGATGATTCATTCATGGAAGAATTAAAGAGTGCCACCCTAGAAGAAGCCAAGCCCATATCAGTTGGAAAGTCGCCGCTTTCGCCGGGCTATTCGAATAATGGCAATGACCGAAGCCTCCCCGATGCCTGGAAAAACTCACGAGCGGTTTCCAACCCAAGTGCCATCGGAGGTCAATCACCTAACATGCACGCACTAGCCATGGGAAGGTCTGTGTCGACACCCTACAGAGAAGCTGACAGCCTAGCCGGTCCTGTTCTGGTGGCTAAAAAGATTAATGTGTCTTCGGGCATCTCAAAGCGCATTCAAGCCTTGGAGAAATTCTCGAGTCGGGCGGATGCGCAACCAATTCCAAATCAGAATCTGACAGCGCCTTGTGCGTCCGCTTCCTTTGAGGCTCTTAGGAAGAGAGCCTCCGCCTCGTTGACTAGTGCCCCAGACACAAGACCAGGTTCTAGGCAGGGCTCTTTTACTCCTGAGACTTTCTCTCGAGCTTCTAGCGTGAGACGCCGCGACTCACAATCTAGTGCAAGCGTTAAACGTACAAATTCGGTGTCGGTTACCGCCAGAATAGTCCGCGACTCAAATACTACTCCAGGAGATTCCAAGGCCGATCCCTTCGAGGACAGCATTTTTAACCTCTACGCTAGTCCCCTGACTGTCGAACACGAAACTTGCGAGTCTTCATTGCAGACTATTCCGGCAGAGCCTGTAGCTAGCAAGTTGGAGAAGCGCAACATGTCTACCTCTTCGGCAGGTTCGGGCAATCAGTCTGTCGCCCTGTCAATGCCACGGTCAGATAGCCGGCTATCTATTTCCTCTGCCTCCAGGAATGAGGGAGCTGCAAAACCCGCCGCCGATGTCCCTTCTTCTCCCGAAAAAAAGAAAGAGTCTCGCACTTCTCGACTTCTTCGTCGTATGTCATCTATTACCTCAAGTTCACGGAAAAGTCCATTTAGCTCACTAAGCCCGGTGTTAAAAGAAGAAACCTTGCCGTCTGATACAGGTGTCGAGGTCGCGCAAACAATCGATATCGGAGAGGTCAATGTCCAATTCCCCGACACTCTTCTTTGGAAGCGACGATTCGTCCGGGTCGATGACAAGGGATACTTGGTCCTGACCCCTGGAAATGTCGATTCAAGCAACCGTAATATGGTTAAACGGTATCATTTAAGTGAATTTAGGACGCCTACCTTGCCGGATGAGGATCGGCAGGAGCTTCCCAATAGTATCCTGCTAGACTTCCTCGATGGGAGCACTCTTCAATGCGCCTGTGAATCAAGACAAGGACAAACATTTGTCCTCCAAAGTAAGTTACCTCCTCGGTAGAACGTCAAGCATTAGATAACTGATAGTAATTAGCTCTCGTCCATGCTCACGGCACCCATCAACAACTGTCTCAATAATTTTCTTCTCAACTACGCTTCCATTCCTTTATAGCTATCTACACATGCAGATTTCTGCGCATCGTCCTAACTCACCTGTCCATCTTTTTGTCCAATTTTCTTTTGGTATCTGAGTTTTCAGCGGTATACCCCTCCAAAAACGGTTTCCCTTTGTTTACCAGCTGTTCCTACTTAGTTTCTCGGCAGTCATATTCTATCTTTGCTCCAGCTTCAGAGCGTGTTTTCTTTACTTTGCTTTTAATCGTCGCTTTATGAGATGCATGATCTTATGATTTAGACCTATTGCCTAACAGCGAGCCAACCGCTGTTTGACACGGGGAGGATCAATAACTGACTTGTCATCTTCATTCCTTCCCTTTTATTTCTTCCTCTAAGCTATTCCGAAATAGAGCGGTTGACTCATTCTACGCCTAGACCTGTTACTAGACTTGGGTTGCTACATGGGTTGGCGGGTCTTGATATCTGTCAATGCTATTTGCTTGACAGTAATGCATCGAAAAGTTCAATCTAGCTCGCCTTGTCTTCTTGGACGTATACATATTTGTTATCTTTTCGCTGACAGCGTTTGCACATATGATGCATTCTATAACTTTTCACATTCGTTCGTTCAGTCAACGATAACAATTGTATAGTTTACACATGCCCGGATTATATCTATGCACCATCTTTGCCAACAGTTTTTGCAAGCACTAGATCGTAGACGTGATCAATCTTCTTTGGCAGACGCCTCGGCTTCCCTCTTCTTCTCCCACTGTTCCAGGAACTGCTGTACCTTGGGACCCCAAACCTCTTCACCAGCCTCTAGATCCCGGTACTCAAGTACTTTTTCAGAACCAAGTTCGAAATCTGCCTGGCGCGTCCGAATAAGTTCACTCATGAGACCACAGCTGCCAACAGCTTTTCCCAGGTCGTGCGCCAATGAGCGAACATAGAAGCCCGATGAGACGGTCATGGTAATCTTAACGGCGGGAGACCGAGGTTGAAGAGTAGATTCGGCCTTCTGTGGTGGCGTATCGGATTTTTCTTCCGGAGCGTCTGAAGATGTTTGCTCAGTTTGCGCCGGCACCGCCTGGCCTTCGGTAGACACCTTCTGCCTTTTCGCTGATGGAGAATGCTCCCCCTCTGCCGTTGCTGGGGCTTTATCTTCACTCGCCTTGGGACTTCCCAAAGGTGGAGGTGTTTTGCGTTTTGTTGATGATGAAACCTCCTGTTCTGCTGTCTTTTCGGCTGATCCTGCAGCTTCCACAGATGACACAATAGGCAGAGCATCATCTTTCGCAAGGAGCTTCTCGGCAACGGCCTTCTCCTCGCCCGCGGCCTCTTGCTCAGGCCATTTGAAATCATGCGTCCCAGGCTCATACCATTCAAGAATGCGCAGATCCGTCACCTCCACCGGTCTCTCCTGAATCTCAATCGGCGGCTCGATGCCCTCGCGAGCGTATTCATAAAGCTTCTTCCCCTTGACCTTCAAAGCCGAAAAGATAGGGGGGCGTTGCAGGATCTTTCCCCGGAACTGCCCCAGCGCCTTCTCAACCATTTCGCGGGTGATATGCTCGCTGGGAGCCCGCCGGACAATCTTCCCCAGTCGGTCGTAGCTGTCTGTCTCGGCTCCGAAGAGCACAACCGTTTCGTAGGTTTTGGTACATCCTAGGAAATCATTGAGCTGTTTGGTGCCTTTGCCCACGCCGGCGACTAGCACGCCGGTTGCCAGAGGATCGAGGGTTCCTCCATGGCCGATTTTGACATCGAGGCGTTGCGTACGGCGCCGTCTGCGCTGGTTGTTGCTTTCACGGGTTCGACGCGCGCGCTCGGCTTCTAACCAAGGTTGGAAGAGCTTGGAGGGATTGAAATGGTGTTGGAGGGTTCGGATGACATCGGCCGAGGTGACGCCTTGGGGTTTGTGAACGGCTACAGTGTAGTTAGTAAACTGCTCGCGTCGTTGGGGTAGAAGAGTTTGAGTCGATTAGATTAAAGCAGAGTGAAATAAACATACCGAAAATACCTTCGTAGATCTTTTCTCCAGACATGGTGGTTCGAAAGAGCCTAAAGCCGGGGCGAAATCCCATGAGTCGCGGGGAGGGAAGAATCGGAGATGGAGATGGCGAAGAACGACTTGAACGATGCTGTATGCGACACAAAAGCAGACAGCTCAATTGACCCGCACGCCTATATTTCGAAACGAGAGAGCTTATAGCCTATCGACTGAGCCTTCCCAGCACGGAGTTGAGACTGTGACTGGGAAAAGCAAAAAAAGCAAAGCTGCGGGTTTTTGACGTAAAGTCCGTCTGGCGGTAATACAGCATGACGTATGGACCATGTAAATTACAAGATATTTGCGTACTGCACAACAGGTACCGCTGTCGTAATTACCAGACCCAATAAATACAGAACCGTCGACCACTCTTGGGACTCTTTGGAATCCCAACAACGCCATTCATATCTCCCCTGCTTGCTCTGTTCACCCGAATCTCATTATATATTGTCTTTGAGAGCTTCCTGCGTGACTCCACTCTTGCATGTCGGTCAAGGCATCATGCTGCCTCCGGAGACATGACATCGCGAGAAGATAGTGTCCTGGCCCCCAGAGACCCGTCTCTAGCTGACGAGAACGACTGGGAAGAGTTCAGTCTGTCCGAGGTCAGAGTCCTGGTCCCGGGCAAATCCCGTTATGCGAACCTCCTCGCCGCCTCCCCGGACAATCCTGTCCAGGTAACCGGGTGCTTAGATGAGGTGGAGGAGGGGCAAGAGTCCCTCGGTGCGTTACGATCTACAAATAGTTCGCATATGACAGTTGATGACCCATTCTGACATAAATCACCGGATTTTAGTGCTCGACCAAGACTACCTTACGAAACGCATTGTTCTTGATAATATTACACACTACGCTTATGGCCAGCATAGTGATGGCGAAGTCGGAGTCTGGATTGCCGGCCGCGCTGGCTGGTTTTCCATCTCACCTGCGAGGGGGTACAGGCCTATGTTCAATGATGTGGTGGAGGCCATCGATCTACTATATTTTTTAGCGGATAGACATCAGAAAAGACGGAGGAAACGGAGGAATTGGAATCCGAGCCTTGATTACTTGTGTGAGGAGGTTAGTGGAGCCTCTCCGTGCGCTTGCTGTGGATTTGTCGTTACTGACACAGGCCCCCTGGGATATAGTACGTGAGCCATACTCACGGTATCTGCGAGGATAACGATGACTCGGCCGAAGTCTTTTACAAACATCATTACTTTTTACTCACCCGCATGCTGAAAGGCGAAGAGAATGTTGAATGGGTCAATACAGACATTTTTGCCCACCTCTGCGAAAAGTTTCCGGTACTTGTCCTCCTTCCCACATTGTATGGTTTCAGTGGCTTACTTGATGGTTAGGCGGACTATGAAGAGATCAAGGCCGAACTAGAACCACAGCAAGGAGAATCGGATTCAGAAGAAAGCCAAGTCGACGACGATGAGCCGGAAGAGGCTACCCATGAACCAGACCCCACTGCAGTCTCTAAAACGCAAGCAGATGCCATCTACCAGGTGATCCTTGATCTAAAAGAGGCAGGACACTTGGCGAAACGCCAGTTGAATCTTGATCTACTTGCTTCCACAATAGTGGGACAATTTGAGATCGATAGCGCAGAGTATGCGCAAGACCTTATTGCCACCAGAGCGGAAGTTATCATCGAGCTTATGGATGAGGCAAAGACAAACAACTTTGATTGGTCTCGCAAGGCCATCTACCGGGAGTTGAAAGCCGCCGGGAAGAAGCATGGCGTGCAACAAGTCGCTCTCACCCCACTCCGGCCTCGTTTATCGAAGGACGATGAATCATCTGAGGACGACAGTGAGCATGAAGATGAACAACCTAAGCCAAGGAGGCGCCGAGTTCGCAAGTCCGTACTGCGCCCTAAAAGCACAATTGCCAGCAAGAAAATCGGCAAACGAACGAGAAGCGCTGCAGCAGAAGATGAGTATCTGTCAGATGACAATCCAGATGCAATGGACGAATTTGAAACTCCCAGCAAAGTCCGCGGCCATGATCTTGTCCGCGATCCTTTGTCCACGCGGGCAAAACGTAGGACCCGCTCGATCCTCTCCGGCTCTGAATCTACTACACCTTTCCATAAAACATCAGCCCTACAAGAAATTTTCCATAGTCGTAATACCTCGGTCTCTATGGGTGACCTTGAACCTTCTGAGTCAGGCGCCCCTCACGGCAATGGTTCATCATCCGATACATGGGTATGCCAAGTCCGGGCTTGTGAAAAAGTCATTCACAAGAGCAATACGAAACACGGCAAGGATTTGATTCGGGATCATTCCCTAGCTCATGCAGATGACACAAAGACCAAGATGGACCTGGTATTTGCTGAACAGCGACTGAATCTAGGTTTCCGAGTCGATAATCTCCTTGATCATATTCGAGAATTGGGGGGTTTGGATATCGCAACTATGGACGGGCCAACAAATGGGACCAGCGGCATTGGAGCATAGCTGCAAAGCAGCACATAATGATTTTGATATATCCTTATTCAATACCAGCACTTCATTTTTTTTTTTCTTACTTTCTCTTCTTCTTTTTCGTCTTTTCATCGCGTACCTAACTAGTGGCTGTAGGACTTCACGATTCCCCTATACGGTGAGTATGCACTTAAAACTTCTTTTTTTTTTTGACCCGCTGGTAAAGAACCAAAACATTCTCTAAGGCATTGTCCTATCGTGACAATCCCTTTCGAACATCGCACCATACACTATCACTAAGTCATCATTGTCTCCACAATGTAACGTGCAGACATTATCTTATCGTCTTTTTGCAGGCGTTACGTAAGACTTGTCAGATACAT
Source organism: Aspergillus leporis (assembly GCA_009176345.1). Classification (NCBI taxonomy): domain Eukaryota; kingdom Fungi; phylum Ascomycota; class Eurotiomycetes; order Eurotiales; family Aspergillaceae; genus Aspergillus; species Aspergillus leporis. The sequence goes on along the minus strand of ML732218.1, from coordinate 26,118 downwards.
CATGGGCTAGATAGTCGTTATCAACTGTGGCATTCAGGGCTATCACAAAGAGCTATGAAGCAACTCGGCAACTGCTAAAAGCCAGCTACTCTAGCTTCGCAGTTAGATACGTCTAGAATATTTGATCTAAATGGGCATTCTTCTACACCAAGCTTATACCGCAAGTGGATGGTCCCTAAAGTTCCTCTCAGATAATGAAAAGCGCTGCCTCCCAGATCTTCCACCATCATCAAAACCTACAAACCCTAATGCTACCCTGTCTCTCGAAGCCCTCTCAGACAGAGATCTTGATGTAGCCAGCGACGTCTTCTCCCAGTCGAGGGATATGGGGAAAGAGCAGGCGTCCAAATTGATTTAACTGAGGTTTAGACCCTCCTCCACCCGAAGGGACTCAATTATAACAACACAAGGGCAAGCAAACCCAAAAGACTTGCTCTGTAGAGAACCTTAATTCTCTGCTGCGCTTACTCCTGCGCCTGTATTGTTTTCATTGAGAAGGTCACAGACCAGCACTATCTGCCCTAACCATGGAGCCCCAGGGGTAAGAAAAGATAATGCCTCTCCAGCAATACTTCATTGGCGCACTAAAGACAGCCAAGGGTAAACTGCAGCAATAGTGGCTAGTATTCTAAGCAGATCGCTGCGAACAGACCTGTAGTTCCACGAAGATGCACATCGAAGACCCACGCTGGGGCCGTATATTCGTCGGGATGTTGACACTACGTCCGAATGTCGTTTGACAGATCCTACTCATCCGCGGCAAAAACGGGTGAAAGAGGAAGAAGTTCACTCAAGCTCGCCGGAACACTTTCAACCTGGATGCGTGCGTGCTGCTCCTGCTGCCGGATGGGTCTTGTTCCTTGGAAAGAGCGACGATCAGGAAGGACATCGGGGTGAGTAAATGTGCTTTCGCGATAGAGGTCTTCCCAATAGGAAACAGAGATCAACCTGAAAGTTTGACGTTTGTATGGACATCTTGTTGGCGGTTATGGATTTTGTCAACGCATTTGACGGCGTGAAGCAAGCTGATTCTAGCGGGTCGTGATCTGTATTTTGGGTTTGAGGGTTTTCTGTAGTTGATTTATGTTGAAATGACCTCTTTCACTAAGGGGTATATTACCGAATTCTTGACAGATGTGATATACAAAGAAATAGTAACACTAACAGCAAGAATATCGGAAAGGGGGGAGAAGTCTATGTTAGCAGTATGGGTCAGAGTTTTGTATCTATGCTTGTACCTATTCATTAGTCCAGCGTAATTAGGGTTCGACTTTGTTGAGAGACAGGTTACAAGGGTCAATTACCCTCTAGGTGGTGCCTACAGGTCATTCTATACAAAGACTTTTATCCTCTCAGCGGCTAGAACCATCCATATTATTTCAATATACACATAAAGCAGACCTAAAACCGCAGATACAATCCCACAGTCTCGGATCTAGAGTCTAGGAGATAAATCGACAAGATTCTTTTTGAAACCCCCCCCCCCCCCATAAAGCCAGCTTTTACAACCAGTACAAACAGAAATGAAAGCAAAGGAAAGATATCACGTCAATTAGAACCGTCCCTTGGCGGCAGCTCTCTTGCTCTTACCGGGTCTCTTGGCACCACCACCCTTGGGGCCACCCTTCATCTTCTTTACTGAGAAGCTGCGCAGATCTCCGCTGGACATGGCATCACCACTCTTGGCGTGGCGCTTCTTACCACCGAAGCCGTACTTCTCGTTCTTCTTCTGGCGCTTCATGTTGGGGCCACCACCCTCCTCACGACCACGCTTGCGGCCCTGAGGTTGCTCATTGTCAATGGCGACGTCAAAGAGCTCGTTGTCGTTATCTGCAGGACCGGAAGAGTTGGTCTTGCGCTCTGTTCAAGAGGTAGGTAGTATGTCAGCTAGCTGTTTCAGTTTCGAGTAAAGAAAAAAAGCCAAACATACTCTTCTTCAGATCATTGATCCTCTCCAAAGTCTCGCGCTTCTCCTTCGCGCGCTGCTGCAGCTTAGCAACCTGAACCTGCTTTCCGAACTTCTTCAGATCACGCTGCTTGCGAGCCTCGGCAGCAGCCTTCTTGTTTGCCGCCTCATCATACAACTTCTTCTTAATCCTGCCCATGTGCTCATCCGTCTTGACCATCTCAGCAAAGTAGTCGCCGGGTCGAGTGAACGGAACACCCTCCTTCTTCAGCAGGCCGCGCGCCGTCGAAGCAGCCGCCTGGCAAACTTTGTAGAAGGCCAATTCCCGGCTCAAGTCATCGTTGGGGTCAGGGACCTCGATCGGCTCTTTCGAGACTAGCGAGTTGTGCTCGGAGAATGGGGTCTGGGAGGTGATGAAAGAGATGCGTTTGAGGGAGGCGTTGATGGCGGCGGAGTTGTTGATTGTGAGACGTTGGTGCGGTACGACATCTTCTCTTTCGTCGTCCGAGAGGTCGGAGAGCGGGATGTCTTCTTCTTCCTCTTCCTCTTCCTCTTCCCCGTCTTCTTCCTCGTCATCGTTGTCCTCGTCTTCCTTGTCGGAGGCCTCTTCGACTTCCTCTTCTTCCTCGTCGCTTGATCCCTCAACCTCGGGTTCTTCTTCAGCTACGCGCTTCTTGGACTTCAAGTCCTTGGTCTGCATCGCATAACAGTCAACGTCCATTGCTATATATTCAAATAGGAAAGCAACAAGGAAAACAATGAATTGGTGATCAAAGGGATAAAGTAAAAAAAAAAAAAGAAACAAGACATACCTCATCCTTCTCAACAATACCATTCTCCCCAGCAGCAGCCTTCTTAGCAGCCTTCCTCTTTTCCGCCGCCTTAACTAATTTCTTCTGCTTCTCGGCCTCATAATCGCGACCCCTGTGCTCATCAAGAGCCTGAAGCAACTTACTCCGCTTAACCATTTTCCTAACCGAAATATCCCTAAGGAAAAAAAATCGTAAAAAAAAAAAAGAGAAGGGGTATCGTTTCACAAGAATTGAAACTGGTGTCGGACTTGAACGATGCAAAGCACGGGAATTTTTTTGGGGTGGGAACCATGCCTTATTCGGTTAGTGTGAGTGATAAGGAGAAGCTAGGCTGGATGGCGTATGGACTGTCGGAGGCCGGGGAAAATAATTGATCCTGATTTTTCTTATCGGGATTAGGTTAGTTTGTAACTCTCTTGTTACGTTTCAAGGGAGTGGGAGTATAAAAAACAAAAAAGAAGATATCTTTCAACTTTTAAGTTTATCGGGTGAGGGATCGTATAATTTCTTTGCCTTTTTGCGAAGCGCCAAAAACAATATGACTGAAGACGATAATAACTCTGTCTCGACATCTGAGGCTGTGACTCCCCCCACTGGTGAACATGTACGTCTTTTTCTAAACCACCCCTTCCTCACTGTTTCCACACGGATCACATTATATTTCACTGTCAGGAACAGCAAACGGGCTAAACAAAGTCGCAGTCTGATGAAGCGCAAGGCCAGTTTAGTCTAGCCGTCGATGATCTTCTGGATCAACTGCAACATAAGTTCGATAATGTCTCGCGGGAGATGTTCGGAAAGTGTTAGCCATGCTCTTCACTGCCCTGGCGAATACAGATGACTGACTGACGAATGGTGGTAGTGGATGATATGGCGAGGAGACTCGATGAGTTAGAGGCTTCGATGACTGTTGGTAGTGATTCGAGTACGCCGACAGCGGGAAGTCCGTCGAAGTAATCCGATTGCGACTGCGACTGCAGATGCAGGGGATAGAAATGGGGAGTTTGGCTGTTTGAGCTTTGCTATCTTGATTTAATTAGAGGCTTGCTTTTGCAAGTGTGGAGCGGCCTTGTTTTCACTTCTTTTTGTTTTCTTGAAGAAGACAATTGCATAAGATACCCAGAGAATGTTATTGTTCAATTGAAGTTGGTTGTTGTCATATGTTGTGGTATATTCTCTATCTATAATAAAGGCAATGGAAACGTTTCGTGTTCATTGATTCCCCGGTAATCATACAGAGAGGGACTTGATCCAAAGTCCTATAAACCAAGAGCACGTTCATATCACATATAGCTCACCCGGTTTACCCCGCGACGGTGATCATTCATACAAGAAGAAATACATTTACAACTCATCCTTCATGTCCACATCCTCCTTTTCATGGGGCAAGAACTGACGCAGAACGTTGCTACGGGAGATAAGGTCGTCAATCTTCTCAGGCGCCGAACCACCCTTCGCGATGATCTTCTTCAACCGAGCGAATTCTTTGCCGGCATACTCCTTGTTCTTGCCGAGCTTCTCCGCAACCTTGACATAGTACTCAGCGTACTTGTCCTGCAGACCCTTGGTGGCCTTCTTGACTTCGCCAACGAGCTCCTCGAGGTTCTGGGACGATGTGTACTTGGCGACCAGCTCGTCGACCGTGGGGATGGTACCAGCCTTCTCATCAAGACCGCCTCCGACAACGCGGTGAGTGCCAGTCTGAGTGTTCAAGAACTCAATGAGAGCTTCCTCCGAGCGAGCGCCAGAGTAGGGGATACCCTCCTTGGAGCCCTTGGGGAAAAACTTGATGGTCGGATAGCCGGTAACACCCTGCTCCTTGGCTGTGGCTTTGGCGTTTTCAGCCTCGGCATCAACCTTAGCGATCACAACGTTAGGCTCGAGGGCGAAGTCCTTAGCGAGGGTCTCCCAGGTAGGGGCAAGGCTCTTGCAGTCTAAGCTAATTAGCATCAAGCCTAGCCGTTACTGCATCCCGCAGAACAAATAAGATGAGACGGGGAGAAAGGTTCACTCACGTCCACACCAAGGCGCGGTGAAAGCAACCAAGACATCCTTATCACCACCAATAGTAGTCTTGAAGGTAGAATCCGTCAGCATCTCAACCTGGCTGGGCTCCTTCTTGGGGCCGCGAGGCTTAATGCCCGTCTTTTCGGTGATGAAAGCAGTCAAGCTCTCGAGGTCACGACCACCGTTGTAGTCCACGGGCTTGTCACTCGTGCCGTCGAACCATTTCAATGTTGGGAATCCCTGGATACCAAATTTCTTGCCGAGGTCGCGGTGCTCGTCGGCATCGACCTTACCGATGGTAACTTTGTCTTCGGCATGGGCGAAAACTTGTCCGAGTTCCTCGTATACGGGTGCCAAGTTCTTGCAGTGGCCGCACCAAGGAGCAAAGAATTCAACGAGAGCGGGCTTGCCGGACTTGAGGATGACCTTGTCGAAGTTCTTGGGGATCAGGTCAACGACGGCGGAGGCGGCAGTGGCGATGCCGACCAGGAGGGCGAGGCAGCTCACGAGCAGGAAGCTCAGACGAGCCATAGTGGCGGTTGAAGAGATAAAGGTATACGTACGTCAGGTGAAGAAAGAGTATCGAATGTAGATGCAAACTGTTTTATCAGTTTAAAAAGAGGGGGAAAAGAAAAAAACAAGAGGTTAAAGCAATTGTGCCCCGGACTGAAAGTGGGCAGTCTTCCAGAGCAAAGAAAGTTGGCAGATGGAGTATCGGGGGGCGGAGAGCAGAAGGAAGAGCTCCGGGACGGTGACGAAGGATCGACAAAGCGGGCCGGAAGAGGACACTTGGTATCAACTTACTTCCACTTCCAAAAATACGTTAAGTTAGTTATTTTGACCTATGATTTGTAATATCTCAAGAAATAAATTAGTTAGTTAATAGTTAGCAAGAAGAAATAAAAATATTTAGGTCATTGTCATTTCTCCCTGCGTGGAAAAGCTGATCAGTAATACGCCCTTATTCCACATTTTTTCCACCCCTACTAGTATCAAGATACATACAAGGTGCGGAGCCGCCACCGCGACTGGACCAAGAATCGTGTAGATCTCCAGAGGTGTTTGCATTACAGCTACTCATTTTCTTCCGTATTTCTTGCTCTCGACTAATCGTCCTCACCTCCTCTCTGCCAACCAGCTATTTGCATTTTCAAATAGTTTGCCGTCCTTAAAATTGTTACCTGCGTGCTGCGTTCCTTTGTAGACCTGCAGAGTGGGATCAGTCCAGCGTTCGAATCCGAGATCTGTCACATCAAGGGTACTCACCGCATCCCAAAGCTTGAAAGCCAAATCCAAATTGCCAGTAAAACTATCACTGTGTTGGAACCACTCCTTACCCTTCGACTTCACTTCGGCCCGTGCCTCCGGCGACGTCGGGTCGGCCTGCAGGGGCAAGTCGTCAAGGTATGTACGGACAGCAATTCCCAGGCCGCAGTCATTGTCATCGATGAAAGGAAGTCTAGATCATATCAGATGAGCACATCCTTCTGCTATGGGGTCAGAGTCCACTTACTTGATGCTGAGCTCGGTCCAGTCATCCCGATCTCTATCAGCGTCCCCGCTAAGGAAAAGACCAGTTAAAACAACTTCAATCAAGTTCCTCAGTGTTACGCGAGCGTCCGCAATCAGAGATCGGTAGCAGAGCAACTGTCGGCTCAGAGGCCCAGAATATCCGATGCTCTTATGCTGTAACTTAGCAACACACGCCACGCGAGAGACCAGTATATTGAAGTTTTTGTCCTCATCTAGCAAATGAATACATGTCAGTATGGCTCAGCTGCCTCGTAAGTTGGGCTCAGGAAGCTTACCGGAGCCTCTCATTGGACCTCCCGATACGTGGGAGAACCATTGCTTTGCATTGAGAATACCAAAGCGGAGCATCTCGATGGCAAGGAACGTAGCCTCTTCCAAGTTATCAGCTGGATCTAGCACGGACAGCGCTTGCTCGAGACAAACGCCCCATGAGGTGAGCTGGTGCTTCTCGTCGATATATCCACGCAATTGTAAGAATCTCCAGTAAACATTGGCAAGAATCTCTTCTTGCGACGATAATGGCTGGAGGTGGTCAGATTTCCATGCTCACACGATTGCAGGAATGGGGCATACCTGGGACTCCCTGGCAGACAGAGATTTGGACACAAACTCGGAGTCCTTCAAGCTTCGGACGGCGAACTTGAACGGACCGCATGTTCCCTGGTTACCAGTTAGCGAAGCCCTTCGAGGCCGAAAGTTGTCAGCGAACTAACCTGCAGTTTCTTCACGCTATCAGGTAGTTGGTCCATGCGGATCTTCCAAGGCTGGATAGTATCCTTGACCGAGGGCAGAGATTTGAGGTTGATCGATGCGTCAGAATTCTCGTCATACCAAGAACGTACGCGGATCACCTTGGTCTGATAGAATCGGTGGAGTGAGTTGGAAAGTAGACATATCGCCTGGGTTCTGATGGGAGTTAGAGTATCTCCAGATATCTGGCGATAGATTTCTGTATCTTCCACGCCCAAAGGCCGGGATACCACGACCTCGCCAGAGGTCAGGTAGTTGGGCACGTCCGGGCCCAAGACGCCTTTAGAGAGATAATAGTAAAGTTCTTCCGGAAGACGCTGGCCGATCAACTCGTGCAGGTCGGAAGGGCTGTTCTTTGGGTCCATAGGGCCAATCCGACCTTCCGCGTCTACAAACACATGGTGCTTCACAGTCATAAACGCACGCTTATAACGATCCATGTACTGGAGCTCCTGCATACGGCGATCCTCCTCGAACTGTGCGCACAGTGACAGAGCGCTCCGTGCAGCAGAGTTGAACATCGGTAGAGCATCCCGAATAGTGGCGCCCTTGCCAGGAAAGGCCGGGTTCTCAAAAAGGGGAGATGTCGGTAGGAACGAGGAGCCCAAGAGCAGACAAAAGTCCACGAACTGCTCATTTGACAGCCTGCCCAATTCCTCCTGACATGTCTGTTTGGTTATCCAGAAAAACTGCACTAGGTCGCCGTCAATCCGCGTGATTAACTTGTCCACGTCAAACAGGAAGACTTCAGATGGTCCACACACTGCATCAACCAGGGGGTTGGGGCCTTTTGTAAAGTAGGAGAGCTATGCCGCGGTTGGCTATCAGCAAGCGCTTGTAAAGCGGATATAGCGAATCTTCTCGGGCTGTCATCTCACCTGAGCCGCGGCACTATAAGGAGCCACAATATAGTCTATACCGTTATGATTAAGGATACGCTGCAGGAAACGATAGAGAGTTTCCGGCCGAGGGGTGCCTAGAACACACGAACATAGTCAGCGCAAATGATACCAACAGGTCAGTCGCTCCCCGATGTGGAAATCGGTAAGTCCCTACCAGCGCCACTGAATGCGTCCACTACTTGATCAGCCTGTTGTTGATCATATAAGTCCCAGGCCTGTTCGAAAGCCCGCACTGATTCCGGTGATACGTGGGGTCGCTGGTTTTTGGTGCCAAAGTCGAGACCGTCGAAGACAAAAATACAGTTTACGCCTAAGCTTTTAAAGAGTTGCAGCTCCCGTTCAATATTATTCCTCAGAGCGAACGGATACCCGCCGAGAGCGACCAGTAGAGGCTCGCGGGTGGAGGGGTGGAGGAGGTGCTGGTTAATATAATGCGACGCATCGATACCAATAACGGCACCTTTGAGAGCGGATAGTGGAAGGGACTGAGTGCGGGCAGAAACCCATTCATCCAATGGACGGACTGTTGAAGGGAAAATATTATCAGTCACTGGTTCCGTCTCATTTAAGGCAAAGGGAGTTGCAGCAGGAGCTTACTCGGCATAATTGGAGCTGGAGCTGTGTCAGGGACTAAGGGACCTTAGCGGATATTAAGCATTGAGAGCCCGGTGAGGGTGACTAGAGAGGGGAAGAAAAGTTAAAGAAGGGAAGAAGTCCGAGGGTATATGGAGGATGAAACAAAATCTGCAGAGGAGAAGGGAAAAAGGGAGAGGGAGAGGGGGATACGGAGAGGTGGAAGAAGGCAGTTGGTGGTGTTGAAGTTGAGTTGCCAATCAATCATTTGTTTCCATTGGCGGAAAGGCGGAGCTTCCGATCAGCCAACTGTCTAGTATAGATAGAATAACAAAAGATGAAGAACTACTACCTCACTCGACTACCTAGGTAGATATACCTCTGATCCGGTCTGTCAGTTTAAATTCCTTCGTCATACCTCACAGTCTCAGTTTTACTCCTTACGATATCTCTTCGGCGAGTTGGTTATCGTATTGGTCACAGAATACGAGATACGTATAGATATTCGGTAGTAGGTACACCCTGTATAACGGTTGGTAGTGAGATACTCCGTACAATACACGATCTGGTAAACAACTTGCCATTTTTTTAAACCTTCCTACAACATCATTGGAGGGGACCAATGGTTCGTTACATAGCTATTATCTCAAGCTAACTCGGTTCCTATCGCATCGCTCCGATCCGATGACTCTCGAGCTCTCTGATAAGAGATAACTGTTAGGCAAGTGACCCTATTTCTCTCTTTTATATTCCCATACCCCCCCCACAATACTCTTAATTTTTCAATATACATCCTCACAAGCTCTATATCAATTTGAACAATTCATCGAACCCAACTGAGTTACAGACATGGAAGGAGACAACACCCGCGTGGGGCCGCTCATTGAACTTCCAATCTTGGACATCTCGAATCCCAATGACCCCGCCGTGGGGAAGGCAATGCTGGATGCAGCCGCAACTTATGGCTTCCTTTACGTGAACAGCAGAGGAACTGATTTCACCATCGGCGATGTCGAACGGGCTTTTGGTTTGGTAGAGCCTCTGAACCGCATGCTATGCTCTCCCGTTGGAGGGCCATTTACATTATATATGTTTTGGGACTAACATAAGTATGACAGTCCAAGCAATTCTTCAAGTCCCCTGTAGAGGAAAAGGAGGCTTGTCGGATTCAACCTAATGTACGTAGAAGCATTCCATATAAATATAAGAAACTGCATTATCTAACTGACAGGTCTAGAATTACGGCTGGTCCGGAATGCATGTCGAAACTCTGGATCCGGAACATCAACGGGTACCTCCCGCCCTCCATGCATGATGTTTATTCTTCAATTGAGACTGACAATCATGATTACGCTGTGCACCCATAGACAGGTGACTTCAAAGAGTAAGCCAGCTCTTCAATCCGGGCCACACTCTCCAACTAACCTCTGACTCAGAGCATTTAACTTCGGAGAATTCAGAAACGGAAAGTCCCAACAACCACTGCCCCCACCACTCGTCTCGCATGAAGCGGAAATAGCCCATTTCGCAACTCTCTGTGAAAAAACCTGTAACAGGATCTTGAAACTCCTAGCACTTGGGCTTAGGATACCAGAGGACTTCTTCACAGCTCGCCATGACCCTAGTCAAGGCTCGACAGGTAGTATCCTGCGCTACCTCTACTACCCTTCAATCACCTCCCCGGCAAGCTCATCCTACAGGCACGGCACTGATGTACGTGCCGGCGCCCATTCCGACTACGGCAGTATCACCCTACTCTTTCAGCGGCCGGGTCAACCAGGATTAGAGATCCTGACACCGGAGAAAACTTGGGCACCCGTCCCAGTCCAGCCGGGACAATCTGCCGAGGATGATAAAGATGCCCCTTTCCCATTCCCCCCTATACTAGTAAACATCGGTGATTTGCTCAGTTATTGGACGGATGGGCTACTGAAATCAACTGTTCACCGCGTCGTTTTCCCGTTATCCGAGCAGCAGAGTCCCAACACGCAGGATCGCTATAGTATCGTCTTCTTCTGCCATCCTCTGAATACAACGGAGCTGGTACCCGTTCCCAGTGCACTAGTAGCTGCATATCGGCAGAAGTGCAAGGAGGAGGGTATCCAGGACGAGCAAGTTGGTTTCGGCGGCGGAGCTGGGAATCTAGAGCCAGGCAAACGGGCACTGACGGCTCAAGAACATCTCGAGGCGCGATTGGCTGCAACCTACAAATTTTGATAGTCGAATGACAATCGTCATATGGCTGTGGAGCCAATATACATTGTTAGTTCTGCTTGCAGGCCAATTGATTATCTTATCACTAAGAACCAAACAATCTATGCAAAATATCATCTGATCCGGAATTATAGGAAAGTCATGAGACTATTCAATTCATAAAGGGTAATGGATCAAAGGCATATTATGCACATGGATGCACTGAGCGCAAAAAAAAAAGGAAACAAAACAAAAAGGACTGCCACCAAACAGTACATACAATCAATGGTATTTAGTAGCCAAGACCGATGGTAGCCAACGAAGAAATATCGACATGAACACAAGAGGCCAAAAAAATGCTCCCAGCAAGACCATCAGGGTCAATGAATATGCAAAACAGCTACTGACAAAGGAAAATCGTTTGACGTCGAGGTAATGAAGTATGATTTGTTCCAAGGTAACCAATGAAAAAGAAAGATTATGAAGAAGAAAAAAAAATAAATGACAAAGTGCCGAGTGTTCTGGAAAAGAAACACCATGTGCATATTCATGACCGCTAGAGGCAATCCATATGAGCAGTAAACAGGCATCATGCCAAACGTTAATGGACAGGTGTAACGACAAGGGTTCAGATATGAGGATTGCAGTAATAGACAACATACAAAAGGTATCTTGAGATGAATAGAAACGCCGCCAGGTTCTGAAATGCCATGCACGGGTAGATGTGGAAACTCGGAAACAAAAAGAGAAAAGGAAAAAAAAAAATGACAGGTATGACGCTATGCAAGCCAGTATGCATTAGATATATTAGACAAATTTCATCCGGTCATTTCATGGAGTGGTGTGGCACCAGTGACGGTGATAAACCCAGGCGGCCTTCTGGCAATCTTTGCTGCAGTACTTGGTGCGACGGCAACGGCGACACTTGGCAAATTGTCGCTGGAATTCCTCCCATTTCCCACACTTGTAGTACGCGCATTGCCGAATACCACCTCTCGACTCGTCCTTACGGCAGAGGTTTCTCATGACGACGCAAGCCCAGTACTGCATATCCTTTGAATGGTGGCGCACAGTGAACTTTTCCACTAAAGGAAAGATGTTAACATCATCAGGGAGCAGATACTCGTCCTCCTCCTCTGGAGATCCGAGAGGCGATGCCCCTTCCTCGAACATTTGAAGTTCACGGTCGACCTTAAGCTTCGGTACTAGGTGGGAGTGTTGGAAGTATGACCGAAGATTGCAATACTTAGAGACATATGCTAGAAGCTGGAGGGACATCAAAACGTCCTCATCACGGGGCATCGTCGTCAAGACGTTTTGGGGTACTGCAGACCGGTCACGGAAGTAAATAGAGTATGGGCTAGGGACTAGAGCGGGAGAGTTGACGTTGTTAGCAGCCTGGGTGGGAGACAACCCCAGGGCAGTGTTGGTCTGCGTAGTGTCGTTGTTAATGATGCTTCCATCAACAGTAGAACGATGAGTGATATTGAACGTCTCAGCTTCTTGCCCCTCTGATGGGTCGGCCACAGTCAGGTCATGGGAGTTAGACACGCCGTTCAGCATGGTTTGCCGTTCGCCCACTTCATTAATCTCCATTTGGTTCTGGAGACCAACGATGGGCTCAGCTGTCTCCGCAGATCCAGCATTGTCCCCCAAAGTGGAGCCTTCTCCATTCTCATCGGATTCTCCAGATGCCGACTGCTGTTGTCTCAGAGCGGGCCGTTGTCTCGCAACAGTCGTTTGGGCATGGCTACGGGGCTGGATAGGGCCGCTGGGGGTCGTTGGAGAATCGGGCTGCGATGTGATCCCGTTGTGCAGGGTGGGAAGCATGCTTGGAAGTCTTTCCGTGTCTCGCACAGGACGCAGACCGAAGCCGTCTGCAGTATCCATTGGAGGCAATGCTGTGGCCAGGGGCTGCATTGCCCTATGGCGGTGGCCTGTGTGCAAATAGCGGCCATCATGCGATCTGTGGTTATGCACTTCTTGTCCGAACGTGCTCCTCTCTGGAGGCGAAGTCATGGGCGCACGAGGCGAGGACGTGACATCCATGGCATTTGGGTCGGGAGCATGGTTATCATGGAGGAAAGCAGGAATCTCGATAGACGGAGGAGGTGCCTGGCGGCGAGAGGTGCGTTGCTCGATGTTGGATGGCTGGTCCAGGAAGGACGGGCGCCCAGACACATCACCGGCGACAGGGGCCACCTTGGGGTGATGCCGTGACGAGTGTCTCTGATTTTCGCTGTCTGCCCGTGCCCGCGCTTTGTCAACCACCTTGATATAATTGTCAAGAATGGTCGCAATCACCGGAACCATGTCCGCTTCGACTACTCTCGTCCTCACACTCTCCGAGCCCCGCACCCCGATGTTGACCACACATTGAAAGGCGAGGCTCCACTTCCACATCTCCATCAGATCTCTACTCCGACCCTCTTTGAGGATGCAGATCAGTCTTTCTATGCCGCCATCGACAGTGAGAATATCGCGAATTCGAGCAGAGGATGTGGTAAGATAGGCGAGATGGTTGAGTGAGTTTATGAGGGGCAGGGTTGATGTGCAATCGAGGGCACGCCTGTCATAGAGAGTAGTCGTAATATTCACCGAGGCTTTATTGACATTTGGGATGCTGAAGTTGACCTCCCGCATGATGGGCGAGAGGATGGAAAGGGTGAAAGGTTTTCGTTGATGAGAGTCAGTCGGATGATAGATTTAGGGCGATGAGGATTTGATCGAGAGTTGGCTGCTTCCACCCCTAAAATATGACGGAAAACCAATCGCTCGAAGCTGACTCGGAAGATGTGGGAAACCGGGGGGGGGGGAGGAAGTAAAGAGGAATGTTCGAACTGTTTTATTCCCAGGTCATGAAGGATTTAATTTGAGATCCTGTAATAGTCAAGGAGGACCCTCGGGGCCAAGTCGATGATGGGGATGGGAGGATGTTTGCAGAAAGGATGAAGAGGTTTGAAAGGGAGATTTGATCCAAGCCAAGACCCAGTCCGGTAACCAAGTCCGTCAAGGCTCCTAGTGGATGATGATTCACCGGGGAAATGCGAGCGTAATGAGTGAAAAGAACAACAAACTGTACAAGAAGAGGAACCCAAGAAAGTCAGGGATAAATGAAAGCGCCTCAACGATAAACACAATCGCGTGGATGCCAGGGAAGATGATGCTATGAGTGTGAACGATGGGGACAATCAAGTCGACAGAGTGAATGAGTCTCAGTCGGGAACTTGGCTTTTTGGGTCAAAAAGCGAAAGCGGAGTCTTTCCCTCAAAGTCAGGCGCCTCAGGCGATGGTCTCTTGTTATTAGTAGTATCCTCCTCCTCCTTGCCCGCCACCCGCCACTGCGACCGATTCCTTCCTTCTACCGTAATAGAGTTTCCTTTTGACCTTCTCTATTTTTTGTTTTCAACTCTTTCTTCTTGGGGATCTTTTCTTTCTATCTTTGTTTGTTTCTATACTTTCGATCTGACCTGCACAGTGGAGAATGCAACTACAACACAAGCAAATCTGAAATAGCCCAAAAAATTGCTTGTGTTGAGAGAATTGCAACGACGTAACTCGATGCTTGTCGCACCTATGATTCTGGCTTTTATATCCCCAATTAAGAACTCGATTTGGATCATGCAAATAATGGCTTAGTATTGTCTTAGTTTAAGTGTAGGTCTATGCTGAACATGGGATTCTTCTGCAAAGGCCTAGTACACTCCATATTCCAAATAAGGGGGTCCATTTATTACAAGGTTATGTATCAACATTACTAATTATGTAAACTAAGTGGCATGGTCGTTCTGCTGACCAACTCCACACCGCTTCGTGTTCCGCTTTGGCCCAGCCCTAAAGACCTGGGATCTGTAGCCATTGTAAGTCAACAATAATAATGGTCTCGAAATGTCCTGGTTGTCTTGCTTCATTGCTCAAATCTCACACGTGGCAAACAAGCAGAAAACCGTATACCTATAAATAAATATGCGTACCCGCTCCAACTTCAACTGAAACGCCGGTGCTACATATCCGCTCAATGCTCAATAATACAAACTCTGTAGCTACGAAGGTCCAAAAAAAAGTTTAAAAAAAAAGCTATTTAACTAACAAACAGGGTGTTCAATGACTAAGCTTGTGTAGAAAGGATGAATATACTGTTGCTACCAAGAAGGCTAACCGCTATATGCAGTTTCTCCGAGCCAGCTCGCCTCAGAGAGTATATTATGAACATTTTGATTCTGAAGATCGAAATTACTAAATCAATACCAACTCTCCACTCTACACACATTTCTGCAGTGTTTGAAATCCTCTGTTGCAGATCCCCTAGTTTAATTGAACTAACTACGATAGGTTAGTGGTTTATCAGTGTCTCTTTACCCGGAAAGACTTCCCTCCCCCAATTGGTGGGGTTCTCTGGACACACATCTGAGATTGGGGGTATCGGGTGGCTTTCGTAACAAAACTCCTTCGCACGAAAGGGAATGCGAACCCCCAGGACGACCACACACCGAGCAACAAGATGAATGAAGCAGCCACGGAGAACCTTGCCAAGCTCCAGCTTGACCCTGAGACGGGTGAGATGGTGTATAAGAGCGAGCTGAAGTGAATTCACAAACAAGCCAAGAAGGCCTCCAAGGCGGCTGCTGCGAAAACGAATCCTCCGAGCAAGTCAGGGAATAAACCCGAGAACAAACTGTCCGACTTGAACCTTGATCCGGACGCCATGTTCAAGCAGGGCTTTCTCGCCGACGGCTAACAATCTCCGACCTTCGCCACATGTCAGGACGAGATTTCCTCCTGAGCCAAACAGCTATTTCCATCTCGGCCACGCGAAGGCCATTGCAATCAACTTTGGCTTTGCGCAGTACTATGGTGGCAGGAGCATTTTCCTTTTCGATGACACAAACCCAGACGCTGAGGAGAAGTACTTTGGTGCAATTGAGGATATCGTCCGCTGACTAGCAGCCTTGTCGGTAAGGGAGTCAGTAAACAAGATGACAACGACACGTGCGGTTGGGGGGTACAAGTAGTTTTCAGCCACGTCGACATGTTAAGGTTATAAGGCAAGTTTCCACACCACTTTCTTCCCCGTACACTCTTCCTGCAGCGTGAGTTTTATTCTCCCGCAAGCTCACAAGGGTCCGCACGTTTTATATATCGTGCTAGAATTTCAGTACTTTATACCTTTCGACAGTATTGAAACAAGGCATGTACGCTTCACTAAAAGGTCCTAGCATTCCTAAGCAGGACAATACGATGCTTCAACGCTGAGTTGATTCTGTGTAAGCCTACGTCTTTGTACACGAATCCAGGGAGGCGTGATGACTATACTTGAAGCTTGCCCTGCCCAAATAACAGCCTCAAAGTGCTTCAGAGTACCAACCCGGTGAAATGGAAATCTGCATCATACTAACTAGCGCTTTGATGTCGAGGGAAATAAAGGGTGTAAGTGTCGGCATCAACAATACAAGGCCCAACAACAATCGATCTACCTGTGAAACGCAAATGGCTCCTCAGGGAAATTAAGCCCCTTTTTGGGGCTCAATCACCTACGAATCTGGTGGGCTCAGTAATTTTCAACAAGCGGAATCTGTAGATCCAGCGAGCAAGGACCAACTCCTCCAAAACCCACCATTTAACCTACTTACTCTCAGAACAGTGAGATGGTCTGCTAAATATAGTGTCCTCGCTCGGAGTCAAATACTCTTGGAGTAGTGATGTGATGGCATACTTCGACAAGGATAGCGTTGAATATCCGAGGTACAACTTCGAATACCGGAAAGGGTGAATAATGACCGGCATCTCAAACCATTTTAACTTGAACAAAGGTTAGCTTCGATGACCTTCGGGGAACCTTGGGGTTTCGACGTCACAGATTAAGACTGGGATACGGATGTATTGTCGTGACCCAGATATCATGTGCCGCGAGGAATAAGACTCACCATGTCAACAACCACCATGGCTATGACGGCACGCAGAAACAAGATCCATTCATTATCCCTTACAATACAACAATACAACGATTCGCTCTTCTATCAAGACGCACGGACGACATAAAGTTCTATGATTAGAAACCAAGCAAGCGGGAGCTGCGAAACACAGCCTAAGTGACCACGATTAGCCGCCCTCCAAGAAGCAACGTCATTTTATAGGAGGGCTCAAGCACCGTGATCTATCCATTCCGCGCCCTGCAGGATTTAGGGTTATTTAGACGTCCTATTATCACCAACGCCGTAGAGCTGTGCTATTATATTTAGAATGCACAGCTGATGAACCGACTTTCGACTACTGCTGAGTACTTTGCTTAGTCAACCTTCGGCAAAATTGAAACGCCACCAGTCTAGGTCATGAAAGGCTGATATAGCCGGCAACACCATTTGTCCCCAAGGCCAAGAATGTTTTCATTTTTCATTTTTCCAGCAGATTTTACCTATAATTTGGAGCGATATTCATTCGGAAAAAATGGCGGTAAACCAGACGAACTTGCGACACTATAGAACATGGATAAATGTGCCATTACCAATCTGGGGAACAACAATGATCCTACCTTCTTTAACTATAATGTCCCCGTTATTAATCATGATTAATGAAGACCTTCGCTGAAGAGGGGCATCGGCCAAACTAGTCAGGCACGGTCTCCGAGCTATCCTTTTAGTAGTGGATCTAATTTGCTTGAGATGAAGACAGAGTCACGGACCACTCGGAACAAGTCTTAACTCGACTAGATCATTGGATATCCCGACCAATTTCCACGATTGAGGCCCACCTCAGGGAACACTAACCACCGTTATCCACAAATCACATCCGCTTATTCATTATCCTTATAGGCAGTAAGTTTGGCCCGACGTATTTACCGTGCAGTTACCATATTAGTTTTTGGAATTGTTCATTCGTTTGCTGATGTGTTGGTTGATGGGACCAAGGATGTATAGTAGGGATGTACCGGTGGGTACGGAGAAGTGAGCGATACAGTGGGTATCGCTTTTATATTCCGAATTTGCAACATTGTTGTTGCGAGTAATTGGTCAGTACAAAAAGGAGCATGCTGCTCTATGCAGTGTCTCAAGGTTGTATATTTGAGGGAAAAAGGGAGGAAAGCGAAAGAAAAGATCTCGTTGGTACTATGTATATACCATTACTTACCGATAGGGTTGTTGGGATCGCGAGTTGGATGGGGATTCAAGGCTTGGAGACATCTGCATCTCAGCTTGTCTTTTGAATTGCGACATGCACTGTAAATAGCTCCAGCCAATGCTATGCACGCATGACAGCCTCATGTTCTGATATGACAGCTAACTCATAAATATTGGGGATCCACAGGTCACGAGCTGGTCCTTATCCTCTTTATCTCTGGGATTTTTACTCAACCGGCCTCCGTACCGACGTACATGATGCAAGTACCCGAGGTACTCGAGTATGCTAATTGGCATAAAATATTTTGATTAATTTATATAGATTTATACTATCAAATGTAGAAAAGGTCATTCCCTTGATAGGTACACCACTTTAAGGCTGAGCTGGTACACCGACTTCTCATGGGATCTCCACGGCCAATTCATGTCTGTGTTACCATGGATGTTTGAGCTAGATGCTGGCAGATGCGAAGGCAGAAAGCTTTGATGATAGTGTGCAGGTGTACTTGGAGAGCCCTTGTCAGATTATTACATTTATCACACCACATATCCGCAGTTATCTATTCTCCTAATCCACCTCGACAAAGTTTGAAAAAGGATTCTTAACCCGGGCAACTACGTATGAGACTTTTCGGGATGCAAATAGACTCGGCGATACCATACCGAATAGAGTATCAAAGATGGCTGACCTATTCAAGGATAGATTACGACAGATAGTTACCTAGTTATATGTTCTTTGCTCAAATCAATATCACCGACATCCAACCCTTTTTCTCCTCACCCAAGATAGTTCTCCACCGTCTATTTTCATCATTGATTCCAGTCCACTCTTGCTAACTTTTCCGTGCTCTTTTAAGTTTTACCCCTCCACTGCGTGAGAATTGGCCAGGGGCCAACCAGATCGTGGTAAATCTCCAGGACTCCACTTGATGTTCACGTAGTGCACCTTGTGTACTGTGTACGGAGGATGGACGATTTCCTCTCAGGTTTTCCCCTTAAACTTAACCCCCTAAAGTAGGTACCTACAGTAGCTCGAGTCAAGAAGTGGTACAGTCTCCGTAACGTACAGTGGTACCCGCACTGCGTAGATGCATGCTGACCAATCATGGGGCTAATCCGCTCCGTAATTGGGGATTGGTTATTTTCCATCATCAGGAGGCTCCGGCTCCAGTCTCCTCCTCGAGCTTGGAAGTAAATTAATTGCTCGCTCCGTTTCGTTTCCTGCTGAGCCGTTGGATCGATCTGGTGGAAAAGAAAAGAAACAGAAGAAGAACTTACTAGTTATTTAATGATCTTTATTAATTGGTTCTCTGATCGTCACTCACTTGTTTGTTATTTTTCACTGATTATGATGCCAGTAGGTTAGATTGTTAAGTGCTCATCATAGGCTACCTGGTGGGAGTTGCAGTCAAATTCCAGATTATTGGTTGCTACTGAACTACCACTACTGTTCCAGAGTAGCAATTGCTAACACGAATAGTTGTCATTTGAGGTGCTTTTTTTTCCCTTCTTTTTTTATCCAATTTATTTTTTTATTATTTTTTATAATTCTATTCCTCCAAATTTTCTTCCCCTTTCTTATTTTATTTTATTTTATTTTATTTTATTTTGCCATTTCACCCCTGCTGTTTTTCTTTTCCCTTTTTTTTTCTTCATTCCTTCCATTCCGTTATTTGCAGCCCCTGCCTGTTCAAACGCCCGAACCACCAAACCCCCGGGTCTTGAAAGTTTCCTACTTCGCTCGGTCGCTTCCGCCGTGCTCGCTCCACACCCAATCAAACCCCCTCCTCACTCTCTCTCGCGTTCTCCCTCACCCTTCTTCTCAGCTTTCAACCTACCGCCGCCTTCTTCCCGCGTCCCCTCTCCCCGATCCTACCTACCTCTCGCTCTCAGTCCCCTGGATATTACCACGCCGCCGCTGTCGACTCTTACTTACCCGTTCCCCTCCCCCTTTCACTCCGAACACGTCCGTCTTACTCTCAATTGACAGTCTCCCTCTCCAGGGGCTTGCTCCGTCAAGATGGCAGCCGATATGAGCGGCGAGCAGATGCAGGCCAAGATTACCGCGGCCCGGCGCGAAGCTGAAGGCTTGAAGGATAGGATCAAGCGCAGAAAGGACGAGCTGGCCGATACAACTCGTATGAATCCCTGTTCCATTCTGCAACTTACTAGCGCCCGAGATTCGGGACTGCGTGCTCGCGATCCCCTCGCCATTGGTTGTCATGTGGTCTCCTGAATTACTGACATCGACCATACAGTCCGTCAAGTCGCGCAGAACCAAACCGACACTTTGCCTCGCATTGGAATGAAACCTCGACGGACGCTAAAGGGGCATCTCGCCAAGATCTACGCTATGCACTGGTCAACCGACCGACGTCATCTCGTCTCTGCCTCGCAAGATGGAAAGCTCATCATCTGGGACGCCTACACTACAAACAAAGTCCATGCAATCCCATTAAGGTCATCGTGGGTCATGACCTGCGCCTATGCTCCTAGTGGAAACTACGTTGCGTGTGGTGGTCTCGACAACATTTGCTCGATCTACAACCTCTCTTCTCGCGAGGGCCCAACCCGTGTTGCGCGCGAGCTTTCTGGACACTCGGGGTACCTCTCCTGCTGCCGGTTCATCAACGATCGCCGGATCATCACCTCGTCCGGAGACATGACTTGCATGCTATGGGATATCGAGTCCGGCTCGAAAGTGACCGAATTTGCTGACCATCTCGGCGATGTTATGTCAATCAGCATCAACCCTACCAACCAGAACATCTTCGTCTCGGGCGCCTGTGATGCTTTTGCTAAACTCTGGGACATTCGTACCGGAAAGGCCGTTCAGACATTCGCTGGCCACGAATCAGATATCAATGCTATTCAGTTCTTCCCCGATGGAAATGCATTCGGCACGGGCTCTGATGATACTTCTTGCCGTCTTTTCGACATCCGCGCGGACCGCGAACTTAACATTTATCAGGTACGCCGACTCTTCTTGTCCGTGCAAGGGATACAAACTGATCAGACCAAACTCCAGAGCGACCAAATATTGTGCGGTATCACGTCCGTTGCCTTCTCCGTCTCTGGAAGATTGCTTTTCGCGGGCTATGACGATTTCGAGTGCAAGGTACGTCCCTGTTTCTAATTTTAAATCTGCTCAGAAAGGAGGCAACCAGCTGACTTGATGACAGGTGTGGGATGTCCTCCGGGGCGACAAGGTTGGTTCCCTGAGCGGCCACGAGAATCGGGTTAGCTGCCTGGGAGTCAGCAATGACGGCATCAGCTTGTGTACTGGCTCTTGGGACTCTCTGGTAAGTATTACGACATTCCTTGTTCGTCAGCTGGCGGTGCAGTGTACTAAGATCTTATTCCTCGTGCAGCTCAAGGTCTGGGCCTGGTAGAAGCCGAAAATCCCAAAAGGAAAAAAAAAATAAAAAAATGCAAAGATACCCTGTCTCTGTCTTGCCATGTCCTTATTCGAAATTTTCAATATTCTCTTGCAGCAATAGGTCGATCATCCGCCGTTGTACGATAATCTTATTCACCGAGGAGCAGTTTTGTCGCCTTACTTCCATAATATATGTATTATGTGGGAATGCAGGCGAAGTCGTCAAGAAAGGAACGACGAACTTACTAGGGGCAGAATTCCAGGGTGGTTGGGCATTTGGAGTCGAACTCTTATTGCAATGCACAATGAATGTGCAGCGACAGAAATACATCATCAAAAAACAACAAAGTGACACTATTCGATGACTTACGTGGTGGTCTTAATAATGTTGCAGGTTGATAAGCCATTGAGGATGGTTTTCAGGAGCGACCGGGTGATATTTTTTTCAATGACTCGTATATTTCAACTCACTCCGACTCTCCATCCTCTGTGGGTTTGGAAGATCTGCTTTTTTTCCCCCTACTTCTTTCTCTTTTAATCTTTTACTCATGTTTCCGTCCCGCCCTGCATTTTTCTTCTTCTTTACCCTTTTAGCCTTCTCTTCTTCTCCAATCATTGGACCTCTTTTGATTGTTTTTGTTTCTGATAGCCTCTCTTATGCATTGATCTCCGCATGTACTTTTTTTATTTACCTGGTGGTGGACAGGGAGGGAACGTTCTCAAACAACCTATGATGCTTTTCCTTGTCTGACTCGATATTTTTTTCTCTTTCTTTCCTAATTAACTTACCTGTTTCTTCTGAAAGTATTGGGTGTGCCATTTGACTGTTTTCATGAGAGCTTGTCTCGACCTGGAGTTGGGTCTTACTACGTTTCAGCGGCTCTTTTCCCTTTTACTTTTATCCTCACCTCTTTATCCCTCTTGTTTCATGTTTATGTTATAGCCCTACATTGCAGTTAGCTGAGACTTGGGGAGATGATTGATACATTATTGACACATTACCGGTACAAATGGCATACGCATTTACTTTTGGAAATATTTGACGCAAAGTTGGTGTGGCTTTGTTCGTCAGCCGCGTGAGATCGGTTCTGACTCCGCCAGGACCATTTGGAACTGTAGGAATTTTGTAAGGACATACATAGTCCATGATACCTTTCCCCGGCCCCCGTCTATGCATGGATGTTCTGAGTTTCGGCATTCCCTCAAACTTGAGTGAACTGGCGGTCGATCTGGACAGTCATCCTCGTGTCGTTCGTGATGAGCACGGGCCTTTTACGAGGAGGGAGCACCTCATTGGAACAGAAAGGGTTTTGAAACTGGGAAGATGTAATTCTGATCTATTAATGTCGCTGCCGATCCCTCTTATAGGTGGAAATGCATGTTCGTCATCATAGTTTGATTGCCGATGGTCAAGATGGGGAAAGGAAAAAGGAAAACAATCTCCAGGTCAGGTCACGCTTCACAGGTCCACGTGGTCTCCAGGGAAAAGAAGAACTCAATTCGTCGAAGATTGACTTCCTGCTAACATCTTTCAACGCACAATGAACAGAACGCTGACTAGGTCACTAGTCAGCAACACGATATGTCCGTTGGCGAGAGTGATGAGTGGAAGGTTCTTCGCCTCTTCTAGCCAACGGCAAATGCTGAAACCAACTCCACTTCTTGAAACATAGGGATAAAGGGGGCGATGACGAGACCAGACATTGGGGGGATTGCGATCGGCCCCATCGGAGACTCCCTCCGCGGCGTTCCAAAACTTACCACCAGTTGTTTCATCCGCCACTCTCAGCCTCCACCTTCAAGTCTTCTGAGGAAGTCAATTCGCCTCTCTTCAGCATCGCTTTCGTCAAGGGGAAAATCAGAAAACATTTGAAAACATCTGAAACAAGCCTACGGAGCCGAAATCGTCATCCCAGCGTTCGTTGTTTGCCCGTTGCCTAATATCCTCGCAAGGAAAACGCTAAAAGTTAAGAAAAAAGAAAACTAAGCCTAGAGCAAAGGAAAAAAGCAAACGGAAACGAAGGAACGAAGGAACACTATCCTACGGTGGTCGCAGATCAAGGCGCAACCCGACTCTAATAATATCACCACCCTCATTACCTTTGGTCTGTTTAAAAGTCCATCTTACCCCCCCCCCACCTCTTCGTGTTCCCTCTCTCTCAATATGTCTTCTGCCCAAGAAGAATTCAACCGCCTTGTCCACTCCAATCAGGATAAGTCCTCTACACACCCTGAGGATCGTGACAACTCAGAACACGATTCCAATCCGTCAGACGACGAACAAGACCATCCGCAGTTCTCCGGCTCTGAGGATAACAATTCCAACATGAGAGCACGCTCGTCAACCTACCATGTCCCAAGGACCGTCTTCGAAGCGAATACCGGCCCCAAGGGTGTCATTGCCGATGCTCAGGCCTTTGAGCGCGCGCGCCAAAGCTCCTTCCGCAGGACATTGCTAGGTACTGGCCCCGCCAAATCCATTGCCGACGACTCCACACTTCTACACAATACCCCGCCTCCGGACGGCTCTCTTAGTGATGAGGATGAGGAAAGCTTCCTTAGTAAGTGGCGCGAGTCACGCCTGCGAGAATACAGGATTCAAGGCTTTCGGCGGCCTAGTCCCCGGCGGAAAATGTATGGGTCTGTCAATACGGTCGACGCGGTTGGCTACCTCGACGCCATTGAGAAGGTCACCTCTGATACAGTGGTGGTCGTCTGTATCTACGATCCGAAGGTAAGTGTGCTACTCGGTCTCTTACACCACGGCGGAGCCTAACTTTACTAATTTTCCTTTAGTCGAAAACCAGCACTCTTGTTGAAAGCTGCTTAGAGGGCATTGCTAGCAGAAACCCAACCGTCCATTTCATCAAACTCCATTATGAAATCGCGGAGATGAACCATGTCGAGGCTCCTGCATTACTGGCTTACAGAGGCGGCGAGGTCTTTGCTACTATCGTCGAGATCCTCAGACAGATCCCGAAAGGGCAAGACTGCACCACGCATACTCTGGAAGATCTACTTAAACTGTAAGTCTACCCTGTTGGCACCCTTGGCGTTCTGCATAGGCTAACATTCGATATAGACACCGAGTACTTTAGATATCCAACCATGCTACTAGATCTCGAGTGACTTCACCGGTTGAAGTGCGCCGGGCGTATGACTTCTTCCAACCTCAGTATCTTGTCAAGCATTTAAAGATCTCCATTTAACGATGTCGAATTTGTCGGGCAGTGCCTTTGTTTGCTTGTTGACTTTTCATCTGAATACATGCATATACATGGTGTTTTGGTTGGCGCCGAATAGTCTTATCTCTTTTTTTTGGTCTCTTTTACTGTTTGTCCGAGATATCCAACATGATTCTTTCCGATATGTCTCTATTCTCTGTGGACTCCATTACGCATTGCTGACTATGATTGTTCCAATTTCTTGTATTATTACCAAGCTGATTTCAAATATTGGCGTATGTCTCCGTATTTCATTAGCCACGGACTTCGTTAACAAAGCTTTCCGATCTCTTTCCCCCAAAGAATCCAGTATCAAGGTGCATCCCCGTTGGGATATCGGTTGGTCTTGATTCGTTGATTCGTGTGGTGTGTTCGTCTCATCCATCATCATCAGTATCAGTGTCGGACCTCTTCCTCCCCCTAATTTCCCTTTTCCCTTTTCTCCTTTTCTTTTAATAGAATATGCTGGAGCAACCTTTTTCCTCTGTCCTCCTTTCCTCACCGTATAGTCCATAGATCAGATCAGAAATACAAATAGCAGCTAGGGTAAAAAAGAACGAGACAGGACAGGACAGGACAAGATGCAAACAGGTAGATGAAAGATTGAAGGGGGAAAAAAAATAATAAATGCCCAAAAACAATTTCTCACAGAGCGCCCTTCTCTTGCGTGAAGTCCCACAGCATCTTGATCAGGGTGTCTGGTAGGGTATAAAGATCGACATGGAATTCTCCCTCTAATTTATATGGTTAGCAAATTTTTCGGGTTTCTTGTGTAACGTAGTACACGGGAAGTATAAGTTTAGGGGGGCGGAGCTTACGTTCAACATCGTTTTTGGTGTACGAGTCTGGGGCTTTGTTATCGTGTACCATTTGCACCACTTGGAGAAGGTCGTCTTCTCCGAGTCTCTGGAGGCCGTCGGCTAATTTGTCCATGTCCACCTGCGAGATGATTTATGTTAGACGCGAATCCTGGATTGTTGTCTTTAATATGGGGGGGAGGGAAGGGAGACATACACTCTTCTCTGTCCGCTTCTTCTTCTTTGATCCTTCTTCGCCTGCTGCAGCGCGCTTAGATTTCACTCCGTTCTCATCTCCGGGTACAGGACCTGATTCACGAAGGGCTGCCAGGAAGGCAGGCTTGGGGTTTTTAAATGCCTGGAAGCGAATGAGCGGTTTGCATTTTTTGAGGTAGGTGAAGTACGGCAGAGAAAGACCGAGTCACTTACAAGGACGTGCTTGGACTCGTAGCGGTTCTGCGCGAAGTTGAGGTCGTGTGTCAAGTAGTGATCCTTGTCGGGGGCATGGAGAGTGATCTGCATGTCGAATTCACCCCATCCTTCTTCTGCAATTCTGAAAGGGGGGTTCTTGAAGGCTGTTATCATTCTTGCGCGTTAGTGACCGCTTCTCAATGTTTCCGGGGATTCCGACACAATTGTTTCCCGACGTATCCCAAGTTTGGGATTCTGTCCGGTTTGTAAAACGGAGGTATGGATTGCAAATTGGAGAGAGGGAGGGGGAGAGAGAGAGAGATTGAGACATACTTTGAATAGCCCTATCCCCGAAACTAGGATGCAATGTATATGTCACCTTGTCGAAGATGTTGGCCGGTACTTGCTCTCCGTGATCATTGACGAGATAAATCTCAATCGACCATGCCCGGAGGGGGAATCCTTCAACGCCCGAATCTTTGTTCCTGTTGAAGCGGAGACGCGAACAGTCAGCCA
>ML732217.1:0-175441 GCA_009176345.1 Aspergillus leporis | reverse complement strand
AAAATAGAGGGACGAGGGGAGGGCCTGAGTGTGAAGAAAGCCTGTGGAGAGAGAAAAAAAAAAAAAAAAAAAAAAAAAAAAAAAAAAAAGGTCAAATAATGGTCAGTCACAAATAAACTGGGAAAGGGCCACTAAATGAAATCAATTGAAGGAGACAAGACAGAGAGAGAGAGAGTCCCAGTCAGTCAAGTAAAGTAGCGGCGGTGGTAATAATCAATTCATGAAAGAAATCAATGAGGAAGGAGACTAAAGACTTTGATACTATGGAGATACTTACAGGACACACTGACCCGTTGGGCAGAAGCAGGTATCGTGGTGGTACCTCTAGCGATCTGTACCACTCTGATGTAGTCAGTTGTAGTACTTCCGAGTATGATTGCTAAGTAGGTACGTCCATTCTGCATACGTATTGCTTTCTGCTAGAACCATAACGGCCCCCGATTTTCTCCCATAGGGTGTATTTACCCTATAATACTCCCTCGATATTCATACGATCCCTTTCTCCTGATACATGGGTTTCGAAACAAAGTTGGGTGGCTCAGAAGACTCGTGGCCGCCACTGGGAACGATCTTAAACACAAATTTCCCTTTTCCCTTGGGGTAATCTATACAATACTGTAACACACACACGACTTCGCAGCGCCCTGAAGGAGAGTTGTATGGGCGGTATGGCAGTATGTATGAATTGTAAGATGGAGGTTTCGGCGAAGCGCCTGATTGGGATGGCGTGGTTGGGCGGAGTTTGACTGGAGCCTTTTAGGGGTTCGGTCCCCTTTGTCTTCTTAGTCGGATTTTTTAGTTTCCTTTAGTGTACTTTAGTCCCAGTGCTGGGAAGTCCAACTGTCGAACCACAGTCAGGAGTCCACCTCCTGAGGAGTCCCCTTGAGGGGGGCAAAATATCATCCAACCAGCGTCCCTCGTTGCGAGGAATGGAGGTTGATCCTCATTCATCCACCGCCAGTATGATGATCCATGAGAATGAACTGAATGGATGGAAAGAGAGAATTAAGTGGAATGAAAATCATATCATCATAGTCCCTCTTCTGGGTGATGATTCATTCTTGTTCTTTTTATTTATTTATTTATTTTTTCTCCCATTCATCGAATTATCTTTCATTCTGTCTCACCTCATGGCACCAGTACACACATCCAAGATCATATCATATGAACGACTCTGGGACTCAGTAGTAACAAATAACAACAAGCTAACTATCTCCCAACTACGTCGCGCTATGCTTTTGTCACGAGTCGATCATCGTCAAAGTCAGTCGCTAAGCGAATGGCATTCCATGGTCCTTAATATTGGGAACGTCCCGATGTGCCGAGGTGATGGATCATACAGCCACGGAGGGCAGAGGTATGTACAGTACTTTTACTGTAGTTATGGGTATGGGCGAAAATCAATCCGAAAAAAAAAGAGGTCATGAATCGCAAACGAAGTCTCAGGGGGTGTAAAGAAAGAAAGGTCATGCAATGTCGATCGAGCTTTTAATTCTCCATCTTCCAACATGGATCACCAGAGCGAGAGGGGAAAAAAAAAGAATTCTAACCACAGCTCACACAGAATGAACCTATAATTTGAGAAGTATATGCAAAAACCACGAAACTCGTCCCCATAACCCAAGAGCTAACTGAAACTTATACCTGTCCGTTCCCATCGAGGTAAATATACTCACATTCCTGCTCTGTCTGTACCACGATGCAAGCTTGCTTTCTTGCCCACTTCAACTGCCTGTCACTTGAGTAGCTAGCTACCTTGTTCGGTAGTGCCTACTACATACCCTAAGGGGGAAAGATTCTACTTTCGTGTATCCAGTATCCACATGGTTCCATTGTGCAAAGGTGTCAACCACCTAAGGTCTAAGCTTGTTAGTTCAACGTTTGAACTTCCCTTTCAGTCCACGAGTCAAACGGCCTGAAAGAAGGACGATCCATTCCCGTGGGTTCGAGAGTTTTCTGGCGGATCATGTCCGCGAGCGACTAACCAAGCAAAAGAAAAAGAGAAGAGAAGAAGGTGAAACCGGGAAAAGGATGTGCAGGAGTTGCCGATCCACTAACTAAACTAACACCAATGGACATCATCTTCGTCATCGAGCAGCATGGGAAAAGGTCGAATCAGGATCAACCAGATTGGTTTTGCTGATCGTGATTTTGGGAGGAATTTCATGGTTTGACATCATTTTCAATGATTCTTTTATACCCAAATACGGGGTATATTTGAGTCTAATTTACTCTTTATTTTTATTCTTTATTTTATTGAAATCGAATATCAATCCCATTCAACTCGGGATCAGCATCCATGGAACGGTCACTGGTGACTACCGGCTCTTCAGAAACCCCAAGTTCTTCTCCCCCCCAATTGGTATGCAGCATCCTGTCGCTATAGTCAGATCTTATAATGCTCGTTTGCAGCAAATGAGAGGGCACAAAATAAATTAAAAAAGAAAAGAAATTAGTTGAACCGAATGGAATGAATACTAAAAACCCTCAATTTAATAATGATAAAAAAAATTGCCCAAACAAACGATAGGATCAATTTAGACGTTTCGGGGAAGAATCCGAAATTTCCACGTAAGGTTTAATAAAGTCCAAAGTTCAAAAGGTTAAGTAAGTTCAAGACTTTATCTTCCATTTTTAATTCATTTTGTTTTCAACCATTATTCCACCCATGTCCCGAATGGGAGGGTCCCTTACTGGCCGCTCGGAGTCCACCGTACACATTTACCGTACACGGGGCTGAGGTTCCAATGCTGCTGATTATTTGGCACGGTAAGTAATCGACGCCCCATGACGGCACAGCACGTCATAGCCCTAGTTAAAGTCCTTCCGCTCAGTTTGATGTTCAATAATGTGTGTTGTAAGGAAGTGGTACAAAAAAAAAGGAGAGAGTAAAATAAAATAATTCTTTAAGAAGAAAGAAATTACTCCGTGTTATACTATTGCATCCGTTATTGATTGGATTTGTTCGGCGTGTACAGTACTCCGGAATACTAAGTATGAGCGACGGGTCCTCTGTGCCCAAAGGACTGACCCATTTTCGGTTATTTATTCTCGGGTCCGACTATTCAATAGGACTATGAAGTAGAAATGGAGTATTTTTAAAGGGAAATAGTACACGTAGTGGACGTACAGTGCAGTTGATGTCGAGTTGATCGTTGCCACGATATCATGAATTTTAGTGGACCATCAGCTAATATCATCGACACTATTATCATTAATATTTCAATTAAAAAGGATAATATTGACAAATTAGCACTCAAGTTATATATCGTCTGTGAATTAACTACCCACCCTAGGCTCAGTCAGGATACGGACAAGAAATAAGCCCAAGATTCGACCGCCTCATAAAACCCACGATCTCAAAGTTTAATTGCCGCAAGGCGGCGTAGCAGAAAGCTGCATGTTTTTGAAAAGCCCAAGGCTAACTAACAACCCTGACGAGCATCGCATACCTTCGGAGCGAAAACCACAAAAAGAGGTAGCAATTGGTTAAACATCCTTGAACAAACCACAATACTTCGCCTCTATGATTCAACAACAGCATGAGGCTAAAAGCTCATCCAACCGAATCAACTGCCAGATGAACCAGTGGCAAGTGTTCCTTGAGCCCCCGCATCCGCAGCTGCTGAGTTCGCATGCGTTTACTTTACTTGACTTCAGTGGGGAGAGGGGAGATACGGAGAGGGGGGTGCTTGTGACCTTGTTTTCGCATTTGATTTCATTCATGACAGTTGTCCATTTGACAGCAGATTTCTTTTTCTTTTATTGTCGCGCGATGCATGTATGTCATACTCATTCCTTCCACGTATAGTAGAAAAGATTTTTCATTTTGAAAAAAGATTGATACCTAAGCGCTTTTTTGACCTAACCGCACGAGACGCGAGGATTTCTGCCTCCTCTGGTATCAATCAATCAATCAATCAATCAATGAGCTACTCGCTACCTTACCTGACATTGATAGATGGTCAGCAGCGGCAGCAACATCATCATGGGTCCAGTTATGTAATTTACCATACGATACCGGTATATATGGCCAATACACATTAGGTACAGTAAACCAAGTAACTGAGTCAGTAGGTAGGTAAACTGAGTAAGTAAAAAAGAAAAGGTACGGCAGTTCCTCATCCGCGTGACAGAGTTCATCTTCCTGCTCCACCATTCAATCAGTCGATCAATCATTCCTGCCACTACGCTTGCGGCCGAAAGCAAGTACGGAAGTAAGAAAGGGAAGAGAAGAAAGAGGCAAAAACAGCTCCGATCAGACACATCGTCAAAAACGAGCGCTTATTATCTGACTATGATATAATAGTCTATGAAGAGGCCTGCCCCTCCCTTTCCATTAGATACATGAGATTACTACCTAACCTAACTAATTAACCTAACCGATGCTCTATCGTTTTAATTTCCGTGGCCTATCTATCCCATATGAGAGGGACGTGGATACTCAACCTTGACCGGATGACGATAATCCCTAAACGACTGTCGATCAGCAATGGGCGACACGCTAATTCGGCCATTTCTTGTTCATCTATGACCGTCATCTTTGAATTCATTTCTTTCAATTATCATAGACCTGTGAGTCGAAGTACATGCTGACTGTACGTCGGAGCCAAAGAAGGCAGAAGGGGGCGACTACAGTCTACTTCATACATACCTGCTACCTATTTGATCACTTGATCCCCTTTTCCGACTGTACCTATCAGTGGAACTAGATTAAAAGAAAAAGAAGAAAAAGCAAAATAACGAATTTCATTATCAAGCGATAGACCACCTACGTTCTTACATTCATACTTCTCTCAACCGAATGACCAAACACCATTATTGTC
This sequence comes from Aspergillus leporis, assembly GCA_009176345.1. Lineage (NCBI taxonomy): Eukaryota > Fungi > Ascomycota > Eurotiomycetes > Eurotiales > Aspergillaceae > Aspergillus > Aspergillus leporis. The sequence goes on along the minus strand of ML732217.1, from coordinate 170,615 downwards.
CCGTATCAACAGTCATCTCAATCCCACAACCCTAACCTCCAACATCCCCCCTTCCCTGACCCCAAAACAAAAACAGCCCAAATTATACATACACATATGTCAAGTCCAGTAGTCAAGTCCCAACCTAGATAGCGATCAAGATGAACCCTCCGGCACTAGTGGCATGTGGCTTTTCAGCCATTCCTGGGACCCATGAACCGCGTACTAGGGTAATCCTTGGCAAACGGGGTTTTTTTTTTTCTTTTAATTTATTTTCTTGTTTTCTCTCTTCCCTATTTGTATTTTATTTCCAACAACCCACTCTCATTCCTTGATTTTTGAGCTCTAAATTGTTTCCAGAGGGCTGGGTTGGGGTTTATTTCGCGATTGGTTTGTTTTATCTTCCAGGGTGGTTCTAGTGGGGTTTTATCTAAAGGGAGGGAAGGGGAGGTTTGGCGGTGGTGGTGGTTTTATGTACAGAGTATATACATGGGTAACTTAGGCAGGTTGGTTATCTATGTGGTACTAGTTATGTAGATAGTTCTACGGTGCGTATTTTTAATATGTGAGGTGTGTTGAGTTCTTTTTCTGATGACGATCGTGGGGGTGGAATATCACTAAAGCAGAAGGATTACAGACTATCTTTCTATACAGCGAATGTTAAGTTGTTTCTGAGCTCAGTGTTGAATTTACTTAATAGTATTCCGGTTCCCGGCCGAATGCAAGCAGACAGCTGTAGGGTGCAGGGAGGCGCTGCATGTATGTACATGTCTAAAATATACTGCTACCATTTCCCGTTCAAATCCCGTACTTTGTGTCCTTCTGCTTTGCAGCTCGAAGAGTCCTTGCTTCGGGCCAAGAATGTGCTTCCGAGATGCATTGTGGCGGTATATGTATGTATGACGATCAACCCCGGTTGCTGGGACAGGCTCGTGTGGTGTGTGAATACATCATTCTACTTCCTCCGCGGTAGGGGAAACCGTTGACCTTACTTGCAAGTGAAATTCTGTCGGGGTTGGTCGGGTGATCAAGACCAGGGCGATTCAACGGTTTACACGAGCAAGACAATGGCTTGTCTCCCTTGATTCTGAGCCAAGTAGCCTCAAGTGGTCCGACATAGAATCAAGAAAATGCAAAAGAATACATTTCATTTGACCAACGCTAGAGACATGATGTTTGACGGTACCATATCTTCTGCTTTCGGTAGAACCAGCCCTTGCGTTGCTCCGCTGGCCAACACAATGAACGCCGGGTCATATAACTCGAACCAAACGCCAACTACAACCAATCGTAAGGATACTTCAAAAAATATATACAACGTAACGTGATAACTGTTCCAATACAGTGACCGAATCAGGCAGCACCAAGTTATGATGCAAAAAGTTTCCACTCGTACAGTGCTCTCAGGACAGATACACCTCCCGATTGTGTCTCCACGCTCCTCCCGCGGCCTCGGTCATTGTAGTCTGTCTGATGCAACCCAAGAGTAGCGGAATCACTAGTCAAGTGTGTCTGTCCGGGGGCATGCGTCGGGTACAGTGGTAGTCTCTCCAATCCGAAGCTGGAACCATGACCTCCAGCGGAATGAGATTCCCCGTTAAGCGGCGGAGAGCTTTGGGCATGATCACCGTCGTTCCGGTAATCAACCGCACCGGGAGGTAGGGGGCTTTGGTAGATGACAGCGTGATCAAGCTTGCCGTATTGCTTGCCCCACCACATGCCGAATTTCCCATCCTTGTCTCGAGTCATCAGAGCGGCCTCGGCATTGTGTTCAACCCAAGGTCGATATTTGCGGCAGTTTGCCTGATGCCACTCATAGATATACTCCCATTCGCTGCCCGGTTCCGTCGTTTGATTTGCACTGGCTAGGAAGCGCTTCTCCTGTGGCCGAAGGGGTCGACAAAATTCAGTAAGATGATTAAAGAATATCCCTTTGAATGTTTGTCCGTCTTGAGAACAGCCGCCAGAAGAGTCGCATGTGTCCTCCAAAACGCCTCCACGGCCGAGACCTGCCCAATCCTGACTCGACCTATTATGCCACCCGGTGGCATTGATAACGTTGTGCACAAGCTGGTGCCCATCATATAGATACTGCCACGATGCAGTGGCCAACCAGAGGCCCTTCAGTCCGCTGAGAATCACTCCCTGGTTATACGTGTATGCCATGGGATTTAAGACGTCACATTTCCGGGTGCCGGGCTTCTCAGCGCTCTCCCAGCCCTTGATATGGAAGCCATCCCCGTATAATCCATTGGCTCCCGTCATGTTTGAGGCGTTGAGCCATTTATACCCCTCGATAGCAGCCTGAAGATGAGCGGGATGGTGAGGATAGCCATCCGACCACGCGTGGTCGTCAACGCCATCTGCTATAAATGGTGAGTCAATCATATCACCCGGAAAATAGAGATACATCCCAATGCTAGCCGATATATACAGCTCATTCGTTATAGCATTCTTGTAAGGCGTTAAATACGGGCTCCAGATCATCCCGCCCTCGCAGAGAGAAATATCCCATCCGCCCGACGCAAGTCCATAGAAGAGTCGAGCTCGATGAGCAGCCGGGGTTCGAAATTGAGTCCCATGCCAGCGGTGGGCCTTAGTTTTATTGAACCCTATAGGCTCATCAAAATGCAAATCCGAATGCAATACCTGCAGCTTGAGGTTCTCCAACCAGCCCAGGACAACCCACAGCATATCGTCATAGGCTTGGTTCCTCACAGCGAACGCATCCTCACCGAAATAGAACGCTACAGTCTGGTCAAAGAAGCGATTGACAAGATTCTCAAAGGCTAGTGAGCGATGCTCACCGGTATCGGAGAATAAATCGGACGAGACGCTATCTGCGGAGGAAGACAGCGATGTGAGTGAGGCCGAGACATGCGTCCCGACAACGGCCGCGGTCCAATCGATACTAGTGGGCCATGTACCCTGCCATAATTCAAAGTAGGCATCCTGCATGACATTCAAGGCACCAAGCAAATCCCGTAGCGTGCGGCTGATGGATTCGTCTGGCTCGGGGAACAACTCCGAGGGGGGAAGGGTCGATTGTCTTGATGCTGCAGGTGTATCGAGCACGAGTGATGTATCTGGTAGTGGCGCAAGAACATCCTGCGACCACAGCGCCAGCGCATGGGCCTGAGACAGAAGCAGAAATATGCAAATGAGTCTATAGATGTATAAGAATGCAGCCATAGTTTGTTTTCTTATGGATTTTCGGTCTTTTGTTTCGCTTCAAGGCGCCAAAAGGATATTACAGTAATTAATTGCAGGGATAGCCAACTGATAAGGGCCTTTGGCTCTCAAGAATCCCCAATGATTAACAATGCCTTTCAACATGTGCAGGACAAGACTTATAAAAGAAGGGAAGAAAGCGTCCTGCGTCCAATTGAATGACAAGAGAAATAATGGTAGTTTTAGCTCATGTTCAATCTGTTGTACAGACGATGCTGCACAGCAGTATGCATCGGAAGGGGAAAGAAAGAAAGAATGGAAGTTGGTTGATTGTCGGAGTGCGGGGAAAGTTCGACCTTTAGATTGGGGCAAGTGCAGCGGGACCAACAGGCGGTTTTTCATACCTCTAACGTACCTTAGTAACTATGTATGTACATAGTTTAAAACCAAGGTTTTAATTGGGGCTCGCTCTCTGCTACACTCTGGACTGGAATGCCACTCTGATGTAGTATTGCCATTTTCAGCCCATGTTAGGGTTAGCGTTTCCATATCCTTTTTCTTGTCTGTACTACTACTCCCTCTCTCATCTTTCCCCCCCCAGAATTTGATCATTTGATGCTGTCCACCTGGTAATAATCTCAAAGGAAACACTCCATGTATCATGGCTAACTGTCAGACCTTCAATCTTGAATGCTCTATCGCATCACGCGCCCTCTTGAGGTCAAATCATGAGTCCCCGGCTCCCTAGAACCTTCTGATCATTGTCTCCTTCGTATTCCTATTCGATCGATCTATTGCTCCACGTACCACACCCCAGGACAGTAGCAACAATGGGCTCAAATCTACAAGCGTGGCGATCAGAAGACCTGCCTTTAATGCGCTGGTTGCAACTACAACCCATTTTACCCGTGAAGGTATCCCAATGAAGTACCAAAACAAAGATAAAGGGCTGACAACAAGCAGGGGAAAGTGAAAGTAGAGATAAACGCTGCATTCGAGAAATATGTCATCTAGGTTTAGGGCGTTACCACGCGAAATTAACTAGCAGTCAAAGTTTGGATTTTCCAGTCCTGCAAAGTCAAACTATTGGAGTTCTTTCTGTACCTCAGGTTAGCAAGCGATCAGAGACCTTTGAAGCGAGTAGTCATACCAGATTGCTATTAGATCGTGACGCCAGCATGTATCTCCTTGAATTGCCATCCCATAGGTGTCTGTCATTAGACGGTTAACCATATGCTTGTTCCCCAGGAGATAATGCTGGCCTTGAGCGCATCCACCGTAGTAATCAGTGCCCCATCGAAATGGTGTGTAGAAGCGAAACCCATGACCAACGTTTTCATGATCCTCGGTCGTGGCATTACCTTCTCATGAAGACTGACGCAAATAAAACTGGAGAGAGTAGGAAGCAGACAAAGACATGATGAGGCTATCTCAGGCGACATATTGAGAGGGGGTAAAGGAGAAAAAGTCGACAAAACAACGCCTGGATGGCTTCGTTTATTCCCTCTCATCAGCGCCAGGACTGCGACTCCTCTCGCGACTCCTGCTGCGGCCTCGCCCGCCACGAGCACCACCACCACCCCTTTGCCCACCGGCCTTTCCTTTGTTCGAGGGAGGCGGCCGCACAAATGCGTAATCGACTTGAATTGTCTGATCGAGCAATTTGGAGCCGTTCAGGTTCTTGATGGCTTCCGTAGCTTCAGGGAGAGTGGAATATTCGATCAAGGCATATCCCTATTGCGATCCAGGTCAATATCTTGACATACTCAATCGGTTGACAGCTGTAGCAATATAGTAACGACGGAGGTGAGGCAAACAAAGGTCACATCAACCCACCTTGACATAACCCGTCCGGCGATCAAGGTTCAGATTGAAGTTCTTGATTTCTCCATATTCAGCGAACAGGTCGGTCACATCTTCCTCAGACGCCTCTTCGTGGATGTTAGTGGCTATCACAATCCATCCTTCAATACTCCGCACTGCAACAGCTCCAGACTGTGTCCGTGGTTCGAAACCGCCGCCGCCAGATTGCGCCGGGGTTTCGTCTTCATGTTGCTCATGTTCCTCATGCTCCTCATGCGCGACCGGCGGGTCAACTTCCATCTCTCCGGACATGGTGGTGGCTGATGAGTCAAAACCAGCGATAAATTAAGATTGGGAGGCCTGTCAAGGTAGAAAGTCAAAAGGGAGTCCCTGTTCGGAGTGATTCTTCACAGTGCCTTTGATCGCGAAAACCCTTGGGGCACTTTGGAGTGATCGTCGCGTAGCTGGGAGTGTGCTTATGTAATCGCCTGATATCAATCCGGAAATTATGGGTGCAACACAAGAGCAACTAGGATGATCAGGATGGGATGCATGAACTGTGAAGCATTGTTAGGGCAGTGTTAGATCAAGGGAACTTTTGAATAAGGGAAAGAATCAATATAGTAATGCTATGCTCCGATCCAAGTACTACCAGCAGTTTCTTCTTCCAACTATACCTATCATGTTAGACATACTCGGGCCTATCGCGATGAGCAACAGCTGAAGCATACAAGTTATGGAAGGTGAAAGTGGAGTATTCTATAAAGTGAAGTGTAATAAGTGTCTCATATAAGTTGATATGAGATAAAATGAGGCGGAAGCCAGTTGTCTACTACATCATCCTTCAAGGATAAAGATATGGCGCAAGTGCATAATTTACCAGCAATGATATATTGAAATAACACACTCGATCCATGTAGCTTAACAGAAATTAGAGGACAAGACATAGCAATTAATACATTATTATGTCTGTGAGTTACAGCTGCAGTGTCAGAGTTGGTATCTAAGAACTCAGTAGTCACGTATGTTCAAGAGCTCCCAGGAAAATTCCTGAAAGACACTGGACGATACACAAATGAATCATTAGTAAAAGAGAAATATAGAGGTAATGCACCCTCATGTTAAAGTACTGGTTTTCACTCGCAAGGATTTACCTCACCATATGCTGAGTTTTCCTGAGTTGACTACACAGTGAATGAGTGAATGAATGCTATCCACCGTTTACTTGACAAAGTCAATCCAGTGTATCTACCCTGCTATCTTCATTAGACAATGTACTACAGTTTAATGATTGGTTTCAAGCCAATATCCCCTTTCTCAAGAGAAAAGGCACCTCTGGTGAACTCTCTAGAGCCCTAAATCCAAGATGCGCTGGTGAGTATTGAAGTGTTTCACTCAAGGAATCTATCCTCTGATAAATTCGCTTCGATGTAACTAGTGACAACCCTACATGTGGCTGCCAGCCTTACCCTAGGAAGAACAGGAAGGTTGAGGTGGTATTATATGGTGATGAGCCTGAGCAATACCGCCCACTCAATCAACCAGGCTCAAATATCGATGTTCTCTTCGACCCGATTGGGAATTCCATGATCCTGCGCGAGGTTATCAATGATACCTCAAGAAAGTACACCACTTGGACATTCAGTGTGAAGCTCGACGTCGTGAACATGCATTTCCTGAACTTAGAAGGGCTCGCAGATGGCTCCCTAATTCTCTCCGTGCGGATTAAAGACTCAGCTTGTGCCGTGAAGGGAAGCAAGATGTCAGTGAAGGAAAAGATCAGTGGATTCGCCCGACCTCGTCTCGAAAGCAAGTTGTATACCGATCTGTATCTGTGCGATTGGCCGCGGCAGTGCCTTCAGCTATTCCTACCTGAAGAGCGGCTGGTGGAATGGAAGACAGTGGCACTGATTCTCAAGTCCTTCGGAAGGATCACGGTGGAGCAGTGGTCTGATATGGTGTGGATGAAGAATAGGCCATCTGTAGCAGGCCTCAATTGGAGAGCCATCGAGGAGGAGATCATGATTGATGAGAACAAATTGTCGGATCTGAAAGCGAAAGGGACGCAGTCAAGCGCTATTGCTAAGGGAAACGATATCACAATGTTGCAACAGGACTCCGCTATTGCTTGATAGAAACCAATGAAAAGGGCAATAGGCATGGTAGAGGATAGTTAGTGGCAAGTTCATACCCTTGAGGAGCCTATGACGCTCGCTTTGCAACTATTGGTTTCTCGATCATGACAGCAATATCTCAAGTGGAACTCGAACGACATAAGACATGAGGCGATCCACTGATGTCTTCCTTACTCGGTGTGCATGAAGGGTACTACTACCTTAGGAAGCTAGACGGGCACTGTGTACAATGGTGATTTCCTGGTTGACCAGGGGCATATATGCCATCTCAACCACTTGTACTTAAAAACTAATATCTTATTGAAAGGTACCAGATTAGCCACCAAAATTTTTGGAGACTCACGATTTGTAGCTCCTTACATGGTATGAATTACTGGCCTTCTCATCTTGCCTACAAAGACGATAACTGCATGTTTCCGCTTAGATGCCGTCAAAACTTCTCCCTTTGCTGCCCCCTTGGAGAAATGATAACTTTATTTATGCATAGAACCTGACTAGGTTGCGCTTATGGCTTATCATGACGGGGAAGAATATGCCGGTTTGTTGCGAAAAGAATATTGACATGAAGACAATTGCCAGCCTTGGATATGGAGAGATCAGCATTGGGCTCGACCTTTCATTAGCTGGGATATCTACTCAGTATGGAACCCCGTGTTGTCCCACAACGGAACCATTGCAATCTTCGACATAGCATCTTATGCAGGTACCTGGCGAGTTGACACCGAGGACTTGGATTCTATTCACTGGTAAGTTTGTACGTAATAAGCCAGAAAGAGAAGCTGGTCTGAGACAAGCTTTTTAATGTGCGTAGATTGAAGTTTATTGAAGCATCGAAATATCTAGCCCTATGAATATTTTGTAGACATTTTTATCACTGGGTTTAGTAGAAGATGCTCCTTTTATTCCCCCACCATACGATTTATCTTCGACTTTCTCTCTCTCACTCGTTTAGTCGCTCTTTCACAGATAGTCGCTCATCAATGACAAGAGTCTGCATGTCCTTTACTGGCACCTGGAAAATCACTGTTGTTTTTGCACGATACATTCTCATCACCAGACCCTAGCGGCTTTCCAATCATAGTACTATCACTTTCTTGCCTCAGTTTCTAATCATGAGCATTTGAAGGCGGACCACACATCGTGTGTAACAATTCTTCCTGCATCTCGCAGACAGCCAACTTCTTCCTTTCTCTCCCCTCAGTCCCTAGTCTCACGAAAAAATGCCATTCTCACACCAATTGGCACTATGGCTTTACGCTGCTGTAGCCCCCAGTCTGTTCCTACCCGCTGGAGCAGCAGACACAAAGGCCTGGAAGTCAAGATCCATTTATCAATCCATGACAGATCGCTTTGCGCGCACGGATGGATCCACGACTCATGCCTGCAACACGACAGAAGGACTATACTGTGGCGGAACCTGGAGAGAGATGGTCAATCACCTCGACTACATCCAAAGCATGGGTTTCGACGCCTTCATGATATCCCCAATTTTCAAGAACCTCGAAGGACGCTTGCCGTATGGAGAAGCCTACCATGGCTACTGGGTCCAGGATATGTACGCGCTGAACCCGCAATTCGGGACTCACGAGGACTTGATTGATCTGGGTAACGCACTTCACGATCGTGGCATGTATCTCATGATGGATACTGTCATTTATAATATGGCCTACACCACCAATGGGAAGAATCCGGAGAGCAGTATTGACTATTCCAGTCTCAACCCTTTCAATGACCCTAAGCATTTCCTTCCCTACTGTAAGATTAAAGACTATAACAACTACCCACTTGCTCAAAAATGCTGGACGGGGGATGATATTGTTCCACTTCCTGATCTGAAAACGGAGGACAAGGAAGTCCAGCAGATGTTAGAAAAATGGATCAAGGAGACAATGTCGAAGTACTCAATCGACGGCCTACGCCTTGGCGCAGCAAAACATGTCACGCCTGATTTCCTGCCTCTATTCCAAAAAGCGACGGGTGATGCATTCATCACCGGCGAAGTATTTGACAAATCAGTGCAGACAATCTGTGGCTATATCGACAAACTGACCAGCGTTCCAAACTACCCCATCTACTTCTCCATCCTAGACGCCTTCACACGCGGCAACACAAGCTCCCTACCAGACCAAGTAGAAGTCATGAAACACAACTGCCACGACGTGACAACGTTGACTTCATTTTCGGAAAACCACGGCTTAGGCCGTTTTGCCAGCTTCAAAGAAGACATGAACGTAAGCACGCACCTTTGCATAATTACACCCAAACATGCTAACCATCAACCCAGCTCGCCAAAAACGTCCTCGTCTTCACGATCCTTTTTGACGGAATCCCAGTCATATACCAAGGCCAGGAGCAACACTTCTCAGGCGCCCACGATCCCGACAACCGTGAAGCCCTCTGGCTATCTAATTACGACACGAACGCACCTCTATACAAGCTAATCACCACACTCAATACCCTCCGCCACCACGCAGTCCGAGTCGATCCAGAATACCTCAATACCCAGACCTACCCCGTCTTCAAAGGATTGAGCGAGGTAGCCTTCCGAAAGGGCAGGGAAGGACGCCAGGTAGTCATGGTCCTATCAACACAAGGATCTAACAGCGGTGCCTACACGATCAGATTAATGAATGGGTATCAGCCCTCATATGTTGTCGTTGATGTCCTTACCTGCGATACATACAAGATCAATGATATGGGTGAGCTCAGGCTCCCTATGGATAAGGGAGAGCCCCGTGTTCTTTTCCCTACTAACCTCATGCGTGGAAGTGGTCTCTGTGGCTATGAGCGTGCTAATGTCTCCTGGGAGGATTTTAAGAAGCGGCCTTTGAATGACCCTGCTTCTGATGGGGAGTCTTGCTGGGAATCAGGGCAGATGATGCGGTCTGTCTTGATTTCCTTGGTGATGACATGCTTGATTGCATTTGTGCTATGAATCATGCCTGGACCATAAAACCATTATTTTCATCTCCATATGGTTGTTGGCTTAGGTGCATTGCATGTCGGGTACAATGACTATAATAGATAGGAATAAAGTACGTAGTAATAGATTCGGTATACGATTAAGTTTTTTTTAAAAAAAAAATGAATTTTCTTCTTTGTGCAGAGCGGAGATATTACTTCCACCTCTATCCAGATTTCCCTGTTAGGACTGTATTCCTCATTGATCGAGAAACCGGTTTGCTGATCCAGTAATTCAGCAATAGTGGATAAGAACGCCTCGTAGAGTACGTCATATACATAAACAGACCATGAGTAGTATAATACAAAACGAGGCAAGCAAGCTGCGGTAAACCCGAAACTAGACCATATCCACTTTCCTCCAAGATTACCATCCAGCGTCATCACTTCTGGATGTTGATTGAGACGAAACCATCGTGCGGTTTCACGTTATTGAGGACCCTTCGCTTTAGCTAAGAGTTGTCTCGACTGATTCGAGCCTGGTAATGTGCAATAACTTATTTGCGGTTGTTGCGCTGCATGGCCAAAATCTGGACCATACGAATGAAGATGTTGATGAAGTCTAACTCGAGGCTGATGCTCTCGTTGACAACATCCCTCCGAACAAGGCCTCTCTGAGCCATACGAGCGTGGTTCAGGACCTTCTGCACATCGTAGAGAGTGAAACCACCGAAGACAGCGAGACCGCCATACAACCAGATCTTCTCGGACCACATCAACGTGCGGGTGGCGGTGGCGGGGAGGACGAGAGGAGCGAGACCAGAAAGAGCAACGACGGTGACACCAGCGAGCAGAGGGGCACCCAGGTACAGGTACTTGTCCTGCTTAGCAGTAGCACCGACGAAAGCAATCGAGCCCATCATTCCAACAGTGTAGAGACCAGCGCGAGCAAGCAGAGCGGGATGCATAAACATCAAAGGCGAAAGAAGAGCTGCCTGGGTGATATTAAAAGCAGACCAAAGACCGTACTTAACCACGTAGCTAGTGTATATGTTAGTTGATAACTCCAAATTGTGGACTTAATATCCAGGAAACTACTTACTTGTCAGGAGAAGTGTACATAGTGCCGTACATCGTACCGATACTTCCAACCAAGCCCAAACCAGCAACAAGCCAAGGGTTCATGGCCATCAAACGATATGACCATCCGCTCATGTGCATAGCTCTAGCAGCAATACCAATAATAGCAATACCAAGTCCAGTGTGCATGAATGTATCGTTCAGATAGCTGCGCTCATAGGCAGGCATGCCGCCATCCTCTCGAGTTTCACGGTTGAAGATCAAGTTGGTCGCCAGAACAGTCCCACCAACGATGGCTGCTCCATACAGCAGTCGCTGGGTGAGATTGCCGCCTTGTGCAGCATCATATGTAGGTTGCATGTATGTACGACGGAAGGCATTTTGGAAGGTCTGTCTAGACTTCGCAAAGATCGAGGGGGTGACGGGGCTAACATGCTTGGATGGAGCTGACTTGATGGGCGAGTTGTGGAAGAATCGAGCAGCGTTGGCAGGTTTGGAGACTTGACGAAGCGCCGTTGGAACGGCGAACGGACGCCTTAGAAAGAACGCCATGCTTGAGTGAGATGGCGAAGATGATAATGGATGATGACGGTATAGTGTGAAAGGAATTGCAAGCTATTTAAAGCCGCAGGCCGGTGATATCAGCCTTTCGCCCATTCCGGAATGTCCGCTACGGCTGCCCGAAAGTTCGAGAAGTGCAATCACGTGTGACTCAACTGATTAGTAACGGTGGTTCGGCGATAAGTTTAGTCACTTCCTCCGTGTATAGTGGGGTGGAGGGGAAAAAGAGCAGGCAGTTGGGTCATACCGGACATTGCATATCACCGAAGTCTTTATTCCCTTGATCAACATTGCAGAGTTGTTAAACTAAACCTACCTGGCCAATTGACTGTGTTCCTTGACTTCTATAACTCTTTGGCCGGCTTCTCACTGCTTCAACGCACATATTGCTCGATTCACCATGTCCTCAAAGTTAGAAACAATAAACCTGCCCCATCTCCCTTATTCTGTGCCTGTGCATGTAGCCCTCTACCGTGACGTCCAGAATGCAACTTTCCTACGCCAACAGCTTGTTTCCGGAAACTCTGACTTTGAATATGCGTTCATTGATGCGAGCATGGTATGACATTAACATAAAGGCAAAAAGATCATCAACGAATGGCTTGACTCTGACCACGATGTGCAGGTTCTCTCCAGATCCCACGTTCTCTCTGCAATCTTCAGGGCAGTGAATGACTATCTCAATGAGCGTCTCAAATCACGCAATGTCCACTCGGAGATTGTCTTTTCCTTCAGTCCCACCAATAATGTGGGTTATCTATAACTGATTCTGGGAAGCCTCAAGAGCTAACAGCTTGCAGATTGCAGACTCTTTCCGGAAATTCGGTATCAGCGACTCAACGAAAGATCTGCTGGTGGTAAAGGTATCTGTAACACCAGATATCACCCATGATTCAGTAGCGGCACACCTGGCACAAGCTATTGAAGGCTCGCCTCTGTCGTTCAATGATGAGACTCTGTCTCAAGTCTCGGATGTTACGAAGATTAAGAAAGCTTACAAATTGGGAGCGTTGGCTTCTCCCGCTGGCCAAGTGAACGGAGCCAACAGTGATGAAAAGAGGCGACTCCAAAATTCGTTGATTGGCGCAATTGCCTTGCGAGGAGCAACTTGATTCTAGGCTGCCCTTGAGATATTTAATTCGACCCCTTCGAGTCCCTTCATGTGACACCGGATCGAGCCGCTTCCAGATAGGTTAAGCTCCCACTCGCCCAGTTGACCTCCTTGAGAAAAGCTATCCAGGTGATTGTACCGAGTGATATGTGGCCAAGCCTGAGTTCGTGGACGAACGCTCTACTAAGGGCAGACGTTCTAACACTCACTTTTCTGGTATGGGAGCGAACGGCATTTATGACACCCGAGCCAGCTTTGCATGTTGAAAGATTACTTTTATCAATTTCTCGGTGATGTATAAGCCTCAAGAAGAAAGTCATGGTGGCAGTCAATTACGGTATCTTATAGACGACGCTGAGCATTCTACAGAGCTCAGTGCTCAACGTTAATGGATTTTCTACATAACGAGCATGTTTTTTAGAATTATACAACGATTTAAGACAGCTTTGGTCGAAGGGAAGAACATCCAGTAGATTATATACAAGCAATTACAAGCCTTTGCTGTTAGCCGAGAGGATACCATGGGTTGCCCTGCCCACCGATAAATACTTCCCAATACGGTAATTTCGCAACTTTTGCCAAGACAAATCCGCTCAATTGAGTCTCTTTCAGCAACTTTTCGCAAGCTCTACATACAGTTCCGATTGAGAATGTCGACATGAAACCTAGTGGAAGGAGACTTTACGTGGATTCTCTATATCGGTAGACAATCCGCGTTTATGTTTGTCGCCTGCTCCTACAACGAATGATCGTGACTCGCCACCATGAGCGCCTCCGCGGACGTTATCGTCCTCTCATCGTCCCCAGATCGCACTCCCACTCGCTCTCCAGTGCTCCCTGTTCATGACCCCGAGAGGCTATTCGATCTGTCTCCGCGAAGCTTGCCCCCATCTCCAGTGCGATCGCCTTCAGAGTTGTTCCAAGTCCCTACGCGTTCCAGGTTTTTCGGGCTTGGAAGCCGGTCCGATGAACCGTCGCGGAATACGAAAAGCAAAGCATCCGAGGAAGCAACAGTAAAGTTTACGAGAACTGCGAGACTGCGGGAACCTTCGGTGGAGGACAAACCGAAGCGGAGGAGAAAAGAGCCGACGAGCGAGTCGCAAACAACTTCTGGTGGACTGGGGTACGCCACTCATGCGCACAAGGATAACGCGTCGAAGCAAACTACAACCTCAAGGAAGAAGCGCTCAGATCATAAGAGTAAGCGTGTAAAACCTGGGGACAAGACTATAACAGGGAAGGTCGCAAAGGTCGGGAATGTGCAGCCAAAGTTGCTCGACGACAAGGTTATTGACATGTCAACCTCGGAGAACTCGTTGCAACAAGTATCTACCAAGGAAGGTGTCGATTGGGACGATGATGGCCTATTATTAGATGCCGCTATGAAGCGGAGGATGGATTGGACGCCGACTAAGGATACTACTACGCCAACAGTTGAATTGAGCGGCGAGGAAGTCGCACAAGGCGACCCAAAAAGCTTCGGTAGTTTTCTGTCTGAATACGGGTTCAATGACAGATCTTCGGCTCCAAGCAATGCTAGGAGCTCTGAAGATGATGGCCCAACGAAGCGTAGACGCATAGAGGTATTGCTCACTTTATCTCTTTTATTCGATCTTGCGGCTGGTGCTCACCTTTGGACAGCTCGTGGATCCCAGATTATATACTTCATCGAAACTGGTATCGGAAGATATTGTTGACAAGTCTTCCACTGAGGATGATCAGCGAAAGCAATCAGAATCCAAGAAAAAATCAGAAAGGCAGCCTAAGAAGCTGACAACGCTTACAGCTCGTGTGACAGCGCGGTATCTCAACGATTTTACTGGAGGCTCTGACTCGTCAAGCAGAGAAACTACTTCCAGGGAAAGCTCGGCAGCTGCAAGAACCAAAAACACAAAAGGCAAAGCAAAAGGCAAATCCAAACTTCAGGAGCCCGAGTTCCTTGTGCTTTCACCCGAGGCAGCCGCTAAGTCGCTTGAAGATCAGGATCTCATCTTCGGGACATGCAGCCAGTTAGAGCGAGAAGACTCCCCAACTACACTTAGGGAAATGCAAGCAGCCATAACCGAGTCGGAACGGTGCGCTGCAGCAGAGCACTCTTTTCGGAATTCAACTTTATCTGCTACTACATCGCGCTTCTCTGCTTCAAGAAGTCTGTGGTCAATTGGAGCTAGAGACTTTGAAGGGTCATTGATTCGCCAGGCGGAAGTAGTAGACCTGGTGGATACACCTAAACTTGCTAAGGTCACAGCGTTGGCCAACGATCACTGCAGTGGAAAGAGGCTAGAAGACACAGTCGCTACAGTTAATATCAGGCCTCTAGGTCTGCCACGAAGCGAGGCTGAAAAGCCCAAAGAGAGCCTGGCAGTGAGGAAAGCATCATCACCGGCATCCAATATAATCACGGCGACGAGTAGCCACCAGCTCGAAGACACCACCTCTCAGTCATCTGAACCACAGCCAACAATGCCTCATTATACTGGTTTTACAGAAGCCGAGCTATCAAAGCAAGTTGCAACATATGGTTTCAAGCCATTGAAGAACCGAAAGAAAATGATTGAGATCCTCCAAAAATGCTGGGAGTCTAAGCATGGTTCAAGCACTAAGGCGGATACTTACGGTGTACAACAAAACGCACCGTTTGAACCAACCCCCGAGACCGCCTCATCCCAATCGAAGGCCCCTGAAAAGCTGCCACGCAAGATAACTACCTCTCGGAAGACGACCGCAAGGTCGACGACAAAACGCGAGACCAGTGCACCCCCAAAGTCAAAATCTAAACAGAACCCATCAACCAGCGACAGTGGCAAAACACCAAGTACTCAAGTTGAGACAAAACAAGCTCCGTCTACACGTTCCTTCATCAATGTGGAGGAAATCGAGGATTCAGAGGAAGAAGCCGTACCCTCTCCTAGCCGGGTGCAGAGCCAATATATCTCTGAGAAAAGACAGCCCCTAACCGTCTCAAAAACCCCATTTAGCACATCAAATCCTCGTACCAACAAGCTTACATCTAACACCACCACAACACCCAACCACCCAGACTTAGCCGATAAAATCACCAAGGCTATGCTGACACAACCAGCCGGTACTCCCAGCCGTCCCAGCTGGTATGAGAAGATCCTCATGTACGACCCTATCATCCTTGAAGACTTTGCGACTTGGTTAAATACCGAGGGTCTAGGGCTCGTCGACGAAGACCGAGAAGTCGGCACTGGCTTTTTGAGAAAGTGGTGTGAAAGCCGGGGCATCTGCTGTTGCTACCGAAAGCCTTCCTGAGCAGCGCAGGTCATATACAGTCGCGCCCGAAATTGCATTGAAGATCCTAAACATAGAGATATGTTTTTAAACCCTAAATCACATGGCTACACTAAGCCTAATACAGCTAGTGGTTATACCGGCACGTGTTTATGTAAATAAGCTCTTCCGTACCAAACACGTAACATCTATATAATACCTGTACGTAGAATCCAAAGATTACAAGGAGTTCTGGGAAATTTGGTGCAAACATATCAAACAACAACACCTGATTGATTTGGTAATCTGTCAACAAGCTCCTGTCACTTTCTTCCCCATTTCGCAATTGGTTACTGCTAAGAGTCAGAGCATTCCTAAGGCTATCTAGAGTCAAGCAGGATAGATAGGGCTCAACGGTACTAGTTCTAGTTGCACAAACCCCTTGCTTGTCGCTATGCTTTACCTCCTGTTGCTGGACGCCCTGTTGGGTCAGTAGATTAAAAGGCTAATGTCTCACACCACTAATGTTAGGCTCCTAGCACATAACTTCCCGGGCAATAACCGATGTCCGTTTTATTTATGATGATACCTCACACCCTGGGGGGATCGACCCATGGTACGAGAACTCACAGTATACCCCCGCTCCGGGCGACTTCGGTCGTTCACCCGTATGAGTACTCTATTAGCCCTTCCCCGCATCGTACCTTGCGGCAACAGCCTGAGTGGGAGGAGGGAGGCGAATACGACGAGCAACCGCCACAATATGTTTGCTATACAATAGAATATAAATTTACATTTAATCATAAGAAGGTGGGTAGTGCGACCGAAAAAGATATTGCTATAACTTCCAGTGACTACTGGGTGGAGTTTCTGAAAACAGCTCTTGAAAACATGGTACAAAGTAAACGAAAGCGTAACCAGTGGTTTCGATCCGAAAGCACGACTATCAGGGTCTCAGTTAACGACCGGATGCAAAGTCCTCTTGAGAAATTTTATAGCTCGACTAACGTCAATTGGACACCAGTGGAGAACCAGCTGCGTAAATGGAGCAATCTGCTTTGTAGTGGAAAGAGGCTTACGATTGCTATTGTAACTATAGGCAGGAGGATAATGGTGATGGTCCTATGCCTACATCAAGAGGAGGCGAGAAAGTGGCCGCGTGTCAGCAACAAAAAGAATGCTTGCTGAACGTCATGCAGATATTGCTGCAGAAGAAGAGAAAACTGGACGGCCGTCAAGCTGGAATCTTGTGTATGAGCTTATGCAATGTAATGTCTCCTCATACCAGCTGAATTCTGATTGGTCTTGGAAGAACCCTAAGGACAAGAAAGATTATAAGCTCCGGGAACCACATATTGAACGACTCATTGACCATGCCGATGATGGTGGCAAACTGAAAGGTCATGATGACGTCCCTCGAGACATCTGTCGAGACGCGATTCTGGAAAGCCAGACCCGGAGAAAATCTACAAGGGCTAACTCGCCAGCAGCGGGGATGTCATATCCTCCAGTTAACATCAATGTTCTACAAGCATAGATGTCTCAGGCCACCATGGTGACTCCGTCACCGCCCAAACTTTCCTCTGCCAACGAGCATCGCGTAATTCCTGGGCCACGGGAAGTAGCTGTAAGGAATTACTGCAGATGGCTGGAGTCACGGGCTACAGAAGAGGCGTATAAAGCTGACTTTCAAAGAGTGTGCAAAGTAACTTTAGAAAACCATCCGGATCTTGAGCTAATCTTTGATGATTCAGACCCGGGCTTCTTCGTTGAACAAGGGATCAAAGGGGGAACTGCTCTTCACTTTGTTCGCGACATCCATAAATGGGCTAAATATGTGGAAACCAGCTTGCTCGCTCAGAGGGCAGAGGGAAACCCAGACACTTTGAATGTGTTGTCTAAAAATCCGTGATGGGGCAATTGTTCCCTTGCAGATAATACTGGTTTGCGGCCACACACTTCTCGGCCTTCCATGTTAATCACTGCGCCGGCTACAACGAAAAGCACGTTGTTTTCGAAGGAAGAAAAATAAATGCATTACAGTTGCCTCGATATTCCTGGCCTTTGAGATATCACTGTCAGAGACTACAGCGAATGGTTCAAGTGGCGCTTAAGAATGGTCTTGACCTGGAGCAGATCCGCAATCGTCCCAGGCTCAGCTGCCGCTTCCGATGACTATGTATTTGAATTTACCTATAGTTTAAATGTCGGAAAGGCCAATTAAACATTAGAAACCCGACTTGTTACGGATCATTCCTAGGTCACATCTTTGTACCCTTGGGCCAAAAAGACCACTATGTCAGCCGTCAAGCCTAGGATCAATAAATATAGTAGCGCACATAGTGGACTTAACTGTAACAACTATCTCCCCCTCGCAAAGGGGCATGACCCCATGCCCTAAGCAGTTGACCGTCCGCAACTCTTAGGCTCATGGTATGACTCAGCGGTGGCTACCTGCCACATGTTCATATTGACTCTGAGGTGGGACACTGGTTGAGTTACATATACTTGTCTACAATGTATACATATGGAGTTGTTCTGGCTTTGTACATGTACTTATTAATTACTGCGAATTCATTTGTTGGGATTATGCAAGTGAAATAACCCTCGAGCAATTAGCGCTTGGTGACAAGTGTGAATAAACAAACATTAAACATGAACCCCCTGTAGAAATGGTTAACAATAGAGAAATCCATAGAATGGATGATGCCCACACATAAACTTTAAGTGGGTACAAGGTAAATCCGATCAAGGTTATGAATTACTCTTGGCGTGCCTTCCTCGGTTCGGTCCGTCCTTGATCCGGGGATCTCACACTACTCAGAGTATATCGGAAGTTTTTCGGACCGGTCAGGTTAATTGTGGGCCACGTCAGAGTGGGTTACGATGGTGGCTGTCTTTTGGAACAGTATTATCTCATATGATTAAGTCTTTGCCTTGTTCCCCAATATGATTGGAAAAATATGTAGTCCAGAACTACTGATACTATGAGCTTCACAATATTTCAGTCTAGGGCTCAAGCATGGTAATTATTACTTCCAATACCGGTTGAGTTATTATCTGTATACTTGTAAACAGAGCTATACATTGGTATATACTGTAAAGGATTCTACGTACCTTTTTTACCATTATACCTGCGTGTGGAAAGTGGTCTCCCGAGCTCTCTTTTCTTTCACCGACTATGTGGATGCATTTTCGAAGGAAGGCACGAAATCCTTGGGCAGGACCCTTCTCGTACGTTGGCCAAGCTTTCTTGATGTAGCCCTTCACCTCGGCAAAGAGTTCCTCGATGGGATTGAAGTCCAGCGAGTAAGATGGTAAGTACAGTAGTTCAAATCCGGCATCACGACAATTTCCTGACTTGCTCTGAGTGATGGAAGGATGTATTATCCATAAATAGCACGGATTTTGATGCTGGGAACCTCCCACAGTGCTGGAGAAGCCGTTTGATAGAAATTTCAAACACTTTAGCATCAGTTGAGCTTTGATATGTAGATATTAGACACAATGATCCCATCTTGAGCATATACTGGCAGTATCTGGTAGCGTTGACACCGATGAAATTTAGATACCTGAATTGATGTCACGCCAAGTGGAGACTATCCCCTCTATATCCTATCCGTTTACCGAATCCAGACTCGACAAAGATTGATATGACTCAAACTTAGATAGCTTATGTTGGTAGAAAGCTCTTAGTTGACAGTCTTGTTCTTTAGCTTTTTGTCGAGCCTTCTTTTTCGTCCAACTTTGCTGGGAAAGAGCTCGCTTAATGCTGGATGTTGATGGTCGGGTATTAAATTCCTTCCACAGAAAGACAGCCATCTCTTTAACATACATCCGGGCTTCTCAGTGAGATGTTCGCAAAGGGTATCAAGCATCAGAGGAGTGATGCTTGGTGGCCAGCCAGCACGAACTAGACGAGGTCTGGCGCTGCCAAACAACAACTTCTTGCGGATATTCGCGCCAGAACACTTAGAACGGTTCGCAGCTTTTGCTATTTGCAATGTAGTAAACCTTCCGCTACGTATCATATGAACAATCATTGCATGCCGCTGAGAGTCGAGAGTTCGTGCCATTTTGTGGTGGGTTGAGAGAGGAGGATGCCTTGAGTCTGGATGACATCATGGTAGGCATGGGGTTGTATTTTTAGCGCTGTCATAATACGGTTTACTCAGGTAATTTTCTTTTCGGTATCATACCATTCGAGCCAGGAACGGAATAGTAGATAACCCACTAGCCACATATGGATCAGGGGTCTTGGCATTGGGATTTGAAAACATCTCTTTATGTTCAGGATATTATGCAATGCAATTTCGAGAGCGACTGTATATTATCTCCCATTGGACACATCCTTCTTACCAGAGGAGCAAAACAACCCTTTATATATATATATATATAAGAGAGTTGCGTTCCTGGAGTTTGTTATATATACATCATTGGAAATAGTACCCCTTTTCTTACAGAATTATATCTTTGTTTATACAGCATACAAAGCATTCTTCTCTACTATAGACCTGACGTTAGGACTAACTAGTAATACACTAAATTGTAGCTATCAGAGAAAAGACCCTAAACAAGAGAACATCATGGTATGTACAATGTAATAAGTGTTAAAATTGCAAAATCGAAGACAGGTGATTCAGGCCAGTGACCATTACACCTCACCCACATGACCTCTAAGTCCCGAGCCAACGCCATGATTCAGATAAAACTATTGGTACAGTATATAGCCTAAGGCGAGTAAGTCCAGTTTGTCCTAGGTAAGTTGGATAAGATGGAAGGAGGAAGTGTGGTGCTGAGAAGAAATCCAGAGTTTCTCATGACATATTTAGTTTTTTTTGGATGCTACCTATTCTCACGAGCCACTTCGACGCTCAACCGACATAATCCTCGGGATCTCCTTCAGATGCCTGCGGCGTGTAGACAGGGGAACCTTTGGGTGTAGAGGAATCAAAGCCAGTATCAACCTGGTGAGGTAATTGGGTTTGGTGCTCCTGGGGAGGATAACAAGCATCCTGACCGCCGCAAGGTTGTAGTTCAAAAACTGTCATTGGTGCGTATTGTTGGTCGGGATATGGACGATATTCCATGCTTTGTGGCAGAGAGTAGCTACCGACTTGGGGGTCAAATCCGGGTAATCCGTCTAGTTGGAACCCCATATGAGGGGTTTGATGATAGTGGCTGGCTTTCCCGGGATGGTACATTGAAGCTTGTTGAGAACCGCGCGATGGAGGGGAGGTAGCCTGTGGGTCAATATATTGAGACTCTGGGATTTGGGCTGCAGTATGCTGAGATTGATAGCCGTGAGTCGCTACACTGCCTGAACTGTTCTGAGAAACCGTCCTACTAAGGTTTGTGGCTGGGGCTCCAGGAATTTTTTTGAGAGTAGCTGTGATAGCATCCTGCTGTATAGCAGCTTGAGCTGCAATATCTGGGTGCGCCCTAGGATGTTGGTATTGGGGGTCAACGCGGCCAGGGTTACGGTTACCTTTATTCGGGCCCAAGCTCCTCTCTGATGTAGCTCTTGATTCATTGTTGCTCATACATGACCCGAAGTCGTCTCTAAGACTTTTTATAATTTTTCCCGGAAGTGTTTCGAGACGCCCGTTGGACAATGCACGCAAGGCCCATGATTTCCACTGGAGCAAAGAGAAAAAAAGGTTAGCATGCCGAAATATGCAAGAAAGTGGTAAAAGTACCTACCGTCTTGATTTCTCTGTTCAGAACCATAATTCGTTCATTCAGCCCATTTATCGTTTCTTGTTTCAGTTCAAATTCATTTTTTTCCATTTTTTTCTGTGACTGATCTTCAGGTGTTGGTCCACGATAATGAGTGACCTCGGTAACCCAGTTCGTTTCAGTACAGTATGCCTCCGCATGAACACAATTGGTACACGCTTTGCCTGTGCGCACCTTGAAATTCCGGGTCTCACATTTTGATTTGTGTATCTTTGATCCAGAAAGTTAGAAGGCAATGGTAGTGTAAAAAAGGGAGTGCATTATCCTTTGAACGTACTTTGCAACCGTCGCATGCTTGAGGTGCTCTGGTGAGATAGTTCTTCTCAGCAAACTTCTCCTTTGTCATAATCTTACCTTCTTGGTATAGTTGCTGTTGCTTTTTGTCATGCTCTTCTTTTGCTGCTTTCATTTTGTCCTTCTGCTCTTTACTCATAGTATCGATGTACTTTTTAGTCATAGTAACGATGTATTGCTTGCTGTAATCCTTCAACACTTTACCTTTCCCAATATCCGCATTGTATTTAGCCTCCTCATCTTGCTCTTTCGCCTCTTTTGCCTGTTTCTTAGCTTTCTTAGCTAACTCGTCTTTCTCTTCTTCCTCCCTGGTTTTCCAAATTCGCGGTTTCTTGGCTTTCCTTTTAGGTTTAGGTTTACTGATCCCTACCCCTTGGGCAACTTCGGCTGTGGTAACTCGAGAGCCGTCAACCTCTGGGGTGGTGATTGCAGCTGTATCTGTGTCTCCTTCTGCAAGGTTAACAGCAGTAGTCGCTGAATCATCCCCAGAAGGAACTGTGGCCGGAGGCACCGTGTCAGTCTCGGCCTGCTGTACAGTTTCCTGTTGAGCATGTGTTCCAAAATCGGGTGAAGGTGGGAAATCAAGAAATTCACACAGTTCAACTGCGTCTTCAAGCTTTTGTATCGCAAAATTGTGCTCATCAGAGCTGCCGAGAGCCTGGTCGAAGCTCCGCTTGCACATTCTGACGACTAAGCGGTCTCAACTCGAGGCGGGAAATGAAGCAATGTCTCTGAATCTTTTCGGAACTAAAAGGTGTAGAAAGAGCTGGGGGTAGATGCAGTGCACTTGTAGGATTATTCTCAGGAAGGAGATAGTATAAATAAGGGTGATACATTTTGACCATAGGAAGTAATGCTGGCTCCTGGTCCTTCAGTTCCCCTCACTCTGAGTGTAGATCTCATTCATCGGTATTCACCATAGACAAAGAGGGACAAATGTACAATGCAGGATACAGTGTCATACAGAGCATTCCTTGAGGTATTAGACAAAGAGGCCATCATTGTCGTGGTTCAGTGACTCCCTTGAGATTGCAAGAAGTGAATGCGATTGTTCAATATAGGCCATTTGTGGTTGGATGGGATGTGGAACATACCTGCGAGAGCATATGTGAAAGGCATTGTAGGATGACTTGAAACGATGGTTTTCCATCCTTGGGAAACAAATACTTAGTTTTGCCGTGAAGGTAAATGGGCCTGGATCTTTGTGCTCTATGATGTCTTTGTTAGTTGTCTATAATGACCTTTCATGCGGTATGAAGGAGGCCCTCGCAAATACAAAATGGATCCAGTTGACAAGGCCAGAGCAACGATGGTTAACTATGGGATTGTCCAACGTCATTGGAAGTCTCTTGCCTCCAGTGGCCAATTGATATGGCGGTTCTATTTTTGAGTACGTAGGAAAGAAACAGAGAGAACATAGTAAGAAAGGAAAATATAATTCTAAGGTACAGAATGACATTCCAAAAAGGTTGTCAGGTCCAACATGCGATGTATTACCAAACCGATCCTGGAACAATTTATGCTGCTAAATGATCCCTCCTTCATAGTGAACTCCTCCCATGCCCGAGTGCCCGTATAACATCGATAGAGATCGTGAAAAGCATCCCGACCAAGAACATGATATAAGGATAGAGGAAATGGAGTAAGATGAACGCGCCCACGGTATCAGCACAATTTAAGAGACCCATGACGGTCATCAATCGTGATAATTTGGAAAAAAAAATGAGATCTTAAGATGGAACAATAACTCCTAGAGACAGAACACCGAGGCGGACCAAGCGATTATGACATAAAGGAAGGATATAATGACAAGGACAGAGAGAATATTAAACAATAGGGTTTTTAGATGTGTTAGATAATATGGGGCCCGATATTGAGAGATACGGCTCAAGCCGACGAGACCATGTTGCGCAGCAACAAGCGATGCAATAGAGAGCCCATGCGAATGGACTCGGTTGTTGTAGTCATCGAAACACCCTACCATTCTGGGCAACTATCTCGAAGCTGATTTTGGGCTGGTATTTGAGGGGCCCATCATCTTCAATCCAGGGAGTGAGATTTTTGCATTGACTGACATCAAAAGACTCCAGTTGATTACAGCCATCGGCCACTGCCTCCACTCCTGCACCAGTGACTCGAACACAGCCACGAACTGATAGTCGCTTCAGGTGCAGGAGATGAAGGCCGATGCTGCGCAGAGACGGGTCGGAGATCGCAGAGCCACAGAAAGACATATTCAGGTACGTTAACTGGGAACACTGAAGAGCAAGGACTTCGGTTGCTGTATCTGATAATGCACAACAGAATGACTATTTAGGGTTAGTAAGCGTATTACCCTGTGATGGCATTCAATAGGGAATCAACAGAGCCTCGCCTTACCAGATCCAATTCTTGCAGCTGTTTAGCAGCATTGGTCAAGTATACAATAGCTTGATCGGTCAGATAAGTACAATCAGCCAGACAGAGTTTCCTTAAATTGGTGAACCGTGCATTTCCCCAGTATTGAAAGCCCTGGTCTGTAATAGAGGTGCAGCGTGTCAGATCCATTTGTTCAATCCTGTGGGCAGCATGGGACGCAATATGGTGCATTGATCGGTCCGTGACATGCTTGCAGTAGGACAGTGTCAACCTTCTCAACTCGGGGCAACCAAATACAGTACCAGCTGCGGTCAGCTTGGTGGGTTTTGAAACCCCTTTCCCCGTCTTCACAGGCTCGTCTTTGTGCTGCCCAGGCATGACCCAGCCAATGATACGAGCCAAGAGAGTGTCTCCCACTTTCCGACAATTGCTCAAGTCGACTTCTTGCAGGCTTTTTGCTGTGCTAGCCATGTCAAGGATGGCAGACGCAGTGACATCCCACACGCTTTTCATCTTCCACGCAACGACGTTGGAACCACAGGTGGTAGCCAATTTATTGAATCCCTCGTCGGTGATATGGAAGCAATTGCTAATGTCAATATAGCGGGGCCTTTCCCCAACGAACGGGCATATTATCTTCACTAATACGTCGTCGGTTACCTGGCGATTATACACGCTTAGGTCTAGATGATGCAGCAATTCTGTAGATTTATTGATGATCTCAGACCAATGAAGAGAGACAGCCCGTATCTGAAGAAGGTGATGAAGATCCAGATAGTTGAAAACTTTCAGCAAAATATTATCGGGAAGAATACCACGGTTGGTTTGCTGCGACTCGCGGAGTGTTTTCAAGGACGTTGCCACAGCGGCCTCCGGCAGAGTGAGGAATGATGAGCTTGTCGACCGTGGTTCAGACGGCGGTGATGGCCGTTGTTGCTCTCCAGAGACTTCCTCTGGTGTCAATGGGGCGACGGACCCGCGTCTACTCCTTAGTCTGACCTTGTTTAAGCCGACATTGAGAAAGGGATCTGGATCTGAGGGCCGTAACACGGCTTGGTCTTCCACGCCATTAGTGTGTGGGCCATCCAGCTCTGTTTCCGTGAGTGTCAAAAGCGGCATCGACCGGCGTCGCGCGGCGCTTGCTCTGAAGTTGCCGTCTCCAATAAATTGCCCAACACCATCTGCTTCGGCCATCACGACATCGCCATCAGCGGCTGATTCCAGCCTCTCTTTGGCTGTTTTCTCCACCTGTTGCCGTACGTCGTGGGGGCATTTCTCCCAGAACTCGGCGAGGACGTCGCCGCTAATCATGAGGCACTCGACCGCGTTGATAGAACGTACCGTTGCCGTCCTACGTGGCGCTAGAGAAAGGCTTACCACCTCACCAAAGTACTGCCCTTCCTTTAGCCGCGCCTTCACTTCAAAGCCAGGATGCTCGATGGTGTTCGGTAGGGATTGAGAGGAGTCTTCTACACGTGCGCGTGTTGTCAATACTTCGACTTCGCCGCGTACGATAAAATAGATTTCTCG
The DNA here is from genome assembly GCA_009176345.1 of Aspergillus leporis. NCBI lineage: Eukaryota > Fungi > Ascomycota > Eurotiomycetes > Eurotiales > Aspergillaceae > Aspergillus > Aspergillus leporis. Next base: position 144,719 of record ML732217.1, on the reverse strand, counting down.
CCCTTGTGAGTCCTGTTTGATGATATCGGTGAAAGGAGGGAATGACCGGGGCTGGGCGTTGAGGCCTAGGAAATGAAGAATTTCCCCAGGGAGGCCTGAGAATAAAGGCAACTCTTTGAGTAGAAGGCGTACATTGACAAGCCCATTTGCGAGAGCGCTCGCAGAGCTTCCATCAGCCAACCCCGGGCTTGGGGATTTACGCTTCTTGTTGACCGACTTTAAGTTTAAAGCCGTGCCCTCTTGCTCGGCAAGAGACATGTCTTTGGAGAATGTGTCTCTCAGTCGTTTAGACCCTCTGCGAGACACGAGATCATCAACTGGAGGCACCGATGTCTCCTTTTTCTTCTTCTCCAGAAGTATCAATCTTTCTTGAGCTTCATCCCGGATGGCCTGCTCCACGTCGGGAAAGCGGGGAAGGATTTTCCTGAAATCCTCCTTGGTTAATACGACCAGAAGGCATCTTGTGCGGGCGATGATGGTGGCAGTCCGGGTGCGATCCATGAGCACGCCAATCTCACCAAAGAAAGCACCTGGCTCCAGGTCTGCATATATACTCTCGCCATCGCGGGAGGTAACAGATACCGCGCCCCGGACCAGCCAGTATATCGCCTTCGCTTCATCCCCTTCCGTTAAAATATAGTCATTGGCCTGATGGAGTTGAGGGCGCAAATGCTGTCCAACGGCGATCAAAAATGATTCCGGGGTAGACTGGAACAGAGGAAAGGAGCGCAATCGGTCGATTAGATCCAGTGGTAAAGCTCGAATATGAGAATATGCCAAGGGTGAAGGGCGAACAGGCCGATTGGGGTTCATGACCGAGTCGAAGGAATGGATCAACGAGACCGTGTCGGACACCGGCGCGAGGGCCTTTGTCGCACCTCCGCCGGACCTGCCATGACGCCGCATGGTGAGCTAATTTGCGTCCCTCGTAGAAGCTTTGAGCAAAATATAGGAATGGAGATAAAGGGGTGATCGTGAGGTTTTTCCCGAGGTAGCATATAGTCTTTTTTTTCCCGGCGAGCAATCCACGGGCCGATGACGTCGACGAGAATTGGGGATCACGGGAGCTTCAGAATGGCATATTCGGTCCACGGGGGGTGAGAAGCGGGGAGGGAAATCGGAAACTGTTTCGTCGCGGGATGGAAAAAGAAGAAAAAAAAACAATGAAGTATTATCCGAGACCCCGGGGAATTTGAGGTGAAGATAGCACAAAAGCCGAAAATCCACAGCAGTTCTGGAAGAAGTAGCTAAAAGCGGACATGGTGGTTAGAGAGGAGCAACACACAAGAGAGAGACCAGAGAGCTTTCCGCCAAATGCTAATTAATGAAAGCGGGGAATGGGATCACCGAATAGATGTTGCGGTTGAGCTCCACTGGACACTTGAAGTTTCCGCCTGCCAAAAAACTAAAAAATCACTAGAGCCAAGGGTTGTCCGCCTTATCATGCGAATCAGCACGACCTCCGCTCTTTTGGCTATTCTTTGGTCTTTTTTGCGCCTCTGCCGTCAGTCACTGGGTGACAAATATAGATTGAGATTCAACCCCGCAAGTTGTCGGATAAATCTTATCAAAAACACCAAAAGAACAGAAAACTGGAATAGTGTGATAGAAACAAAATTGCACATACATTTGCACAAAAGGTAACAACTGCGGTGTTGGTGTTGGTGTTGGTGGGGGCTCACACACAAGACCAGACACCGCTCTCTCAGTGCAGTGATGGTCCAGTATGCATGAGTTTCAATAAACAACCTGATTGCATCGTCTTTCTCGGGCTGTTTGCTTTGTCTCAATTGCAGTGACTGAGGTAGATAGTAAGGTAAAGTAGGTAAATGTAAGAGAAGAATGTGTGGGTGAGGTGAGAGGATAAAATTATTGTTTATTGGACTTCGGCCGTAGACAACAGGGAGCTACCGATTTAACTCTACAGGAGACAAGGGCCAGTTAGAGTTAAGGCATGCTGAGAGATCGCCCCTCAAGTCATTGGGCCTTGACCCATGGCTTATGCTGCCCTGAATGATCGAACAATAGATTGCCTTCTCTCCTGCATTATGTATGCAACTGTGATTTATTGTACCTTTCATGCAATGAGAATCTTATGTGAATTATCCCTCCCACCCATGATTGACAGGAGTCTTATATGGGTATGTACTGTACATATCTGCTCCTCTATATAGGTATAGGTATATACTGATAGATATATGCTATGTATGTATACATCCCAGACCTGTCTACTAAGTAGTATTAGTTTCCTATTTTAAATTTTTTCTTGTTTTCTTCCCAACAAAATAAGTAGAGCAATTCATCTCCAATCAAATTTCACAGGATTCCCCCTTTGCTACTGTAGATTAATATATGACAGCGGGGCCAGCGCAGGGGCCACATTTCACACCCGACATCCAGATTGATACTCAGGCAACGAAAGGACCTTCATTGTCAGTCCCTCTCACAAAGGGTACCCCGCGCATTCGGGTAAGCTAAGTCTTCTCAATGAATTGTCCTTGGGGTAACACCCTCCTCACTGTGTACCTTCAATCCCTGTACGGAGTACCACAGGCAATAATCCCGTCCCACCCCGATCGCTAGTTCACTATAGATCCACGCCAACGTGCTATTCAATATTCGCTCTCACTAGGTGGAAAGCCATTAGATCATATCCAGCAAAGGCTAGGCGCGTATAGTCTATCTATGGGAAAGCGGGGAATTGTCCTAGAAAACCGGTGCGTGGACCCGATGCATGACCCAGAAGACCTGGTCGATTTGGGATCAATGCTCAATTATACCCAAGGTTTTTGGTAGGGCTATCTGTGGCTTTAGACCCGATTGCAAATGGGGGAGCACGCTGGTGCGTACTAGTTTGTTTCTTATTGTCCATATGGAATGTTGGCGAGAGGATCACGGCTCTCCGATCAGCTTAATCTTCATTCGTTTTTCGATCGGCGGTTCCCCAGAAGAAAATTAACGTACGCAGGACGGTTACCCTTCAAAGATTCAAGGGCGTCCTGCATAAGTCCGTACACCAGACTCAATTTTAGGCCCAGTTTCGTTGTGCGAGCGGCCGTATAAACATCGTGACGAGCTAGAACCACCTTCTGTTTAGTGCCTTTCTTACAAAGGACCTTTGAAACTGCCAATGGAAGCGAACCTAATAAACTGTATATGCCAGAGAATGATAGTCCAGCTGTAACTGTGGACAAGAAGTCCCTCCGGTCATGCCGGGCATAATCCACTGTTTCTTCGAATAGGCAGAATGCAAGTGCGCCGAAACCTAACTTGAACCCCATTTTCATTCCCTCCTTGACGCCTCCAACGATTGCCGTATAATTCTTCGTCTTGTGATATTGGAACCATCCGGTCGATGTCGTGGGAAAGCGATGGGCGTTTTCTGCACGGAAGCGATATGCTGCCTTTTTGCTTCCATGAGACGAGCCGATAGCCATACCAACGGAGAAAGCCGATAAAGCTGTGTAAGGCAAGCGTCTCCCTACTTCAATCCCGAGTCTAGGGGGTGCATCCGATTCGAACAACTTATCCCACTGGAGTATCTCCATTAATGTTGTCGACTCTCGGGCAGGCGTATCCGATGACTGATGGGGATCCATGGCGAAAGGATAACTTGATGAAATCTGCTCTTATGGTTGTAGTTTGTTTGAGGAAAGTAGTGGAGGCAATGGAAGAAGCGCGTTATTCGGTTGTCAATATAATCGATAGGCTTCAGGCGACCATCATACAAAGCTCAGGTATGGGGGGCTGCTCTGTATCAAATTACCCTTTCTGTCGGTCCGACTTAGCGCCGATTTGCTTACTAAGCAGCTTGACACGACTCTCTTTTGACTTCAATCAACCAATGGGGAAAGTAGCTGGCTGACCATGCCTGCTGTCTCTAGTTCAATTGATACTGACCAAAATTTTCTTTCTTTCGTTTCTCGCTAGCTTGCCGACATGTAGCTTATAACCTAGTATCTCCCGTACTAGATCCATGACTGTGGGAAGAACTCTACTAGGCAGCTAGATATTGTATAGCTTTGTTGCGCTACTTTTAGCTGTTCTGTAAACCTGATACCCTCACAGCCAAGATTACTACCGATGAGTAGTGCCTGACCTGTCTCGAGACTTGTGTTAGAGTACACGAATAGCAGTTTTTGTGTTTAGTAAAAATGAGAGGATCTCTATCCATTGTTACTATTCCGACCTTGAGCCCGTTGCCCATTCATCTTAGGCAGACGGAATTTACTCTTGGCCCCAGTTCAACGCCAAACGGTCACTGCTAATCCGATACTCCCTCAACATCCGGAGGACATCCTCTACCTTTGTAGCCTCGGCGAGGATACCAGCGTTTCCCCGACTTACAAATCCCTCCTTCACAGAGGTCTGCACCCATTGCAGCAGTCCATCCCAGTAACCATTGATATTCAGAAGGACGATGCCTGCTTTGTGAATACCCAGTTGATTCCAGGTGGTCATTTCCATGAGTTCCTCCACCGTGCCGAAACCACCAGCAAGTGCAACAAAGCCGGAGCCCTCGCCACCATCCAGGACCTTCTGGGCCATTAACCTTTTCCGGGTATGCATGTCAGGCACGACGGTAACAATGCCATAGTCAGACTCGTGGACAGAGCTGGCCACAACGCGCTCGGCAGACTTGCCTGTGTTGTTCTTTGCATCCGGAACGTCAGACTTGGTATCTGGCGTATTCTTGTAGCCCTCTTCTATCTCAACCAGGGCCCGCGGAATAATGCCATGGACTGCATTAGGCCCGGATAATGATACCAGGGTTCGGGCAAGCTCGCCCATTATTCCCACTGTGCCTCCGCCGTAGACCAGGTGAACTTTTTGCTTGTGTAATTCATGGGCGAGAGCGCGAGCTGCTTCTAGATGATTTGGAGAGTTGCCAGCAGCCGCACCACAACTGGAAACTAATCAGTTCTCCAAATCGACGATGATCGGACATAGTGTTCTTAAAAGATTAAAAATTAAACGAAACTTACAAGACACAAACAACCGCTTGCTTCTCATGCGGGACGCTCATCTTGGTCTTAATCTTCTGTTTGCGGGTTATATATAGAGATGACTTGAATGAACGGATAGCAGTGGCAACAAAATATGCGTATTATCTTCGAAGATCAGGAGGAATAATTGACTTGCTCAGAATATATTGGAAGACTTTTTGTGTCTTATGGATGAGACTGGCGGACGTCAGTGTGTCCAATGAATGAATCTTGTGTTTTCTTCCCCACAAGGAAACCTAATCTTCCAGCCCAAAATGTGGATGCAAAGCAAACCAATAAAAATTACGCATTTCCAAGTGAACTTGCAAGCAAGCCAGAACAGATTCACTGGTCATTAAAACACTTGTCTCCCCTGCAATTTCGCAAATCTTGAACAACATCACAGGGGAGCGGAGAACAAGAGCGCGTAACAGTATCCCTAAGAAGGGCTCATCATCCATCTCAGAACACCGTGCAACCGGTCGATGCATTAGATATGAGCTTACATTTGCTTCAGTAATTTAGTCGTGGATTATCTATCCGTAAAAGCTGCTCGACTCATAGAGCAACCTGATCCAGGTGTGGCCCAGGTGAATGCGGCTGGAACAAGCTCCTGTCAAGGACAACTATATCAACACGAAATTATATTGATGGCATTGAAGAAGTAAAGAAAATAAGCTCTTTAGGTTGGAACCACAACAGAAGGTGGCTAGACTCTAAGACAAGTACCATTATCTCGAGGTATTATTGTTACATTACGAGGTGGAAAGACTAATCCAACAGCATGTCATCAGCCACAATATGGCATGAACATACTGTACGTTATACTAGTAATGTACTGTAATACTTAAGTAACAGAACCATACATACGTCAACCTAAACATCCGAGTACCGGGTGTCTACATTTACTCGAACAGCCTTAGAGTACCTGTTGAACTATCCTAGAAGGGAGTATGACTCTCAACCCCAAAACCGCCTGGACTGTTGGTTTTCCAGGACATCAATATTATACCTCAGGAAATATACTCAGTTTCGAGTGAGAAGTGAGACACCTACCTGGTCCAAATGTGCATTGACATCGGACATACTTAGGCGAAGAGAGAAATTATTTGGAGATTTTCATGTCGGGAGCTATTCGAACTTGCCCCTTTAGATCGTCAAATCTGTCTTCATTGTAGACTAGGGGTTCCTACATAGCAATGTCTTTCCAGCTCCAGAAAGAATAGGTCCAGCAGCGGCTGATTTCCACGATGGGGGCCAAGTCAAAAGAACTTACAAACTCTTCATCTCTCTTTCCTCCTCTTCTTTTGTCTCTTTTCTCCTTCCCCCACCACTCTAGGTGCATTGCGCTCATTTGGTGATGGGAAAGGTGCACGTGCTAGGTGACCTGACTTAGACGCTAAGCTTTTTTGCTACCACCACGAGAATTTCTCCATGGTTCAGCAAGTTTAGCAGCCGACTTATCCGACAACCCTGACGGCTTATGCCAACCAGTGATATCTCTTTCTGAGGGTGCGTGCTTCGAGAGTGGTATCCACTTGAGACAAACTATAGTCAAAGTCCGTAAGCCGGTAATATCATCCATTGAACCCGATACCCAATGAAATCTAGTCTCGCACTTCAGCTATATTCTTACGACCGTGGATTCAGACTAAAGCAAAGCTTAACTAGGCCAACTTGCAGGCAAGATTTTGGAGACTCGGTTTCTCTCATACTTGATTGAGGACATTCAGATTGTTATAGGGCATCAGAACAATTTTACGACAGGAAATTCAATTGCAATCCAGTGAAGTATCAGTGATGGTACCTCACACATTAATGGTATATGAAAAAGAAGTCCACGCAGGCCAGCTCGATCTGTGCGGCAAACCGTGGAGCTAGAGAAAATCTGCCTATCATGGCGGAGAGTGGGTTCATCTCTTTTAATATGCCTATATGTACCAACAATGACAGACATGTATAAGCGCTAACAAACCACCAGGCCATGTGGTTGCGCTGAGCGTTCTGATAAGACAGAAGAAATCATCTCGTGTTGCTGGCTGCTGCCGTTGAGTTTCGTTTAATTTAATTTAATTTTTATTTTATTCCTTTTTCTGCCTTTAAGCGTTCACACCCTTTACCACGATGATGGTCTATATATGTGGACGGATCCTATCTGGGTTTCTTTTTCTGTGCTCGTTCGTCGCCGAGTTTCCTGTATAAGAGCCCTTACATCGGCATTCCTTTAGAAGGTGTCTAGGTGTTGATACCTTGCCGGCTTCTACATCTTTAAGTCGGTCATTAAACCTCCCTCTAGCATGCCCCAAGATCAATACTTACCATCGTCCTAGGAACACCATGGCTACGGAAAAGCACACCGCCGCGGACACCAAGGCGCCATACGCTTCATCTGAAGAGATGGAAGTCTATGGAAGGGAGGCGTTCGATACGGTGATGCGTCCTAGCGATTGCTATACCCCCCACGGCAGGTATTGGGCGGATCTTCCCTTCGGCCAGCAACTCCGCTTCGTTACTACACTCGATGGCAACGAGGCCTGGTCTGAATTCGCCTGTTTATGGAACATGTTCAAGAACGATCCCTTGGCGCCGCTTGGATACTATTTCAAGAATGCGGTCTTGCCCGGAGCTGGCCTTGGTCTGGAAGGGTGAGTCTGGCTCTCTTAGCTGGTAACCTGATCTGTGCTGACCTCTTTGATCACTGCCCATAGTTATGTCCTTTTCTCTATCTCCAATATAAGCCCTCTGTTCCAGGCTTCATTCAAGGAATGCTGGAAAGATAAGAAAACCTGTAACGCCAACTGGCTCGTCGCGGTCAACTATCTTGAAGTCGTCGGAATCCTCATTGGCCAACTCCTCGTCGGTTACCTAGGTGATTGGTAGGTCTCCTCCTAATTCCCTTCATCATTTGTGGAACAGATGTACTAATCAGGTGTGCCGCTCCTAGGATTGGTCGCCGCTGGGGTCTCATTCAGGATGCCGCTATCATGTTTATCGGTCTCATCATGCTAACCGCATCTTGGGGTCTCACTCTGAACGGCTGGATTATCTTTATGACTGGTCCTTATTGTCTTATAGTATTGGAGTCGGTGGTGAATACCCTATGACGGCAACTATTGGTATGGAGAATGAGGCCACCTACGGTAGACTTTCCTCGCGTCAGGACCGCATGCACCGAGGTCGCACAATAGTCAATGCATTCCTGATGCAAGGCTGGGGTCAGTTCGCCAACCACGTCATTCTGATCCTCCTCCTGCTCATATTCCATCACGGCGACGGCAATCCTACCACTCAGTGTACCTACCGTGTCTCACTCGCTATTCCCGCCGTGGGCACCCTGTGGCTGGTTTACTACCGGGCGTACCACATAAAACCGCGAGTAAGCAGCTAGTGGTCGCCAAGAAAAAAGCCTCTGTCACTGGTTATGACAAGCAGTCATTGATATTAACTTTCAGGCATTTTACTCCTCGGCTGATTGCCACGACAGGCGGTTGGTTTGCTAATGACGTCTTTTTCTATGGCAATAAGCTTTTCCAGAGCAATTTTATCAAAGTGATCAGTCCTAACTCCACGTCTCTGATGACCTAACTGTTTATGGAACTTGGTTAATATTGCTGTTGGGCTAGCCGGTTATTACTGCGCCGCCTGGTTTGTGGATAACAAACTTTATGGACGCAAATGGATGCAGATCATTGGCTTCCTGATGTGCCTCATCATGTTTGTTATCCAGCTTTCGCCTTCAAGTACTACCAGGAAACCGCCTATATCCACTCCTTCCAGACAATGTACTTCATCAGCTCCTTCTTCAACCAATTTGGTCCAAACTGCATCACTTTCCTGGTGGCTGCGGAGGTCTTTCCTACCCCAATCCGCGCCACTGCACACGGTATTTCTGCAGCTGCTGATAAGCTAGGTGCCTTAGCTATTGCTACTATTGGCTCCTATACCACCACCCAGCAGCAGTTTTATATTGTGCCCTGGTTCGGTCTACTCGGTACCCTGATTACCTGACTATTCCTTCCCGACACCACAGGCCTCGATCTCTGTGAGCAGGAGCGCCGGTGGCAGCATATCTGTGAGGGTCGTGAACATGAATACCATGGTCCAGCAGTGCACCCGAGACACTTGTCGGTCTGGGAACGGCTAATGGGCAAGGGCAAGCACTATAATCCTGATCTCGACTACCAGATGAAGGTCAAGGAGTTCCGCGTCGAGTGGTGAGACTACCATGGTGGACCATGCTGCGGAGCACGATCTTTTTGACGCTGATGATGTTGACGATAGCATATTACATGGTGCCATGCCCACCTATTTCGAGCGTACAAGCCCGGAGTTCCGTGGTCGGGATACCGAGGATGTCCCAAAGTCTGTGATATTGCCTCCGGCTGCAGAAAAGTGAGCGAGTCACCCTAGTTCATGAGTACATTGGAAAAATGTGGTTTTGTTTTGATCATCCTTTCAGTCCGTGAACTTGGGACTTGCCCGAGAACCAACGGATACAGAGACTTGATGTATGTTTCTTTGTTAGACCTGCAATGGTTGAATAGTTGTAATTAATAGCCTGTATTTTGGTTACCCTACAATCTATCCTTTGTCTTGAAAGGTCGGTACACACATACCTTTTAGATGGATCTGAATCTTGTAAAACCACGGAGTATGCTTGGATCCACTGTCAAGACCATTGGCAAAGGCTTGTTAACGACAAAGTCGCTGCTCAAATCATTTTTGCCCCGAAAACTCTCAAAAGCTGATGTGACCGTAAATTACCAGGCTCAATACATACCGGAGACGACATGATATTTATAATGTATCCTTGTCCATGTGGCGGTGCATGTTTCTGTTTTCTTATTACATTGGTAGTATCAATATGTATTGGGAGTTTACAGGACGTCCAGATATTGAGTCTACATAGTCTGTATACAGTACATCAGATGCGCCAGTAGATCACTGCGAATGCCATGATTCAAGTGATGGGAAAGCTGCTTTAACACTCAGTTTATTCGTTTAATGAGAAACCGAAAGCTCTCACTTGGTCACGTGCCCTTAATTAAGTCGCGCCCGTATCGGGAAATCAAGGAAGTCTGGATCGACGGATGTACAATAAAGGCCCATATAAAGCACTTAAGATCGTCTTTGTTGAGCTTTTATATTCAGATCATTGTGTCTGAGAGGCATAGAACCATTGCGCCGGTTTCCTATCACTCTAAAAGTTTACAAAGTCTCTCCAGAGCTCATTCCAACTACCAGGACCAAATCGCATCATGGTAAGCATAATTCCACGCTACTTGCTATTTGGATCACGAAGAAGTGCGATGTTTTAACATGTTAAAACGCAATAGCCTCAACCCGACCCTCTGAGCTGGACACTTCTGTTCAAAAAGCACAAGATGAGCGTCCTTCTGATGCTCTTACCATCCGAAACGATCACGACCACCCAAGCTACACTCCTCAAAGCCCTTCAGTCACGCGGTCTAACAGAGATCAATGGCGACCCTGTACCCGAGGACCCCTCCATGATCGAATTTGGCGTGGCAGTGGACAAGAATGATCCAGGCAAGGGTTGGACTAAGCTCGAACTTGAAGCGCCGCAGTTTAATGAAAATGACGCGCCGAAGCGCGGGGCAGCGAAAAAATCTGCAGCCCCGCTTAGCTTACAAGCTGCCGAACTGAGGAATGGCCAACAGGTTGCTTTCAGGTTTAGGAAGCGTGATGAGGGGACTCAGACGACAGATGAGCTTCTTGATCTGGATCTAGAGGACCCTGGCTGGGATGTTATTCTTCCTAGCCTTGATGATGAGGAGGAAGAGAGCTGAGGTAGACTACATATTTCTCTATATTTTTTTTGTTTAGACGTTCTTTTTTGCTTGGCGCAAGGTTGGTACAGAGGTGCTATGAGACGGCGTTCACGAGTTTTCCACTGGATGGCTAGAGAATATTCAATGATGACATGACTTGTACTCTACCTTCATCTGTATACAAGCTACATACAATGGTGTTAAACTGAGATTTCTTTTATTGTATGGCTGGAATATTTGTTGTGGTGTCAATATGGCTCCAAAGTAATCTGAATCTGCCTGGCTCGAGAACCAAGATGGGAGTTAACAAGCAGAAAGGAGACACTAAAAATAGGTTAAAAGGGGGGAGATCCGCGGGCAGACGTCATCTGATAGATTTTCAGCGTATTCTAAAGTTCCTTTGTAATTTGATTAGAGTTGTCCTTTGAAAGTTGTGAGAAGTCAGGTGTAATTGCAATAGCCCGATTAAGATCCGACCAATCAGTGAAGAAAAGGTGCGTTGTAAGATGAAGTATGATTTGTGGTGTTTGTGATATCCCATGGCGGGTGCCAAGATATTCCATGAGACAGGTTAAGTCCACGGACCGGTTGGAATTATGGCCACACACCGCTGGTTGTCCGGGGCAACAGCGAGTTGACAACAAGCCCCCATGTCAACAGTCACTCAAGTGGCTTGAAGCTCACACTACTCTTCAGCGTAACTCAACAGGGGAAATTCTGGGGCCGTCGGGAAACAGGTCCACTGTCAACATTCCTTGTCAATGAGCACTTTCTTCAATTCTTATCTCTTCGTCGTCTCATTATTCTTTCGACTCGACATCGGCGTAGGGCGTCGCTGGGTATTTCGACATCTGCCCTCCCCGCGTTCCGAGATTCTGTTTACGCCTGGAGGGAGGTACCACCTTTTTCAAATTCCTAATAAACACCATGGCAATTTCAAGTGACGCTTCGTCTATTACCGTTGCTGTTCGAGTGAGGCCTTTTACGATCCGTGAAGCAGCACAGATCTCAAAATGTGAAGATGGTCCGCTCTTCCTTGGAGATGGCTCTTTGGCTGGAGCACCAACACCAAAGCTCAACCAGAAGGGCATCCGATCGATCATCAAGGTTATCGATGATAGGTGCCTGTGAGTCCAGTGTAGTTCTATCCCCGTTTCTTTGGCAGCAACAATTGACCGTCTTCAAAGAGTTTTCGACCCCCCTGAAGACAGCCCTGTACAGAAGTTCTCCAAAAGTGTCGTCCCTCAGGGCAAACGCGTCAAAGACCAGACCTTTGCCTTCGACCGTATATTCGACCAGAATGCCACACAAGGAGAGGTGTACGAATCGACAACACGGACGCTCCTCGACAGTGTCCTTGATGGTTACAATGCCACGGTCTTCGCATACGGTGCGACAGGATGTGGAAAGACTCACACAATTACCGGAACAGCACAACAACCCGGCATCATTTTCCTTACCATGCAAGAGTTGTTCGAGCGTATTGAAGAAAGATCGGAAGAGAAGGTGACGGAAATCTCTCTCTCGTACCTGGAGATTTACAACGAAACGATCCGCGATCTCCTCGTTCCTGGAGGTAGCAAAGGCGGCTTAATGCTCCGAGAGGACTCGAACAAATCGGTTTCGGTATCTGGGTTGTCAAGTCATCATCCGCAAAGTGTGCAGCAGGTAATGGACATGATCATGAAGGGCAATGAGTGTCGCACGATGTCGCCAACAGAGGCGAACGCCACCTCTTCACGATCACATGCAGTTCTTCAGATCAACCTCGCTCAAAAGGACCGAAACGCTGATGTCAACGAGCCTCACACAATGGCGACATTGAGCATTATTGATCTTGCTGGCAGCGAGCGTGCAAGTGCCACCAAGAACAGGGGCGAAAGGCTGTTCGAAGGTGCGAATATCAACAAATCGCTCCTCGCGCTAGGCAGCTGCATTAACGCCCTCTGTGACTCTCGAAAGCAAAACCATGTTCCCTACAGAAATTCGAAGCTCACTCGGCTCCTGAAGTTCTCCTTGGGTGGCAACTGCAAAACAGTTATGATTGTCTGTGTTAGCCCCTCAAGCCAGCATTTTGACGAGACACAGAACACCTTGCGTTACGCCAACAGAGCGAAGAACATTCAAACCAAAGTTACGAGAAACGTTTTCAATGTCAACCGTCACGTTAAGGATTTCCTGGTGAAGATTGACGAGCAAATGAATTTGATTAACGAACTCAAAGCTCAACAGAAAGACTATGAAAAGATTGCTTTCGCGAAGTTTAGAAAGCAAATTGAAAAGAAAGATGCAGTCCTCCGCGAAGGGATCTCGCGTATCCGCAATGCCTACGAGCACTCCTTGCCTGACAGGCAGGAGAGGACTGCCAACATGATCAAAGCAAGGCAGATCAGCCGCAGAATCGGCATGCTATCTTCGTGGATTGCTGCGTTTGACAGCGTAAGTGCAAACTCTGAGTATGAGCAGCCCTTAGTGAACCTCCAAGCAATCCGTAAAACGGCACAAGGAGTCCTGCTTGAGTTGGAAGGTAGTAGACAGCACTACCATCAACGTCTAGCTAGGAGCAGTTGGGACAGAGGAATGAACTCGGCTGTCGAGAACGCTGTTCGCCAACTCCAAGATTCTGGAATCAGCGACAACAGCGATCTTGCCAACCTCCATCGTGAAGCAGAGCTCCTGAAGTCAAACACAGAGCGCGACACCCTTTCAGCTGTGGCTGAACAGGAGAAGGCAGGAGAAGCTGCAACCGTACAGTTACTTCTTCAAGCTCAATTCGAGACTATTTCGGCCATTGAGGATATCATGCAGATGAGCGAAGAGGAGGCTATTGATGTAGGAAGGAAGATTCTTTCTAAGATGCTCGACACCTGTTCCACTGCAGCATCCAATCTTGTGAAACCAGACGGCAATTTGCCGCATGTACAGATGTTCAGCCCTTCCAAGGCTACGTCTCATACATCTCCTAAGCCAAGGAAGCGAGTGAGTCTTCTGGCTCTCCCTGCTGGAAAGACTCTCGGCGCACCTATCAATTTAGCACCAACAGCGCCGACTTCCCCTACCAAGGGTTCGCCACGACGCCGTAAGATGGGCGCGGGTAGGAAGAGTGTCACATTCTCGCCAAAGAAACCCCAGGCCAAGACAACCAAGAGAAGCGTCCGCTGGAAGGACGACGAGCAACATGGTTCTTTGGCTGAATGGCAGAAGACGCCGCAGAAGCTGGAGGTCCAGCCTGCCCCCGAAGGCAGTCCTACCGAGCCTCTATTGCCTCGGACGTCACCTCTACCGCGTGGTATTCCAGTGCCGAGTCGAAACATCAGTCCTTCAAATGGTTCTTCGCCAGTTCCTGCTCCACCGGAGCCAACCTTGAACGTCACAAAGAACAACCGATTCAAAGCCGGATTTCTCTCGAAGAAACTTAGCAGCTCGCCAATTGCGCCGCCTCCCTCGACTTCTTTTCCTGTGTCAGACGGTGAACACTCTCCCCTCCGAAACATCGAGAATAGTAGCTTCCTGAACCGCGCGTCCATTGACCGTCCTTCTAGGATCGCGGTTCGTACTTCGAGTGGAGGCTACTCCAGTCCCCTCTCGGACAACAAGGAAAGCTGGAAGGCAAACAAAGACGACGCTATCAGGATCAGCTCAGCGATGAGGCGGATCTCTGGTGGACATTTTGGTTCTGGTGCTTCCGCCAATGCGCTTCGTGTTCATCGTCGCCGAAGTCCGGGATCTGCAACCTATGGAAGTTCTCCCCCCGAGAGTACCATGTTCACAGCTCAGGCACGGAGAATGGTCAAGAATGAGAAAGAGCACGACGCCAAACCTGGAGTTTTGGGTCCCCGCACTCTTCCTATCATGAAGAATACTGGACGACGTACCACCTTCGGCGGGGATATCCGTCCCCGAGACATCAGTCTCACCAGCAGGGACGCTATTCGACTCAGCGCTATGGTGACCCCCAACCTCCAGAGGCCCTCGGAGTCAGGTTGGACGTAAATCAATTGTTTTTGGGGCTCTCGCATTGCATTCTGGGTGATACAGGTACTTGGGAAAGGTGTTTCGGAGAACAGATACCATTTGCTTTTTCTTTCCTTATATTCCGATGCAAAACCATGAGGTCCGGTATCCGGGTTTATACACGAGACATTTCTTCTCTTCTCTTTTGGCTGCGTTTGAGTGCCTCACCAAATGATTTGGAAACATGCTGGAGATTCATTTTTCCTATCCGATGTCAATTTTCTTTTTCTATTCTTTTTCTTTCTTGTGTATGGCATATAATGGTTCCGGGACGTGTACAGTATCAGATTTGAGTTGTATGTTTTATACATTATGAAGCTAATAGGGCTACGGTGAAGATCTATGTTTTAAGGTGTCAAGCAGCCTAATAAATGCCGGTAAAGTTCACGGGATTAATTAGTGGCCATTCATTATGTCATGGCACAAGATGACGCCACTGCAGAATGTCCTCCGCCATCTGACAAATTCACCTTTGTTAACGAGATCTTAACGGAGAATAAGGTCCGTTCTTCTAATCTTTTTCTTCATAAGAAGCTCCCAGCTAGATAAATACCTAGTCTGGTGGAGCTTACTTGAAATCGAGGTGATAAAACAACACCAAATCTTACACACATTCCCTTCCAGTCTAGGATTGAAAGTCAGTTGAACTACATTAAGTTCATTGCTCATGCGATAAATTTGCTGGTGTCCCTCCGCCAAACCACCAGCAAATTTCTTTGCGAAGCAAATTAACCTATTGGGTACTACGTAAGAAATCAATTGAATGGCTTTCGCGGTGCCCGCGATTGGTTCGACCTTGTTCTCACGATTTTTCCGTCCGTTCTCCACCAGCTCTCCGTTTCTCTCTTTGACATCTGAATCTGCATCGCGCAACATGTCGGGCAACACGCAACAGGCAACTTTGGCCGCTGGCTGCTTCTGGGGTGTGGAACACCTGTTCCGTAAGCACTTCGGCAATGGCAAGGGCCTCTTGGATGCGAAGGTTGGTTATAGCGGTGGATCAACGGCGTCGCCTTCGTATCGCGCTGTGTGCGCTGGAGATACCGGCCGTAAGTATCACTTCAGTGACGCAGGGATTCGCTTTTTTTTTATTTATTGCAACATCCGCTTGGAATTCTGACCGTGTGGCTAATACTTAATTGTTTCTAATTTGATAGATGCCGAAGCGGTGCAGTTGACGTTTGATCCCTCCATCGTTAGCTACCGTTCTCTTCTGGAATTCTTCTACCGCATGCACGACCCCACCACCAAGAACCGCCAGGGACCCGATGTCGGCACCCAGTACCGTAGCGTCGTTTTCACGCATGGAGATGAACAAGAGCAGACTGCCAAGACTGTATCTGAGAAGGTGGGCGAGGAGTGGTACAAGCAGCCTCTTTCCACTGAAATTGTGCCGGCGGGTCAATGGTGGGATGCGGAGGAGTACCACCAGCTCTATCTGAATAAGAACCCAGCGGGCTATGAATGTCCTGCTCAGTATGTTTTGAACCTTTTTCTTCAAGTGTCTGAGACTGGGAAGTATGCTGTTTGCTAACGTCTTGCTCAGCTTCGTGAGGAACTTCCCGCCTCTCTCCGCCTGACTCAGGGCTAAAATATGAGATGTGAAATGTATCGGATGTCCAGCATTATGGAATTTGGCTGGCCTTGTTCTATCTCGGGCGTGATTCTTCGGATGAGTGCTCCATGGAGGCTTGCAGGACGGAAGTCATTTTATTTTGTATGTATTTTGAGAAAACTTTGGGATGTGTATGTACATTTCTCAAATATCATTGAGATATCCCACTAGTGCACATTTTGGATTATCGAGGAACCACTAGTACTGTTTGATTTTTGCTGAAAGATCGATCTACGCGATATCGTACGAGAGCATGCTCTATGATATGGCAGTGTATCCTCTAGGCTGCGGGTACTATTTACAAATACTACCTACTATAGAGGATGACAACTATCTGGGACGAGGAACCAGAAAGCCAGAGAAATTCTACCAGTGCAATACTTAGTAGTAAATATTCTGTGGGCGTGTAGAAACAGGTGGATTCGTGATATACCAAAGCAGAAGGTTAGGGCCAATGGCCTACTGGCTGCTTCTTTGTTTACCGCCGATAATCATAATTATTCACTCATTCAAGTATCCTCTCAGGTGACAATTCCCCTCCACTTCCCAATGCAGACAGACACGTCTTTCTTTCTCTTTCGTTCTCTTTCCCATGTCTCTCTTCTCCCATACTCTTCATGAGGTACGTCTTCTCTCATCTTCGTCACCCACTGCACGTTCCTTAGTTCTCCGACTGTACATCCCAAGAGTTCCCTGTGGAGGTGCTCTCTGTCAACAGTCTTTGCTCCGGATTCGGTCAGTTCACCAGACCAAATAGGACAGAACAGCGCGACTTGACCAGGAGGACTGTTTTTGACGCGGTCCCTTCAACAGGCTGTCCCTTCACCCCAACCCCCCCTTCCCACTACCGCCATCTATTTTGTTGAGAATATTCATCAGCCATCTTTGCTTTTGCTTTTATACCCACTGTATTCTTGGTCATTTAATCCCGACCTGTGATCCTGACGCGTCCTCAACCTGAGAGTTAATTAGTAGAGCCTTACATAGGCTTTGAAAGGTATGAAACTCCATTAATGTCTTAGCATCTGCGCATGTCGATGAACATCTACCACTGATTCTGACTGAATGGATGAGAAGGGGCCCTCATATACTCTTCCACACGGAAGTGCCTCACAGGGCACTACTCCATCTAGCTAGGAAGTTGGGGCCAGCGGCTCCGTGTATCAGGTTAAGACTCATCATGATGACGGGCTACACTATCGATACAGCCATGGCCGAGGCCTTGGGTCATCTCAATCGCATTTCAAACCATGTAAGCATCTCTCAAAGCAAACGAAAACAATCAGGCATCGTTACTGAGTAAACAAGTTCCGTAAGCACGCGCAGCATAGTGCTGCGAACGAGATTGGCAAATTGAGCATCATGATCGTCAATGTCTTCTCTGAAGCAGTTGTGCATATCCCTGCCGATGCGTTTGTCTTTGAAGATGTGGTAAGCGGTTTTTCAGCCTGTGGATCCGGTATAAATAAGTCTAAGTGACAGTAGCAGACTGAAAGTAACCACAGCGCCGTGGGTAACCACAATGTGATCCAGCAACAAGCTGTCGCTGCTCTCATAAATGAGGTCGAGAAGGGAAAGGGGACCATTAACAGCCAGACCAGCGCTTTGCAGAAGGTCCCATCTGAAGCACAGCTCCCACAGACTGGAAGCTGGGCTCAAGTCGCTGGTTCGGCCTCGGGTCTTCCAGCCCATTCCCAGGGAGCGGCGCAGTTCATGTCGCCTTTTTCACAGGGGCCGGCCTCTTTGTCTAAGCAGAGCCTGAACAACGGTGAAAATATTGATCCTCAACCGGCAGAAAACTCGGATGTCGCGCTTCCTGCGCCTATGTTTCCAGAAATTCCAGAGGCCAAAGCGGGAGTCATTCGTGTCTACGGTAAGACTTCCAAGGATATCATTCAGTATATTACTACCCGTATCCACGAGGGTCCGTTGCAGGATATTCGACTTGAAACTAACGGAAGGACACGAGTAACTTTCCAGCATGCGTCTCAGGCGCTTGCCTTTTTGAAGTCTAACCAGGACATGGAGCAAATGCTCGGCTTTGGGCGTTTTGGATGCGGCTACCGCGTTGAATTGGCTGAGATTGTTGATTGGAACGACGACCATCGCCGGATGAACCAGCCCATCCGAGAGCGTCGTCGCCTGTCCTTCGCAAGGAAGCGGCTTTTTGCCGACAACATGTCGCCAGAGAAGTGGAAGCAGGACATCCGTACTCTGGCTGGACCTGGAAATATTGATTTCCTCTGGGTCTTCAATTCTGGTAACGGTGAGTTAGTCACAAAACTACGGCCTCCGATGCGCTATATCCCAGCTGACTCAGCGGTAGCGACGGCGGTCTTTACGAGCACGGCTATTGCTCGAAAGGTTTTGGAGATGTTCAACCGATGGAAGGACGGCCGAAACGTCTACAGTGGGGTTTCCGTGACCTACTCCTCGGACCCATGCGAGAAAGAGTTAGTTTTGGTCAAAGACACCGCTCGCCCCAGCATTGCCAAGAACTTTGTGAAGAGACCCATCCGAGAGATGCAGGGCTGCCGTTGAACAGATGGGCAGTGCTTCGAGCCCCTGTTTCATCCCCGACTGCTTAAAATTGGCATCACCTCAAGATAAACAAGCGGGGAAGTTGAGGTACGGACATTGTTGAAACCTGAAACAAAAAGAAAAACAAAAGCAAAAACAAAATAGGGAAGATAATTGAGTTGACAAGGGTTACCTAGTTGCGGGTGGTTGAAATTGTGAGGGATGTTGCCCAGGGGGTTGGGAACAACCACACGATCCGAACCGTACAAGCACGAGTAGGATGTTCTCATGTACAAATTTGTCAGATTGTTCTACGATGGTTTCCTGGGGATGAGTTCTCTTTTGCCCACTTGTGATCCGATTAATATTGCTTGCACGCAAGGTCGGATTCCATCCATGTCCGATAGGGTACGATCATACATGCAAAGGGTTGGTTTCAGCACGCGTCACCATAGGGATGATTAATTACTCGAATCTCCTGCCTCAAGCAACTCCAGTAGTTGTCGACCCATCTTCAAGTCACCCAAATTTCACCGGTAGGGAAAATGAGATAATAAGGGACGGGAGGTGCAACGGATATCAGCAATGGATTTTAAGAGACCTCCGTCAGGAAAGTAAACATCGAATCACCGTACCGTCTTGTCTCTACCTGTATCACCTACTGAGTTGATTTGCGCTTTCACCATCCTTCAGCATGATCTCCAGCGCGTCATTCGAATATCTTCCTACCCCAAACGAGTGATAAGGCTACTCTCTCGGTACAGGTACCCCCTTGCATGCCTGGACATTATTGCTGATATTTCCCCGAAAACGGCAAATGAGATCGGGAAAAGCCCACCAGATAAGTCACAATTGTCTTGATTTGTTTATTTATCGGGGTTTTTGCGGTAAACCGAAAAGGTAACAAAACACGAGAACAGTCAACTGCATGAATATCTGTGGTATGCATGGATGAAAGAAGCTTTGAAGCTAGAAGGATTACCCCTGCATACAGCTATCAGCTATTGGCGTTGTGCAGATGGCCCTGTCTTGCAACTAGGGCCATGTACCCTGCTAGATAGGTGTACTACTGTATGTAAGTGCACACATACAGGACATGGAAAGTAAGACATCCAGAAGTTACCCCTGTTGGCCAGTCTGAAAAGGAGAGTAAAATTAATCGGTCTTAGGTGGTTAAGGTTCAGTAGAGCAGCAACTCCAGCCTATCATTACTGGAATTAATCCAATCCAAGAGGCCGCCAAGTTAAGTTCCTGACTAATTTTCTAATTTATTAGCGTACTATGCTTGGTATTATCGAGTAAAAGTTTGGGACCGAGTTCAGTCCTTGGGACTTTTCCTTCTACTAATCATCAGGATCGCAATAAGTACGACCAAGCAAACTAGCTAGCTATCTAGATTAAATCATGTTCTAAACATAACTAATTGGATTGTTTCGGTTCTCAGCTGAAACCAGCGAAGTCTAGTATACAAAGATTTTATTTTTAAAACCCTTTTTTGCCCCCGAAATACGTCACACATTCCAACGGTGTCTGAGAGACTCCTTCGTGTGGCTCAGTCAGTTCAGTTCACTAAGTCAGTCACTTCTTCGGAGGAATTTCCTAAAGAATTCTAATTATAGAACGTTGTGAAAATTGTGTTAGATTTTTTTCTTTTCATCTTGTGACACAATTTTCTTATCTAACACACAGCTCGACGACCCAAAGTAAACCCCAAGACCCGGATGATTTGGTGGCGGCCATAAATACTCGGAAAAGCCGTTTAGGCTTCCTTGACTTGATGTTGGTAGGATGGTCCACAGTGCTAGAAGGTGCTAAGTAGTAGTAGGAGTAGTGTCTTGGGATCATCATTGCGCGCGCGCGCCCCCCGCGCTCCCCCCCAACATCATCGAAAGACTCGGCGCACGTTTAGACAAAATTGCGGCAGATTAATATTTTGCTTGGTCTTGTCCTGGGATTGATTAAGGAACCACAATGGCTACGCCGCTGGCCTGACGATGTTAATTAAAAAAATCGTGCCTTATCTACGGATGGAGAAAAGAATCGGCGGCACTCTGGAGGATCAGGTGATATCAAGGTTCCGAATAGGAGTTGCCTCGACAAGTGGAGACCCACGGGCCCCAGTGCTTCCGAAAGGTCAGCTGTCATTGGCCCTGAAGGGTTCATCAATTCAAGACATGGAACCAACGGGCAATGATTGGAGTAAGACATGTTTAATTTTGCGCGGCGTTTTCTGAGCAGAAGAATCATTATGGAAGCTAGAGTGCATCAGACTAGTGTTGAATTAGTTTAGGGTCACTATCCTGCGCCGAACCGCCAATCGGCAGGTTTTTCCCGATAAGAACCTTTTTGACCATTGCCAACTTTTGTGGGTCGCTTTTTGGAGAGGGTCCTGTTCAAAGGACTTGATTTGGGTTAGAGATGCACGGGACTTCCATGTAGGTTGCTGTATGTTATGTTACTATGTACTTATGTACAGTACCGTATCGGTTCCTGTGCTGTGTATGTCCGACTTGGACGATTTCGGAGACTCGGGTTACTGCTTCCATGTCCCTATTAGTTCTGTTTAGGCTTCGTACATTTCTTGTGGCTGCTGGGAATAGTTTTTTTATTATTCTTGTCTTGTCTTTTCTTTTTTTGGTCTTAGTCTGAATATCTGTTTCTGGAGATGTTGACTGGGTTTAACTAAAATCGGTACTTGGTTTCAAACCGAGCCACCTCAGGGACAGGGGGGGAATGACAGCAGAACCCTTAAATTGTTCGTGGGGGAAAATGGGAGAATAATGTCACGACCGGTTGGAGTAATTGGAAGTCAGTCTCGTGGTCGTATGGAAACGGTCCAATGTTTAAGTTACCACACGCTATCTATCAAGTTAACTTCCAGTAACTAGTTTCTTGTCACCAGTACCAATCAGTGTCATACTATCATTTAAAGAACTTTTCCCCCCGATCTTCTTATTATTTCTCTCCCTCTCTCCAGGATTGAAATCTCCCCCTCTCTCCCTTTCCTTTTTCCTATTTTACCCTCTTGCCCTTTCCTTATCTTCAAAGGGACTAGAAAGTGATCGTCTTCGATTCACACCCTTGAGGAAAGCACGGAGATCCCACTCGTTACACAGCAGTTCCCTTCTTTACTCCTTTCCTCCCCAACTCTCGGCGGTGATTTGTCCCGTGGTCCTTCATTAATCGGCGCTTCCGTTAATTGGATCTATTACCATATAAACGTCCAATAATCTGTGGTGCCTGGACAATACTATCTATTATTTATTAATTTTTTTCTTCTTCTTATTTGATTCTCTCGTGCCTGAAATCCCTCAACTTTGGTACGTTCCCTATTTCTCCCTCTTCTTATATATTCGATCTATATCTCTGGTACCGACTAGCCCCTCCCACCCCCCAAAGACCAGAGGAAGAAGCAAAAAAAATCCCGAAAATTGTCAATTGGGCTTGTGGCTAACGCCCACTGATCTCACAATTTTAGTTCAGGCTGCAGCTTCTTATATAAACGTTGCACATCGCTATAGTTATACCCTTGTCCAATTTGTCATCTTATATAGCCGTCACTATGGTTCACATTGTCTCCTCTCTCCTTTTGGCCTCCTTGGCCTCGACCTTCGCTTGGGCCGCCGATACTATCAAATGCGATGCCAACAACAAATGTCCGGAGAAATACCCTTGTTGCTCTCGTGAGTCTCCCATCTGGATCTGACATCGTGTATTGGCGCGCTGACATCTCTTCTTCAGAGTATGGTGAATGTGGAACTGGCGCTTACTGTCTTGGTGGATGTGATCCCATGCAGTCGCACAGTCTCGACTCTTGCGTCGCCGAACCTGTTTGCCAGAGCAAGACCTACAAGTGGGACAATCTAGACAGTGCTGCGCTGAACACTAAGTATCTCGGGAATGCGTCGGCCTCCGACTGGGTGTATTCTGGTTTCCCCAAGGTCGATAATGGCAACCTGGTCATCACCATGCCCAAGAACAGCGTGGGCACTCTATTCGCGAACAACCACTACGTCTGGTACGGCAAGATCAGCGGCAAGATCAAGAGCAGCCGTGGCAAGGGTGTCGTCAGTGCTTTCATTCTGCTTTCGGATGTCAAGGACGAGATCGATTTCGAATTTGTCGGCTACGATCTGGACAACGTGCAAACCAACTACTACTGGCAGGGCGTTCTTGACTGTAAGTGATACATTTACACTAGACGTGGAAAGACTAATACTCACGCTTGTGATCAGACAACAACGGTGGAAAGGCTGCGACGGGCAGCAGCACGTTCGACGAGTGGCATGAATATGAAATCGATTGGAAGCCTGAGGCCATCACCTGGTCTGTGGACGGTCAGGTCAAACGGACTTTGACCAGAGAGTCGACCTGGAATGAAACGGCCAACCGCTACCAGTACCCGCAAACCCCATCGAGAATGCAGTTGTCCCTGTGGCCCGCTGGTCAGGCAAGCAATGCTGAGGGTACCATTGAGTGGGCCGGTGGTGAAATTGATTGGGACAGCGAGGACATCAAGAAGCAGGGTTATTACTCTGCTTCTTTCGGAGAGATCAAGGTCGAGTGCTACGACGCTCCCAAGAACTCTGGAGATGGAAAGAAGTCGTATATCTTCACCAAGGCCGACGGCCTGGAAAGCTCCATCCAGATCACCAACAACGACACTGTGCTCGCCTCTCTTGGTGCCACCGGTCTCAACCCAAGTCTCGGTGCCAGCTCTGCTTCTTCTTCTTCATCATCATCATCTACGAGTTCCGCCTCTGGCAACAACAGCGTCCCTGAGAACCGCGGTGGCTCCGGTAACGAGCCCGGTTCCAACAGCACCAGCACAAGCACCAGCGGCGGCGGCGGCGGCAGCGGCGACAGCGGCGATTCTGGGTTTAGCCAGGGAAGCAGTGGTGATAGCAGCAGCAGCAGCAGCAATAACTCGAATGGTGCCTCTTCAACAAATGAGCGCGTCATGCGGGGCTCGTTCTTCGCCGTGTTGGTCGCTATCGTTGTTCTGGTTACTCTGTGAATCAACCACTGACTAAATTTTGGCTCTTGCCTTCATTCTTGAATATTCTTTTATTTGGCCTTCTTCTTTTTTTGGGTATATAACATTACTTACTCCCCATTCCATACATATGTGGCTTTGGCGTGTCTTGTTAATATACCTTTTATACCTCTTCTATACCTGGCGGTCCCTCACTGTTCATGTCTGTCGCCTTATACCAGTTAACTACATTATTCCGATTGGATGTCCTGATGCTTTTAATGATCGCGCGTGGCGATGCCGCAAACGGCGCATTACACGCCGTTTTATACTCATTCTAATACCCTTGTCTGTGCTTTGATACTAGTATGTACTGTTAATTGATTAAATTGGTGTTGATGAGTATCGGATGAATGAATTTAATATTCTCCATGGCAATCTGCTATCTATCTACCTTGGTACTACATTCTACAGCTTTCTTCCCACCTTGATATGAACTAACCTTTTTATGGTTCCTATCCAGAATAACTGCACGGAGGTACATACAAAGCTCTTTCAACCAAGCATTTCTACCCGCTTACAAGTGGAGTGGGTTTTAGCACCTCACCTACCTCTCTTAGTATAGTACTATTCACGCTGCACCTACAATGGAGTAATTCCGTTTACAGCATGATAGCTTCGCTATCCATCCACCTGTCACCAGTGACTGTGGATAATACATAACCACTATTTGTATTCTTGATACAACTAACATTATGACAAATTCCTCAGACAAAGCGTCTACACAAGACCAATGAAGACTCAGCATCCTTTTGTCCTTCATATATACGTTCATTGACTGTGCCTGATTGTCTCCCTTCAAGTGGTTTCACGCAAGGCCAAACATTGAAACTTGTAATAAACATATCCCCTAAAAACCCTACATTTTCCCCATATCCATCGCTGCAAAAAACGGGATCTTCACCCACGGTTCGCTCCCCTATACAATGAACAATATCTCAAATCTACCTCCCTATTCACAACCTCCCTCCTCCCCTAGAGGCAAAAAGATAACATAAAGAAAAAATCCACCCACAAACACAAACACAATGGCCATCATCCCAAAATCGACAACTATCTTTACACGCATATATATATATATCTCTCTCTCTCTCTCTCTTTATAAACCAACCCAAAACCAAAACTATACTATATACTCACACCTCAATGCCCCAACCAATCCCATTTAAAATTGGACCAAACACACCCCAAAAGGAAAAGAAAGAACCAAGGCCCCAAAAGCGAGAAGATGTGCTACTATTTTCAACTCAATTTCACCGGCTGCCCCCACGCCAAATTCGCCCTCGTGGGGTTCTGTCGCGAGCTTCTGTTCCAACTCCTGCGTGCCAACGATCCGGAACAACTGGCTATGTATGATTTACCCTTTAATGCTCCTGATTGTTATCCGGTGAGGGGCAGTCTGAGGCAGAGGGGGAATGTTGTTAGGATGGAGGTTGAGAATGGGGTTTGTGATACGTGTGCGGAGAGGCTGAGGCGGAGGGGGAATGACAATGGCAACGGGGGTGGGAGTGAGACTGGGAGTGGGCATAGAAATGGGAACCGGGATCGGAATAGATGATTTTGTCTTTTTCCCTTTTTTCCTTCCTTCCTTTCTTTCTTTCTTTCTTTCTTTCTTTTTTTTTTTTTTGAGGATTTGGGGGTTGTGGGTTGTTGGTTTCCTTGTGTGTTAAGGGGTTGGGTGTATACATACTGGATGGCTTTCTGTTCATGTAATAATATTATCAAATAGTAATGATAATGGTGATTATAATGATGAACGGTTAGAGCCTACCAGCCTATACTAAGCTGGTAGAAACCTTAGTTTGCCCATATTCCTATCGTAAATACCATTTACTACAACAACCAAGACATGTAGATATAAGTTGTTGTAGTCCAGAAACGCCAATGAAAACAACGCTAAGTAGTACAGAAATATCAATGCAGCTCACCGCAGCCACACTCCCTCTTGTTGACGTCTACAGAGCGCTTCTTGAACTCTCCATGGTAAGTATCCAAGCCCTCAGTGCGAACGTCTTCGCCCAATGGATCACCCAACCAACTGCGGCCTGCAGATGCGGACTCAACTTCAGGGTTCCAGTCCCATTCTTTAGACGATTGAAGTCGCTTGGTGACTGCTTCCACGTCGACTTCGAGGTACTCGGCGAGGAAGGAGCCGATGTCTGTGTTTTCGTTGTTACCCACTAGGCGCCAGGCGTCCTTGGTAGATGAGGCATAGATGTTGACATCGACGGCTAGATAGTATATATGATTAGCTTGTATAATTAGAGATAGAGGGGAAGGAAGGGATGAATTACATGAGTGTCCGTGAGTCGACCAGCCGATTTGTGCCCGGCGACTGATGATATCTGCAAAGACGTAGTTTTGGCTGTAGGGAAGGTTAGGATCGATCACATGGTCTATTTCGTCCTTCGTAGCATCCATGATTCCCAGAGCCTTCTCCAAGAGTTCCCGGGTAAACTTGCGCTGAGCTGCCTTGTCCGATTCCTTGGCAACGAAATCCCTGAGCACTTGCCCGGCGTATTCGGAGGAATGGCTGGCGTTGGCAAGGACGCCCGGGAGCCATTTGTATTCCGGGTAAGTATCGTGCAGCTGTCGTGCAGCTGCCAGACCACCTGTTTCATGGTCGGATGTGCTGACAACTATTCCTGGGGTTGAGTCATTCTCAAGGAACTCTAGGACGGCGGCGAAGGCCCGGTCGTAGGCCAGGACCTCGTGGACCTGTGCCGCGGGGTCATTTCCGTGTCCGGCATGGTCGATGCGAGATCCTTCAATCATGATGAAGAAGCCCTGTTCGCTATCGGCGGTGGCCTGGCTGAGTGTCTTCAGTGCAGTGCGGGCCATTTCTTCCAGGGATGGGTACACGTCATCCTGGCTGCGGCGGTCGATTTCGTACGGAATATCGCCCCCAGCGAAGAGACCAATGAGCGGCAACTTGGCTTCCGTGCCGCCGTTTAGAGAGTCGAAAGACTTTCGGTCATCGAGGTAGTTGAAGCCCTTCTGGCCAGCGATCTCCACCAAGTCACGGTCGTCACCACGGCAGCTGCCCTCTGTTGTGTTGGGCAGGAAATGGCATCGTCCACCACCGAACATCAGATCTACAACGCGGCCCAGCGGGTGTTCGCCGATTTCCTGCTCGGCGATACGGTCCTCATATTGACGCAGGTTCACGTGCGAGGCGAAACAGGCAGGGGTAGCATCGGTGATACGAGTCGTGACAACCAGACCCGTCTTATAACCGGCCAAGGCAGCCGCCTCGAGCACTGTACCACAAGGGGAGTGGTCCGGAAGCACGGAAATAGCACCATTGTAGCTTTTGTGACCGCATGAGAAGGCGGTAGCACCGGCGGCCGAATCCGTCACAAGGCTAGAACTAGACCTCGTCCTCGATGTCCCGACAATGTGCCTATCCAGTACGAGAGTCTGGTCAACTGGTAGTCCTTCCGTGAACTGTCTATAGTTCCTAGTCATGGTGAGACTGGTGGGTCCCATTCCATCGGAAACCATGAAGATCAGATTACGCTTGCCGGTCGGCTTGCCTCCGGGGCCCCAGGGTTGCTTCGTCTCATGGCTTTTGCTAGCTTCATGTTGATAGACCACGGACAGGACGATGACAGCGATAGTGGCTATAAAGGCCCAGGAGAAGAGACCGACGTCTTTCCAGAATGCCCATTTGGTTCGCTGTTGCTCGCGATGGGTACGCTCCCCGGTTAGCAGGGCATCCTCTTCTTCAGCATTCCGGATCGAGGAGTGGTCGGAGGACGGGCGCGGAGCCAAAAGGGGCTCTTCTCGCGGCATGGCTGACGGAATGCCTCCTAATGTCAACTCAAACAGTTAATTGCAACAAGAAAGAACCATAAACCATTAGACAGGGTGTTTTATGAGCCTAAGGAGATAGAGAAAGGGTGAATGAGAGGATTGTAGTTCTGTCCAGCTGAGTTGGGGTATGGCTTGGCACGGGACTTGATACGTCACGTTCCCCAATCTGAAACTGCCGTATCCAGTTAGCCTTCGAATAGTCTAACTATTGGCAAGACTATTTTGTTACTTTCCAAATCCAAAGTAGATTAGATACTCCATACAAGGCATAATATTACAAGATACTTTCAATGTAATTATACACGATATGAAGAACAGATTCTACCGCCCCTTCCAACCAATTGGAATCATGGCCGCAGCAATCTCAGAAACGCCTCTCTCAGTTGCCAGCAGATTGAACTGTGCAGCAGCATTTCTAGTGTCCAACACTTCAATACGGACACCTAAGGCGTTGATATGCCTTCTCGTCTCTGGGGAAAGAGGGAATACAGAAGCACCCATTCCAATAATTAACAAGTCTACATGTAGCATGGCACAGTTAGCGAAAACTCGCTTCCACCTAATAGTCTAGGGGAGAACAGAAAAACATACCCGGACGAGGCCATACAAGTCTCAAAAGGCCCCAAGCCTGCTCATCAACCTCAAACTGGCCCTTCTTGTTCACCATGGTATTCTTATCCCCATCCAAGGCCTCCCATGGCCTCCATGAGAAAGCTTCACCCCCAACAAGCAGTAAGCCATCGCCGTTTGTGAGCTTTAGTCCGTTGTCCAAATGAAATCCGTTATCCAGACAGGCGTCAATGGCCGTGGTAGGCGCCGGGATGTTCCCGAGCACGTTGAGGGCGGCAAAGTCCGTTTGGGTATCCTCTTTTGACTCCGGGCCCCGGTCGTGGCTGGCTGGCTTCGCGGTGTGTGCACGAGGGACCATGCGCACTGGGCGGACATTATTGCTGTTGTTGCGAATTGTTTGCACAAATGGGGTGATACGGGAGATGGGTGACGCAGTCCGAGTATTTGAGCATAGTCGGTTGGTTATACTGGTGGTCGAGATGGATGTGCGCAAAGCGCGGAGGAGTTGGGGAGATGGAGGGCGCATCATGATGACTTATTGAATGAGAGGTGATTTCTGAACAGGCCGGCTTATGCTTCTGTATCTGCGCCAGGATAGGAGGGACCTGGTCAGGAAGATTGAGAGCTAAGCAAATGTGAGTGGAGATGGACATCGATCTGGAGTTGCGATGATCGACCAGGCCCCGTGATGTAATGGTGCCTTGAGAATAAGGCAGTAACACTGACTAAGACATTGTCATACATGGTGAACTACCATACCCTAACTACATACTTGTTCCATATCAGGGTTCAGAGTATGATCATTTGCTGCACCTACTATATGATTTTGTGATTCAATGCTGCGTATAGGACGCTGGAAAATGATGGAGCATAGAAGAAACTGAACTTAAGGGATTCACCTCGGCGGAAATTCACATTCCTCATTACTAGTAAGAGAGAAAAGAAATTGAAAACAATGCCATTCCTTCGCTATTTTCTCTTGTAATGTCTCCTCAGATCCCTCTTCAAGTCTTCCTTCTCTTGCATCTTCTTATCCCACAGTCCTCGTGCTGCATCTCGTATATCAGGCCCCTTAAACCTTTCCTTCCGCGACTTCAGACCCTTTATCCTCTCTCTCACTTTTTCCCTTTCCTTTTCCCTTTCCCTCGTCTTCAACTTGTTTTCCCTCCCGGGAGTCCAGTCATATACCATGTCCTCTCTAAATCCACTACGATAAAAGAGCTTTCGGAAGTTCTTAGTCAGATAATTGTAGTCGGGCATCTCGCCGTGTTCTACTGAAAAAATATGATTGAAGTATTCCTCGAACTCTCTGGGGAGACCTTGACAGAGCACGCTCAGAGGGGTCTCGCTCTTTAGATTAGCCACAGCTGCATGTCTATGATCCCTATTTGACGTGTTGATGTTTTCCCATGGGAGATCGCCCCTCATAAACTCGATGAGCATGTACCCCAGGCTTTCTAGGTCGTCGGTGTATGATTGGCCTGGATTTGAGTGTCACTCGCCTTAACATTCAAATAAAAGAAATGGGTGAAGGGAAACGAGAGAGAGAGAGAGAGAGAGAGACCTACGCCTGTTATAGTGCGCATTCCAACTAGCATATAGTTCTGTACCAAGCAACTTCAGTGTCTTATACCTTTCTTCCGCATAAGGCGGTCTATACTTCTCAGCAAGACCTAAATCAGCCAAATAAGGACGAATTGCGTCTTTTCCAACACCAATAAGTATGTTCGAGGGCTTGATATCCCGATGAAGCCATCCTTTCTTATGAAAACCCTCGAGCCGAAACAATAACTGGTTTGCTAGTAAAAGGGTGGTCTTCAGGGAGAATTTGCCCCCAACTTCATAGATCAGGCCTTGCAAGCTAGGTCCCATGAGCTGAATTACCATGCAGTAGTAATCCCGTTCTTGTCCGGCCCAGTAGAGCTTCGGGATGCCATCGAGTCTGTAAAGACTGTCGTAGGCTCGTACTTCGTATTCGTGAGAGACTATTCCACTGTCTTTGACCCTGTTTGCTATCTTTACCGCTACTTTAGTCCCAGTTCTGTGGTCCAAGGCTGTGAGGCGATTAATAGTGTATCTTCATTTTGTTCATTGTTTTGGGGCTATATTGTACCTACCTTTGTATACCGAGCCTTCAGCACCGCCGCCTAAGAATTTATACAGCTCGAATCTTTTCTGGATGAAGGAGTCCTAGGACAGAGGATATGTTAGGACGAGCTCTTCAATGTCTCTTGAGAAGAACTGACATACAGGCACTTTCGGATTGGCTTTTTGCCGTTCCCTGGGGTTCATATCCACAACATGTGGCATGGCGGTTGTTTTGATTTTGGTGAAACGGGAGAGAGGGTGCCGATGAGTTAATTTTCTACACGTACTTGACTATAGCCATATACCAACCAGCTGTTGTAGACCGTCTCTCTTTATTGGACAAGTGTTAGTATACTGATGATGGAATAAACCGGGTTGTTTCTTTATATTGTTGTACTTCAAAGCAATTTTTGTTTTGGGCTCAAAACTTAGAGTGAAAAGGATACAATGAGGCCCATATACTTGAAAGAGAAAACAATAGTAATAATAAGGGAGATGACAATACCAGTGCCAGCCTGAATGGTCCATATCTGCATACAACATTCATTTTGCAGCCTTCTACCGCAATGCAGCGTTGGGCAGTAGCTTCATGTCATAGACACAATGCATAACCCCTGGGGCATATGTCTTCACTTGTTCAACATGGCGACATTCAGCTGTTCCAACTGCATTCTGTAACCCAAGAACTCGAGCCCGCAACTTCCCAATCTTAGCCGTGATATCTTCCTTCGTCTGCTCGATCTCCTGAACATCGACATTCTCATGCACATGAATCCAACCGCCCTTCTCCGTATCAACCATATTGCAAGCATTGTCCCAAGCAGCAACAGACGTAGGCAGAAGCCCTAGATTGACATGCCTAATGCTACTCCAAGACCCTTGACCCTCCATAACTTCCCGAATTCGTCCCAGGATGTCTCCCGCAAACCTGTTATCGCCATGAAAGAGAACAACTCTATCCGTATCCTGGAGACTCCCAACCAAGTCTTCCACACTCTCACTCAAACTCCCATCATCTCCAACCCTAACAACTCTACAGCCCCACCCATTCTCCATACAACCCCTTCGAAGACCCTCCACCGACCACCCGTTAATTTCCCACCCCCAAACCCGCCTAAACCCCCTCTTCAGATACGAGAACACAAAATACCCAATCCCAGCATACATATCAACAACGCTAACATCCTCAACTCGCCCCCCACCAAGCGACACCCCATCAAGCCCCTCAAACACAGACCCCTGGCCCAAAATCCGTGCTTTCTCCGTGATATTCCCACGAGAAAACATCGTATAAAGCGGAGCCCAGATCTGCACAATCCCATGGTTCTGCATCGTGCGCACCCAAAACGCCCGCTGCAGATCAACCTCCGTGGGCTGCCCATCCCTGGACAAAGACATGGTCCCAAAATCTCCATAGAGAGGGATCAATCCTGCGGGACTCCGCATCCGGTTCTCAGATCCCTGGGTGTCAGTTAGCGCGATGGGTGTGTTGATGGCGACGTGTGTTACGCCTGTGCGGCTGAATGATTTTACAAGCGATGCATAGAGTGCCACGCGTTGTGAGCTACTTAGCTCGTTGTAGAGGGCGCTCCAGGCTGGGGGTGTGCTGAGAGCGTTCACGGGGAGCAGGAGCATGGGCTCGTAGACAGTGAAGCGTTTGGGGAGATGTGATAGCAGTGTTTCTGGAAATAGGCCATGTTTGGAGAGGGTTTCTGGGGAGAGGTTGTTTGACACGAATTCTTGGATTCCTCTTTGGAGGGGGTTGAGGTTCCTTGGTGGCCGTTTGCCCTTGTGAGAGCGGTTTGTGGGCCTGTTGGTGGTTGTCATGTTGGAGGTTTGGTTTGAATTATTGGTGCCTTCTTGATCCATTATTCTTGCTTATGATCATGGATAGTATGATTGCGAGGCTATCTTGGACTGGTGAAGAATGTTTATGATGACCAAGCAAGCTTTCATGCAATTATTGTTCTAATTGCGTAGTGCGAGTTATGTGCATATATTCCGTTGCCTTTCAGATAGAAGGCGTAGCAGACCTTTATTTCGTCTCGAACAGGCTGATGGATGAGCGAATGAATCGTATAGGTGATACGACCCTATTGTGTCTTGTGAATTGTCGAGTTTCGTGAATATAATTTTGGTTTTACATTGTTTTACAGACATCTTTCGATTTGATGATATTTCTGTTTTCCACTACCTGTCATGTGACTTCCATCTACAATGTTATATCTAGACGATTTTAACGCTGCCAGGCGACAAGACAAACAGAAGTGAGGTCTATATATGAAACCTATCCTCTTACGATGGCTTGGTAGCCTTGCACATCTGAATATCTAGAAACCAAGCGAGGACTTTTGCTAAATGTTGTAAGGAACTTACATGTCTGTATAAGAAAAGAGACGATCAGTCACCACATGAATCCCTAAGACCCAGACATAGTACATGTTTATAGAGTTACAAAGATTCTTTTGTCAACCGAAACCCGAATTAAATTAACCCTGGGTCGCTAAATCTTCCTATTAGAAAAGGGGAAGAAAAATGTGAAGGTTGTATGGCTCTAGAGATAGCCCTTGACATGGAGGGAAATAGCAGAAAGCCGGTCAAAACAGTCAACCCTAGGAGAACACGTTGAATGCAAAAACGAGGGGTCGCGTGACTAAATAGATAGATGTATCTGTAAATTATAATAAACACAAACCCGCTGTTATTGACAATGACAATGGTCTCAACGCATAACACCGGAATGAATCGTAGCGAACGTAAGCTCGTAGTGAGTAATAAGGTAAAAGACGATCAGTAATCCATCACGGAGTACCCTAATCTGTCATTTGCGTCGAGTACTCTAGCATTTGAATTAGCATTGTCGTTAGTGAGCTAGGGTATGGAAGGAGGACTCACGAGTATTGTTTCGTTAGGGTTCCTTCACCCCCTTTGGAAAGATCGATGCTGAAAACATAAAAGCTGCCATCGCTGGTCACCACCATCACTTGAGGCGTGTTATTGCTCATTGCCACAACGCTTCGCAGTGGCCCGGTGCTACCATTACCGCCGGGCCCGGAGTTCGACTTGGGAAGTTTGATCCAGGCAAAATCGCGCGCTGGTTCCCACATCTCGCTAACACCTTTCGGAAGATAGCCACCAACCTTGGCGGCGAAAGAGCTCCCAACGTTTTGCGAGGTCCGCCGAATAATCCCCATCAGAGTCCCGTTGTGTTTCCTGGAAGGAAATTCGGAAGAGTCCCCACCCGTCTCATCCTCATCTGGAGAGTTACTCAGAGAACTTTGGCTAAGGGTTCTTTCGGGAGCCGAAGGGGAGTTCTCTGAAGATTGACTTTGGTGGCCCAGTTTGAATAAATGTATCGTCTCGGTCGAGGAAGAAACGCAAAGAAGGGTAGAGGTCGTATTGAACGACATGCTGTAGATCCTGGAAGGTATCGAGCCTCGTCGGAACTGATATAGCTTGTGACCGTCAGGAACGGAGAAGACGCGAATGATGGTTCCTTTGTCAGAAGCGGTGGCTATTAGAGTGCCTTCACTGTTAAGCGTAATGCATGCTAGTGGTGATCGATGGGCTTCTATGACGTTGATCGCTTCCAGTTTCAGCGTGTCGAATATTAGTACTTCGCCACTTGTAGGTGAAACATGTGTATTTCCAGGAGGAGCATGGGTTGGAGGACTGAAGGACGTCGGCGGCGCCTTTTGCGGAAGAGGATATGCGAGGTAACAATTATCGGAGGAGGGCGATAGCGCACAGATTGCTGTCAAACATTAGATATAGAACACACCCGTAGATCGCAAAGCGTATCAGCCCTTACCGTTGGGATTAGGAGATGTCTCAATGGTGTATAGCAGCTTCATGGTCTGAATGTCATAAAGATAGATCTGATCCTCTAAGACGATAACTAGTCGTTTCCGGTTCAGCTTAACCGCCAGGACAGTGGTGGGAAATGTCAACTCGCATATTGTAGATTGGCGCTACATAAAACCAAGACACGTTAGATTTTATCTTTAACGACTTATCTTGCCACGGGTGATCAAGTGCATTAGACGAAGGATGGGTCCAAGTAATTTGATTCTTCATACGGAAGTCGATTCAATTTTAGATTTGCATGCGCAAGGATTCTACGAACCTTTGTATTAGTGATTTGCAAGCGACGTGGTGAGAGGATTAATGCGACCAAGGATGTCGAAAATAGCATCTCGATTATGGCAATATTCCCTTCTTTTGTCTCATAGCTTTTGGCGAAAGGGTCTGTGGTAAATATACGGAACCCTTTGGAAGTCGCTGCAAGCCGTTAAGAAATATCCCCTAATCATAATGAGGCGATTCAAGGGAGGTCCTTACCCACAGCCAAGTAGCTGTAGTCCTGGTTGAAGGTCACGAAATTCATTGCCATCTTGTATGCAGGCGATGGACTGGATCGATGACCTCTAACCCAGTTCTCTCCTTTAAAAAGTGTACTGTAGGGTTGAAAAGGATCCAAACGGTATATATATCCGCCCGAGCTTCAAGAGGAAAGTCAAAGTAGAAGTCGTGGGACTGCGCTTCTTTGTTAAATCAATAAGACCTACTGTTCCTTGGGCGGAGGGGGCGCAGCCGATCCCATCACAGGACAGTTTTTCCGTCACTGACAATCGTCGCCTGGCATCTCTCGTCCTCAAATAGTGCTGGGAACAAATTTCACGGTCAGTTATCCCCTACAGGGCGGGTATGCAAGGATGCAATCGCAGCTTGACCGAAGAGGCGTTGGGAAACGCGCATGTAACTTGACCGCGGTGGAGGGTCCGGGGGGATCGCTGAACAGCAGTTCGTTCTGCCGCGGTTCTGAATGCGTCAGGCGTCAGGCGCGGCAAGCGAACCATTCATCGAACGCTCGGGCCACACCTTGTTCCACGGCGGGTAAAAAAATGTTTAAAATTAAGGGTCGGCGCTTTCTAACCCACAGCACAAATCCATTCCTCTCCACAGTCCAGGGAACCCCGTCCCAATATGGGGTCTGCAAAGAAACCAACCATGGCTGGCACTAACTCCAAGGCTGAGAGGGAAGCCGACTTGGTTATGGGGGTGAGTGAATACGTGAATTGCTACGGCGCTGCGCACATCCCCACCAGTTGCTTGCCTAGTCTTGCACCTAACTATACTAGACAAACAATAGCAGTATTGTATCCAAACGAAGCGTCGAAATTCTCTATTACCCCAAACCTCATTTCTTTCGCTACTTTGTCAAGAAACCTCAAAGACGGTCGCCTTTGATCAACCGCGGATACTGGCTGCGCATGCATGCGATGGCGGAGACTGTGCGGAAATTCATGAGGGAGCCTTCGGATAAACCCAAATTCGTTCTGAACCTGGGATGTGGATTGTGAGTCGTAGTAAAGCCCCCGCGGATGGGGCATTGAAAGAAAGGGGATCGTATGCTAAGTTAGGCTATCGTAGTGACCCGCTCCCATACATGCTTCTCAGTGCCGACAGCTCCTTGTGTAGAGGTACAACATTTGTGGATATTGACTACGAGAAACTCATGGTCAATAAGAAAACGGCCGTCCGGAGGACGGACGAGATAACGCAACTGCTTGAGGATGTAGAATTCCTGTCAGACGACAGCGCTGTGCAGATTCGCAGCAAACAATACCTGGCCATCGGATGCGATTTGAAGAACATCTCCAAATTGGACAGCGTGCTCAAAGCAGAAGTCCTCCCTTCCGAATGCTCGATCCTTTTCCTGGCCGAAGTCTCTCTGACCTACATGGATGTCAAGTCCGCTAATGCGGTTGTCAGTTGGGCATCACGGCTAAGCAACGGTTAGAACTACCCTTTACCAAGCCGACAAACAAATGCTAATACTGAACGTTAAGATGCTCAATTCTGTATATTGGAACAATTCTTTCCTGATGGGCCTGACCATCCTTTCGCTTCGACGATGATGAAACATTTTAAGAAGCTTGGTGCACCCCTATATTCGATCCACGCATATCCTTCCTTGAAAGAACAGGAACAGCGATTCAAGAATGCTGGTTGGAATCAGGCACATGCTAGAAGTCTCTGGGACCTATGGTCGGATGATGACTTTGTGAACAGTTACTTAAGGGTGTCACTCGATGCCGTCGAACCTTTTGATGAATGGGAAGAGTTTGCGCTTTTCGCATCTCATTATTTCCTCCTTCACGCTTGCACTAAGTCTCAGTCACCTGATACTGCCACAGGAAGAATGTCTCAGCCTGATTCGCAGACGGATAGATCTGGCCAATTCAGGCTTCTCGCTAAATGTCCCCCTAATGGGGGCCAAAGACGGTTCGGAGCTGTTATTTCTAATGGCGGTGAGGCTATCGGTCATTACTCTGGACTCGGCCGTCAGACCCGTCTTGCAACAACGGACCTATACTCTAAATCAGAGCGTCTCACTAATTCCATTCACGAATTCCCTCCTCGAGATATTCCTGCGCGGATGTGCCATACAATAACTAGTTTAAGCAACAAAGATTGTCTATTAGTTGGCGGCAGAGCTTCACCTGCGTCCGGGTTTCAGAATTGCTGGGCAAGGCAAGGGGGCCAATGGCGCCTAACACAGGACCTTCCGGCCCCTCGATTCAGACATAGTGCCATCAAGGTTACTCTTGATTCTGAGTATGTTCTCGTATACGGAGGTAGAACTAACGATGGCACAACACTCAATACTTGGCTGGCATGGTGCAGTGAGAAAGGAGCCTGGCAAGAAGTCGAGACCAACGAATCAAACCTCAAGGCTCGATTTGGGGCTTCTTTGGGAAGCATTGACGACACTTCAGGCGTTCTTTTCGGAGGAATTGGGGCCGAAGGGACCATTTTGGAAGATCTATTCACATGGACGTTGAACCAGCGGAGCGATGGGTCTCTTTTCATGGAGCTGACTGAACAGACCGATGATTTGGGGAAAATCTCTCCACTATTCAATTATATTCACCGATTTGGAGCGACAGTTAATCAAACGGCATGGGGCTTGGTCATTGTTGGTGGTATTATACCTCGCGAGATTGTTACATCCGACAAGGAAATCATGCTTCTCGACCTAACAGAGTTACTGAAATGCATTGCGAGTGGGTGGTCCTCGAACCACAATGTCATCTCGGCGTTAGGACTTGGGACAAATTTCGAAGGACCGAGACCTTTACTGACAGGTCATGTCTCATGCACCGTTGATCCCAGAGAGCTGTTGATTCTGGGCGGCGGGGCAGTTTGTTTCTCTTTTGGAACGTACTGGACGGAAGGCATATGGCTTTTGCAGGACGTGCATTCGACTGTTGACAATGAGTGGACACTGGTCCCCGAATCTGTGCAGTCCAACAAAGTGCAGCCGGATAAAACAACTCCAAAGCCATCAGCCGAGTCTCAGAATGTGACCTACGGGGCTGCTGGAGTGATCACGCCAATTCCTCGCGTACGTGTACAGAGTTCCACACATTTCCAAGAAATTTTAGCTGAGGGTAGGCCGGTGATCATTGAAGGATTAGATATTGGCTCCTGCACTGAACGCTGGACCAAAGAGTATCTGATAGCTGCTGTTGGCAGCGACCGCAAGGTGGGTTGGGTAACCTGAATGAAGTCCTGTTGATCCCAATG
The DNA here is from genome assembly GCA_009176345.1 of Aspergillus leporis. Classification (NCBI taxonomy): domain Eukaryota; kingdom Fungi; phylum Ascomycota; class Eurotiomycetes; order Eurotiales; family Aspergillaceae; genus Aspergillus; species Aspergillus leporis. The sequence goes on along the minus strand of ML732217.1, from coordinate 106,691 downwards.
CTAATCGAACGTTTGATTAGATCATTGTGCATGAGGCGCAGTCCGATCATATGAGTTTCCAAACAAAGAATTTTTCGTATACAACCAAAACATTCGGCACCTTCATGGACGAGGTGTATGCAGGCGGTCGTCAGTACCTTCGAAGCATATCTGCCGAACAGCCGACTAAAGTGCCTGCCAATCTGTCTGTGGATTTTCCAACGTTGAATGATGATTTTTGCCTGCCAGAGTCACTCTCCGTGGTAGCTGCAAACGCCCATAGTTCGCCGCTGAGAATATCAGGGCCGGTCACTTTGTGGCTTCACTACGACGTAAGTGTGACCTGAATTAAGATGACGTGGATGAATAGGAACACTGACCCTTATCTACAGGTTATGGCAAATGTCTTATGCCAAATCCGTGGCGAAAAGAGACTCATCCTGTACCCACCAAGCGATGTGCAATATCTCCAGGTGCCACCTGGGGCCTCAAGCTCTACTATCAATGTATTTCAAAGCGATGGATCGGTTGCCTCGATTCCACACACATCGCCACATGAAGCAGTTTTGAATCATGGCGATATTTTGTTCCTTCCTCCTCTGTGGCTGCACACGGCATCTCCGAGGGGTGATGTCAGTGTCGCTGTCAATGTATTCTTTCGCAATTTGTCTAAAGGGTATGCAGCAGGTCGGGATGTCTACGGGAACCGTGACCTGCAGGCGTACGAGAAGGCAAGGAACGGTATCCAGAAGATGACAAGGTCTTTCGATGGGCTTCCATCTGATATGGTCCGCTTCTATCTGCTGAGGCTCGCACAAGAACTAAAAGAAAAGGCAGAAGAATAACTGAATTTCGGCGTCAGTCGCGTCGCCGTCAAACGGACGAGATTCGTGTTTTCGCCATTAATGCCCAACCGCCCAGTAAATAAGACTCATAGGTGCGCTGTTTTATATGGCGTGGACCTCTCTTTGAATGTCCCGGCTCCACAGCCTAGGGTTTATGAAACACTTCGTACTGATTAAGAAACATGAGAAACCTGGCCGTAGTCTAGTTGAACCAGCTCACACGACAGCCACTCTGGCAATGCAATAATATCGCTGCAACCCTGATGAAATGTGACCACCTTCAAGCACTTCGATATTCGAAGGCTACTGGTAATTTGAGGTGCAGTCAGCTTCGAGAAAGCATGGAAGGGACAGAGAGTTAGGGACCGAGAGAGCGGATTTGATCCATAGAAAAGCAATAACTTCAATAGGCAAATCTATGCATCAACGCCCGCATACTGTACCAGACACATTTGGACAGCTGGTCCATATGTGAGTCATGCCAACCTGTTGGAGTACTAAGTGCCCACCGTACTAGTGTGATGTCACGAGCATGCATTATCCTATTCATACAGTATGAGAAGATCGAGGCTGTCTGTCGGCCTTAAAAGGACCGCCTGCGATTGTATTATCTACCCATCGGGTGAATGTATGCGGCGCTGGTCCCAGCCAGTCAGGCCACAGCTGATTTTGCGCAACGTGCCCATTTATTGTTTGTTGAAAGGAATCGGTCGCGTGCCCAATCATAGGCACTAGAGACTTATGACGAGCTGGTGCCATAATCCTTGGAGATGAACCAGTGACACATCTCCATGTCCCGTGCTGCAGGTGAGAGATGCAGGTCCCACTAAAAAATTCCCCCTGCTCCTTTGTTGAAGACAAAAGGTATTAAACCTGAAATTTAGGATTTAACAATAACCAATCGGTACTGTTTGACAAATCTAAACCTGACAGAGTTGCTGTTGTTGCGGAGTAGAGCGGGTATATCAGATCGCAGCGTCATTCGAACCAAATCCCATTCCATGTGCTAGTGAATAATCCGAGGTGTGGGAAGACGCATGACACCCACGGACCATGGATCCATGCTCAACGGACATGGGTAAATGATGGAGGGAGACCATACGGGTTTCTAAAGCCAATGGTTAGACCGAGATCGAACCACTTAGTTTAGTGGCTCTGTACTGGTCCGAGGAACGATCCTATTCGCTGGGCTGAGCTGTCTGCTCCTTTTCCTGTGTCGCCATGAGATGGTCCAGAGCGTTGAAAGGGCCCGTCCTCAAGACCTTATTGGGCGTTACCCTTGGAGCGTTGGCGTCAAGACTTCGGGGGTTGTTGTAAAGGTGGTGTGGGGCGAGAATTGGAAATGGAGTTGAAGACTATAAGTTAGTCTGTTTAATAAAGAAAAGCCTACTGTCTACCTTAATGCCTTAGAGCCTTAGGTAGATTTGATTGAGGGTGGATGGGGATTCAGGCAGGGTCATTGGCCGCAAATGGAAATGTTGTATATGGTCCGCATGTGGGGAACGAATGCCCGAAAAACAAGGATGGCGACAACAATAATGATGAGGCAGAGACGATGAGGGATTACCACTACATTTGGGATTTTCTGCTTGCTGAAATAAAAGAAAAAAAAAGAAAAAAGGAATTAATTGATTGAGTGGCAATAGGTATACTACGATTGATAACCGTTATGAAATTGGATTCCTAGAGGAGGGCAAAAAAGAAAACAGTGGCCGAGAATGGAAATTAAATGCATATAAACAGCTCTTCTCAGGCTCTCTCAGGAATGGGGCCCGGCTCTAGGGCCGCTAGTGTGGAAATAGTTTAGCCGTGGGCTACTTTACCCCTCCCCACCCCCGTACTTAGTAAATTGCGCTTGCTTGCTCCCTGTACGACAAGGCAAAAACATCCCCAATCTTCGCCTCTTTTCCTCTTCCTCTTCCTCTCCCTCTTCCCTTTCCTACTATACTTAATAACGTGTGTTTTTTGAATTTCTTACTTTCCTCTTCTCCTCAGACATTTTTCTTCTCCTCCATTCTTTCTCAAAGTGGTTTCACTTAGAATCTCTCGAGAATCTCCATCGGTACATAACATTAGTGGTTCCTTATCGTTGTGGGGCATTCCTTATTAGTTACTGTGGGTATATACGATTGCTGCTGATTCGAGTCTCCTACGTAATGTCCTCCCCTCCTTGTTGGATCCATTCTATTACTTCTAACAATGTCGCTCAATTCATCGACTAACCTTCTCTCGCGCTCTCTATAGGTTCTGCGATTTTCATTTCCATATCTGAGGCGTGCGGCGTATGTCTATGTGCCTTACCTACTCCTTTTCACTACCTACCAGTGCTCACATTGAACCTCAAATCCCAAATAAATACTGATGAGAGAATTTGGTACCGACAGTTCTCACGCATGTTGATACAATTGCATCGCAAGGGATTTTGTAAAAGATGTGTCGTTGATCGATTCCCACTCAGACTGTCCAAATACACTCAACCTTAGCCTTGGGCGTGTATATTTCTCGTTTTTTATGCTCCTACGCTCTACATTTGACACGAAACCGCATCAAGCATCATGGCGACCGTTGTGGTACAGCAGCAGCAGACGCTACGGCACTCAACCCCGCCACCCACGGGAATCTCTCCAGCACTGAGTCTAAATAGACACCCCTCTCCGATCCCAAACAAGCATTTGCCTGTTTGTCCGACCGGTCCCGCTCCGACCATTGCTCAAACTGCATCTCCTCCCCATAGAGATGACATTGCAGATCAGACATCTTCTCTTCTATATCCACCCGAGGGCTACACGCAGCTCTCAAATTCACCTCCGGTGTATTCGATAGATGCAGTGGCTTTGGCATCGGCACTTGACCATTGGGCTTCCCAACCTCTCCCGGACTCTAGCAAGGTCTTTCCATGGTTACATGGCCTCCATCCTGAGAACCATTTACAGCTAGGATTTTTTACAAATCGGAAACGTTCTCTTCGTCGAACTCCAAGGGTCTGGCGAGGTATTACTATTATCAAAGTTGGTGGAGACCTAAGTAGCGCCAGGCTTAAAGGTGCAGTATCTCTGGATGAGGTCCTTGCTCCATCAACCGCGGATTTCCTTGCAGTCGATCCTCGGGAAGGGTTCTCTGTACGCAACTTCCAAATACAAACTGCAAAACTAGCCCCATTGTCTGATGTGGTCGTCTACGGAGAAGACGGTGTCACCAAAAAGCAGCTGGTAGACGTTGCAGGGAGAGTCGCAGCTGCACAACATCGTTGGAGAAGTAAGAATGACGCGGACCACACTTTACCGGTCTATAATACATTTGTACTCTCCTGTAAGTGAAACCCATGACCCAGACACGTCCTGTGTTAGGTATAAACTAATCCGTCACCAGCTACCTTTTCCGATGTAGAACAACGGGCCCCGGGTATAGTTGCCATCAATTCCCGCGGACAGCTCACTGGTCAAACTATGGATTTCTGTAAGTATCCGAGACCCCTTTAGTAGACATGAGCCTAATCAATTATCAGTTCAGTGGGAGCGGTGGGAAATGTGTGACATGTCCCGAGCATCGGAGGTTTCAACCAACGTCTGGCAAGGCCCTACCCCCGACTACTTGTTGCGACCTGGGACTTGCGATCCTACAACCGGGGAGTATTTTGATCTCTTGATCGAAGCTAGCGACCTTGCTAGCCTTCCAGGGCCCCGGTTCCTGGCGACACTGAACAGGCAGCTTGATGAAGGACCACAGCGTCTGGATTTTCCATCGTCCGGATCCATACTTCCTCCGTCAGGTGACGATAGGGAGGTGGACGATCTCGTAAATACTGTGCGGTGGCTCTACTACATGGCAAATCCAGAAGAGCCAGACAATCGACCGGATGCTGATGGTGACATTCCCATGGCTCCCGTGGCCAAGAAGCCTCGCAAAATACTTGTCCACTGCCCAGATGGCTATACAGAAAGCTCACTGCTGGTTATCGCCTACCTCATGTTTGCCGAAGGATTAACAGCACCCGAGGCTTGGCTTAAGCTTCACTGCGACAAGAAGCGGAATTTCTTTGCCTACCCGTCTGATGTTACGTTTCTGAGCGCGGTGCAGGCAAGATTGTTGCACGAAAGCCCTGCAACACAAGCCGGCAGCCTTACTGGGCGTGCTGACCCTCCCTGGTTTAGACATTGCGATGGCTCTCTCCCTAGTCGGATATTGCCGTATATGTACCTCGGCAATTTAGCCCATGCGAACAACCCAGAGATGCTGCGCGCCCTTGGCATCAAGCGTATCCTAAGTATTGGCGAGTCGGTCACATGGAACGATTCCGACGTGGCAAAGATGGGCGCGGAGAATATCATGCACATCACCCAGGTCCAGGACAATGGCATAGACCCGTTGACTCAAGAGTTCGAACGTTGCTTAGACTTCATCCGTGAGTTCTCAAGTTTTTCCTTTTCTCTCTTTGGTATCTCTCAAGATAGTAGGCTAACCAACACATGGTATTACAGAGAAAGGGAAGAATGACGGAACAGCTACATTGGTCCATTGCCGGGTAGGGGTATCGCGATCAGCGACTATCTGTATTGCAGAAGTAATGGCGTCTTTGGGCCTTTCTTTTCCACGAGCATAGTAAGTCAATCACCACTAACGCAACGTGGAATATTGCTGACAGAACCAGTTGTTTCGTCCGCGCAAGGCGCCTCAACGTCATCATCCAGCCACATCTACGTTTCGTGTAAGACACCTTTAACCTCCTCGTTCTATGCAACTTACTTTCTATTTGTATCTCCTATGCATTAGCTGACGGAATTGTAGCTATGAGCTCCTGAAATGGGAAGAATTACAGATGCAAAAGCATACCAAGTCTCCAAAGAGAGAACTTGAGTGGCCTACAGTGGCTCGAGAAATCGCACTGATGAACAAACCATATTCGAGGTGAAAAACATCAAGCAAAGCGACATCTTGTGCTTGAAGTGTGAATCGTCATTCTCAGCTCAAAAGCACTACGGTGCCTTGAGCCGTAATGCAGTGTCTTACCACCAACTGTCATGATACGGGAGTAATTTGATTTCGATAACGATTGATGCGTGGCATGAAAGATAAATGAAGGCAACGGATGGACTAACAACGGAAAATTTGGGTCACTTTTTTTTTACATTTCCTTTCTTGGGCGTTTGAGGGATGTGATATACTCCGATGTTACGTCTCGCAATGCATGCCACAATATGCTTGTCATGTATATATCCATATTCCTCTGGTCGGCGTTTGCGATCTAATATTTCTCTCCTGCAGCGGCCATCTTTCTACCGCACTTTTCGGTCGCAGATAATAATTCAAGTCAATTCTGATATTGTTCATCACTTTCCAATATATCCTTAATCGGCTGTTTTTGAAGGTTTTCTCGTTGTCTAGCATGCTCCGAATATCTTTCTTTCTAACTCTATGTTTTACTAACTGTTTAAAAAGCGTTGGAAGTTCTATATGCTTGAATATGGATATACGATGTTCTAGTTTGACAGCGATTAGCGATGATTGTCCTTAAAAATGTATCCACAAAGCTTCCAGTGTCATATTATTTTGATTCAAATATAAAGTGTCATGATAGAAGTAGAGTTACAGACAGGACACCTGATAGTCCCACAATCAACACCGTTCAAAGACACGATACAGGCCTTTTAAATCTGCTACCTCAACCACCCCCCGAAGAAGTCGGGTCGTAGCAACCAGACGAGACCGAAGTGCCGGGAAAACCACATGTTCTAACATCCGACCTATTTGCAGTCGACGATTCCGGACAACTTCATCTTCTGCGTCCGCAGTCTGGGATTCCTCGTTCTCATTGGCTTCAGAGGCTTCCGTCGGTGGAGATAGTTGCTCCGGGGTATAAAATGCCGCGAGCTCCTGCAAAAACGTGCGGAAGCACTCTTCCTCGCTTGTCCAGTTGATATAGGGTCCTAGTCGCAGTAGGAATCGGGGTAGCTTTCCCAGACATGGGAGATAGCCTCTAAGTAAGAGTGGGATTGACAGGAGTTCGCCGTCTGCTGATATTTGGAGGGAGAAGTATTCGTTCAGCATCTCACGCCTGGCTATGAGTGTCTTGGCGATGATCTCTGGTGCACTAGTGAAGATTTCGTTTTCCTCGCTTGGCTTTGCCTTTTGGTTGCTGACGGTCTCCCGCTCAGCATCGGCTGCGATCCGAAGGAGGTCTATGAGCTTTGGTGCTGGGTCTAGTTTGATGACGCCGAAGTTACCGAAGTCAGTGAGGCCGATTTGGTAGAAGAATTCGTTGCAGAACATCCCGTAGTCGACGAGATAGAGTTTGACTCCTGACTGTATGGCTGCTATTCGTCGTCGCTCGTCGACTAAGCCTACGTAGGTGTGGGATGCGATGGTTTCTGTTAGGGTGCTGTGCATGGTATTGCGGACACTTGCGCGTAGATTTTTGACTGAAGTGAGTGCGATTCGGAGTGGCTCCCGGCCAGTGGTCTCATATTGCAGGCCTTCGTCTAGGACGCTAGGTGATGTGGTTTCCGCTTCTGCTGTATGGGGAACCGCGGTTGACAGCATGGAGGTGATTTTGCGTACTTTGGAGTCTGTACGGACTAGGTTATGCTCGTATGGTTTCTTCGAAGTTGCTGGCGTTTTAGGGGCATGACCTCCAGTGTCTGTCGACTCAGGCGCAGGTTCCATTGTTGTAACGCCGGGTAGAAGGGTTTGTGTTAAGAATGTTCGGCTGGAATCAACCTGGGTAAGCTTCGTCCTGATCTCCTGACATATACATTCAATGATCTCGTCTTCGTTCAAGAAGTTCACCTCGCGCTTCGTCGGGTGTACATTCACGTCAACGCGTTGTGGTTCAATCTCCAAATCGATATAGGCAAAGGGGTGCCCGCCTTTGGGTAAAAAACTCGAGTAGGTCTGCTCAATCGCTCTCTTAACTGCGGTAGACTCAACAGAGCGATGGTTGATGAAGAGAAGGATCACTGTACGTTTGACGTGATAGTTCGCGTTTGTAACATAACCAGAAGAGCGGAATCCTAGATTCTGGTCCTCACTTTTGAATTCGACGAGCTCATTGGCGACTGCACTTCCATGAATCTGGCGGATTCGGTCGATAGTGCTGGCGGCTATTGGCGTTGAGATGCTCACACCGGAGTCGCCGTGTTTGCGACAGGAGAAGGCAACTCCAGAGCAATGCACGGCGTAGCGACCGACGACATCCAGTATCTTCGCATATTCTTCACTTGCTGATCGAAATGCTCGACGCCTGGTAGGGACATTGTAGAAGAGATCCTCAACCTAGTCACGTTAGCCAATACGCTCGTTATCTTCAAGTAGTTTTCTGCTCACAGTTATTTGCGTGCCACCGCGTCCAGCTGTGGCTTTGGGGGCGGCGGGTTGTCCGGGCTTTGGAGGAATAAGCTTTCCATCACCGTAATGTGCCCTCCAGGCACAACTCGAACCAGCCGTCTTAGTGGTTACAGTGAGATGAGCTATGTGGCTGATACTGGCCAATGCCTCACCCCGGAACCCGTACGTGCCAATGGAAGAGAGGTCCTCGAACTGCTTTAGTTTGGAGGTTGTGAATCTCTCACAAAGAATGGGGAGGTCATCTCTCTATGTCTTGAATCAGTAATTAAATCGAGTCTTCAAGTCGATTCCCCTGGCTTACATCTATGCCGTGACCATTATCTGTAATCTGCAGTAATTTAAGCCCACCGTCTTTTACTAGAATCTCCAGGGACGTAGAGCCAGCGTCGACTGCATTCTCGATTAATTCTTTTAGAGCATGCATAGGAGCTACTATAATCTCTCCAGCAGCAATCTTGTTCACAACATCTGGATCAAGAGCCTAGTCGCGTCATTAGTCGGGCCTGTAGACATAGGACACGGTTCGCCTAGGACTGACTTTGATTCTTTTGGGCTTTTGCGAAGCTTCATCTTCTTCAGCCGCACGTTTAGTGCCCCGAGGATCTGGAACATCCACGTCCATTTCAGGATCCATACTTCTTGTTATTTTATTGTAGTCTGTCAGGCGATGATCACTCGATCGGCTCAGGTAACACCATGCGAGCCGTTGGGGGAAAACAGCGGCCTCCAGGTGAAATCGGGAATAGTTCAATTTTCTGTCAAGTTAGGACCACATCGTCTTCTTTTCTCTCGAAGATGTTTGTTGTTTAAGAGTATCATCGGCAGATAATAATGATGAAAACAATGGAAGTGGTGGTTGTAGTTTAAATCATGTGTCTGGATGTCTTTAGTAATCTTGGCTTATTGGAGGATTAAAAGCAATTTAAAATAAGTAAATGAAAATAAATTTAACTTATTTCGCCGACTCCCGCAAGTGTTCAAGTATGCGCCGCGGCCCCTTCTTAATCTTATGTCAACAACCTCATAATCATCCCTATGATTAAATGCGACCCATGAATTTCACCGCTCCCTGGGAGCTATTATATATGCTCAAATCATGCTATCTTCCAAAAGGTCGTTTCTAGCTGACGAAGAGTTGGGAAAGAAGGACGACGACCATCGACCGCGGAACCAGAAGCATCTTTGGCGATCCTCGAAACGATGGAAGCTACCACGACCGCGGCGGTTCCTTCTAGGGATTATCGCATTGTATCTGCTTTATGTATTTTTTAAAAATATGCCCACCGATTTGTCTCCGGCGCCAGAGCGATTTAGCCCAACACTTACAGAAGCGCGACAGAGAGCTGGAATAGGACGGCCTCCTTCCGTACCATCGCCCGCGATTCCTCGACAAGGCCCTCCTCAACGGGAGGAGTTTGCGCCTGAGGGAAGTTTATACTATGAGGGTGAAATCAAATTTTATGCTCTTAGTAAAACCTTGTATCGTTTTCGCAAGCTGCCAAGCGCCCATAGGTTGCCTGTCGGCCAAGCAGTTGTCTTTGCTGGTGCGAGCTTGAGGAGCATCTCGGACCTTCTACCTCTCGCTTGTAGAATGGCCCATCACAGGGTCAATGAGGTTCATCTCGTGCTTATGGGAAGAGACGATGTCTCTATTGAAGGAATTCAGCGTGTGAATGGCATAGAAGACGGTGACTGTCCAATCCACTGGCATGGTATGTTTAGACGTTTCTCTGCAATTGCCGGCACAAAATGCTGAAACCTAGCTTGTAGATGCTCGAGCGGATTATGCCCAGTGGTCAACAGAGGCTCGCATGGAGAAAGCTGTAGCATTCGGTCTAAGCTACCTTCAGGCTTATATATCCCCACAAGCTGTCATCACACAAGGGAAAACCTTAGAAGAAGAATTCCTCTTGCAAGGTGTTGAAAGGAGGGCGCAAGAGCTTGGGACCACCCATATTGTGCTTCCCACCGCTGCTCGAGATCTCATGTGGATTTCTTCTTTAGACGGCCACTCCCTTCAAGGTAATGTTCACATATCAGACATCCATGCATTCCGTTAAATGTGATTCTCCATACTGACATTTTTCGTTTCACAGCATGGAACGATGTTCACATTGAGATTCTAATTCAAGCTTCTCCCGAATCGTCTGGGTCTCTTATCAGGTTAATTCGATCACTGGAAGGCGCAGACTACCTTGGGTCAGTGCCCAGCCTGACCATTGAGCTTCCTCATCGTGTGGATGCCCAGCTACTCCGGTTTTTACAGACGATGAATTGGCCCCCTCATACGTCGAACAAGGTCACCCTCCGTAGACGTATACGGTCAGATAACATGAATGCGGCTGAAGCTTCTTTGAGAACAGTCGAGGCTTTCTATCCCCGAGATCCAGGCACGACCCACGTACTCATGCTCTCTCCACAAACAGAGTTAGCAGCTTCATTCTTTCACTACTTAAAATATACCGTGTTGAAATACAGATATTCAGCAACCGCAAAGCAAAAGTCTTTGAATCTACTCGGGATCTCATTAGAGCTCCCGACATCAATCCCTAGTAACGGTGGATCATTCAGCCCTCCAGCTAGTGATACTAATTTCCTCCCAAGTTCAGATGATGGGGAGAGCCTGCCCGTCTTTATGTGGCAGGCTCCGAGCAGCAATGCAGCGTTATACTTTGGAGACAAGTGGGCGGAGTTCCATTCTTTTCTTTCCAATCGACTTGCCGTTGAAGAAGCTCCTGAGCGGATTTCATCTCATGAAAAGCTCATCTCGGAGAGATATCCATCTGTGATGGAGTATCTGTTGGAGCTGATGCGTGCAAGAGGCTATTATCTACTCTACCCGGCATTTCCGGCTAGAGGGGCCGATGCTCTGGTAACTATTCATACCGACTTGTATCAATACCCAGAAGAATTCTCTCGGGAGGGCCCGACCAAACCAACAGGGCCCGATTCAATTAAGGAGCCATCCAAGCCGCTCATAACGGACTCCCTCGAATACTCAAGGTTTACAGAGCAGCCCTTGAGTCAAGCTTCCACACTGATACCCCTCCTTGAACTATACTCTTTGGACTTGCCGGAGTTGGATAATCTGCCTCTACTCTCTTATCATGGCGAGGAAGTTTCACGCGCGGCTCTAGTCACAGACTCAAAGGAGTATTTGCGACAATTCAGAGTTCGCTATGGTGGCTGTCCCCAGGAAGAGTCGGAAGCTCCGAGCTCAACAAGTCTATTCTGCGCAAGTGACTAAGCGCTCCATGAAGAGACATAGAACGGAGAGCTCTCTCTAGGGCTCTTCATGCAAAATCGCGATAATTCTAATCTCAATACCCTGTATTTTTTGTGTCCCATGAATATTTCAACCACCAATTCATACGTTGACATCATTCCTTAGCTATCTAAACAGATGCGAAGCGTGACGAGTGATAGTTGGGATACACAGCCACCCGTTCTCGGATGAGCTCGCAAGAAGTGTATTTTTTATTAGAGCGTAGAATTTCATTTTCTTGCTTCTCTTTTTAAGATCTCTTTGCACTCTCGCCCATAGATTGTCATGGTGTCTCATGGAGTCGCCCAATTTCTTGGCGGTAACCATCTTACATAAGCAAGGCGGTAGCTCCACCGCAGCGCACCGCAATGGCGATGAGCGACAGCTCTCTCTGCTTCCATCAACAAGCTCACCCTCCGTCTCTGCCCCCATCACTCGCCGCGCAGAGACTTGTTTTGCTATAGTTACTCGATTTTGTTTCACTTGCCGCTCTCTTCATCTGATTCGCAAGCTCCGAATCTCCTGATAACATATAGATATACTCGTCGCCAGTTACCCGTCAGAATGGCGAAGGAAGGCGAGCGGTCAGCTCCCGCCGACAAGGGCAAGGGCAAGGTTGACGATGTTAAGGATCTGCCTGGGGCGAAGAAAGCACCGAATGATGACAAGCAGCAAGCAGATGGAAAGAAGAAGGATGAAGAGCCCAAGGAAGGTAGGCGATGATCTTGAGTCAAAGACACGTCTTGCACCGGGCATTCCCCGGTCTTAAGCGGATGCTAACCGGACAAATTATCTAGAGGAGCTCAGTGAAGAAGATCAGCAGCTGAAAAATGAGCTGGAGATGCTTGTAGAAAGATTAAAGGTGTGATTTTCAAAATGTGATCTTGATTGAGCGACGACGTTAACCTACCCACCCTTCACCTAGGAACCCGATACCTCCCTCTACGGCCCTGCCTTAGACGCCATTAAGAATTTTATTAAGACTTCAACTTCTTCGATGACAGCTGTTCCAAAGCCTCTTAAGTTCCTCAGACCACACTACGATGACCTCACGGCGCTCTATGAGAAGTGGTCGACTGGGTCAGTTAAGGTTGGTTTCTCTGTCTTGGTATGGCGAGATAAGTATGGAGGCTGATCACAAATTGATACAATCTAGGACTCTTTGGCTGATATGCTTTCGGTCCTCGGAATGACTTATGGAGATGAGGAGAAGTTCGAGACACTGAAGTACCGGCTACTGACAAAGTCAGAGGACCTCGGTTCCTGGGGTCACGAATACATTAGGCATCTGGCCCTGGAAATTGGCCAAGAATACCAGAACAGGTTAAACGCTGAGAAGGATGTACAAGATTTGATTAATCTTGCGCTGTCTCTTGTCCCGTACTTCTTGAGCCATAATGCCGAAGCTGATGCTGTTGATCTGCTGAGTGAGCTCGAAATCATCGAGGAGATCCCGCGCTTCTTGGATGAGAATACATATTCGAGAGTTTGTCTATATATGGTTTCCATGGTCAATCTCCTCACATACCCCGAAGATCAGCAGTTCCTCCGGACGGCTCACGAGATCTATGTTCGCTACAAGGAGCTTACCAAGGCAGTCGTTCTCGCGATCCGCCTGAACGACACTGATCTTATCAAGAGCGACATCAACGCCACCTCGGATAGGACGCTCAAGAAACAGATGGCTTTCCTTGTTGCCAGACAACAAATTTGGCTGGACATGCCCGAGGAGGAGGAAGACCAATCGTTCATGGATTGTCTTAACAACACCTTGATCCCAAGTCATTTCAAGTCTCTTGGAAAGGAGCTCAACATTCTCGACCCGAAGATGCCGGAGGATATCTATAAGACGCACTTGGAAAGCAGCCGCGGAGCTGGTTTGACTAACGTCGATTCTGCGCGACACAATCTCGCCAGTGCCTTCGTTAACTCATTCGCAAATGCTGGATATGGAAATGACAAGATGATGCTCGTTGAGGGCGACAAAGGCCCGTGGGTTTGGAAAACGAAGGATGATGGCATGCTATCAACAACAGCCTCGATGGGTATGCTTATGCATAGAGATGTTGATGTTGGCCTCGACAAGATCGACAAGTACACCTATGCTACGGAAGATCAGATCAAGGCTGGTGCACTACTAGCCATTGGTATTCTCAACTCGGGTGTCCGGTTAGATTCAGACCCTGCTTTAGCACTTCTGAGCGATCCTGAAGTTCTGGAAGCTAAGAATGTGCCAATGAGAGTCGCATCCATCATGGGTCTTGGTTTGGCCTATGCTGGCTCCAACAAAGAGGATCTCCTCGAAGTTTTGCTTCCAATTGTGGAAGATGTGTCGCTTGATATGCAACTATCTGCGATGGCGGCCGTCTCCCTGGGTCTAATCTTCGTCGGCTCTTCAAACCATCAAGTCAGCGAGGCAATTGCCACTACCCTTATGGATGAGGAGCGACAGAAGCATCTCAAGGATAAGTGGACACGTTTCATGGCTCTTGGTCTGGCCCTTCTATACTTTGGTCGTCAAGAAGAGGTTGATGTCGTCCTTGATATTCTTAAGGCTGTGGATCATCCTATGGCGAAGCCGACCTCCGTGCTTGCTTCTGTTTGCGCCTGGGCGGGAACTGGTACCGTGCTGAAGCTGCAGGAACTCCTCCACATCTGCAATGACGTAATTGAAGAGAATGATGAAAAGAAGGGCGATGAGCTTGTTCAGTCATACGCTGTATTGGGCCTGTCACTGATTGCCATGGGTGAGGAAGTCGGCCAAGACATGATCCTCAGGCAATTTGGCCACCTGATGCATTATGGCGCGAGCAATATCCGGAAGGCAGTTCCCCTCGCCATGGGCTTGATCACCCCCAGCAACCCACAAATGAAGGTGTACGATACGTTGTCACGGTACAGTCACGATAACGACAATGACGTTGCGATCAATGCGATCTTCGCCATGGGCCTTTGTGGTGCTGGTACCAACAACGCCCGTTTGGCACAGCTGCTTAGACAGTTGGCCAGCTACTACCACCGTGACCAAAACTCTCTGTTCATGGTCCGCATCGCCCAAGGTCTCCTACACATGGGCAAGGGTACCATGACATTGAACCCTTTCCACACGGATCGCCAGGTTCTGTCTCGTGTCTCGGCTGCCGGTTTGCTCACAGTCCTCGTATCTATGATCGATGCCAAGCAATTCGTTCTTGCCGAACATCACTACCTACTTTATTTCCTTATCACCGCCATGTATCCTCGATTCCTTGTGACACTCGACGAGGATCTGCAACCTCTTACCGTGAATGTGCGAGTTGGACAGGCTGTGGATGTTGTTGGGCAGGCCGGACGCCCCAAGACCATCACTGGTTGGCAGACGCAAAGCACTCCTGTCCTCCTATCACACGGCGAAAGAGCAGAACTTGAGGATGAGCAGTATATCCCTCTTAGCAGCACGCTCGAGGGTCTGGTTATTTTGCGCAAAGTAAGTTTACCTTCTACTTCAAAACATCATCAAACAACAAACTAACAATACTCGCAGAATCCTAACTGGACGGAGAGCACTGCTTAAGTGATATACTGTTTTTCTACGGGTTTTGCGAGTTTGGTCGAGCGCAGGAAGACACACTCAGCGCTCTTATATGATTGGGTCTAATGTATTTAGCACATGTCGGAAAATAACATGCACTGTTTTCCATGATAAATACTTTCTAGTTTGTAGCAGGTTAGATTTGCCTGGTATGGTTGTAGGCGAGTACGGGGCCATCAAACGTGTACGACGTAGATTTAGATAGTTATGGCCAAGCCTCTGCACAGATTATGGGATGTAATTTATGCATACCTGTCGTTAGAGCTGTCAACATAGCCAATTTAGTTCGGGCGCAACTCACTGTCCTCGGGGTCCCCAAATTTGAAGCCAACTGATATTCCCGATGAGGAAAATAGGGCATAGGGCACGGAAGGGTGTCACTTTTTCTCAATCATATCCGCGGCATCGTTCAGTATACAGCCTGCGGCCCAGAAAAGTCACTGGTTTCTTTGATTAGGGAAATTCAGTGACCAGAAGTAATCATGAAGCTCGACGCAAAGGCGATCCGCTACCTCACTGCTGAGGATTTCCGGGTTCTCTCTGCGGTATGCCCCTCATCACCCCGCGATCTCTTGCCGCTTTGATAGCGTGTTGTCTGACAGCTAACAATAGACGTTCGCAGGTTGAAACAGGCAGCAGAAATCATGAGGTGGTTCCAACACCCTTGATCGCACAGATTTCTGGTCTTCGAGGTGGCAGTGGTGTAACCCGGGCTATCTCAAACTTGGCCAAAACAAATCTTATCGCCAAGGTGAAGAATGCAAAATGTACGTCCACCCTGTCGTTTCCCTCTTTCTTTCGCTTACATTTTAATGCTTGCTTTACCTATAGATGACGGATATCGACTTACATACGGTGGCCTTGATTACCTCGCGCTCAATGCTCACCAGAAACAAAAATGCGTCTACTCTGTCGGCAACCAGATCGGAGTCGGGAAGGAGTCAGACATCGTAGTGGTAGCAAACCATCAAGGAACACAGCGCATTCTCAAAATCCATCGTCTTGGTCGCATTTCTTTCCGAACTGTCAAGACTAACCGGGATTATCTACGACACCGCCAGACTGGCTCCTGGATGTATATGTCGCGCTTGGCAGCGATGAAGGAATATGCGTTCATGAAGGCCCTTGCTGAAAACGGGTTCTCCGTCCCGGAGCCCATCGCGCAGAACAGGCATACAATCGTTATGAGTCTCGTCGACGCCTTCCCGCTCCGCCAGATCTCGAAAGTTCCCAATCCAGCCCAATTGTACTCGGAGCTTATGGACATGATTATGAGACTCGCTCGATATGGGCTGATCCACGGTGATTTCAATGAATTTAACATCCTCATTAAAGAGGTTCAGGACCCCAACGCGAAGGGGCAAGCTCAAGAAGGTGCAGAGGATGATGAGAACATTCAGCTGGTTCCGGTCTTGATTGACTTCCCACAAATGGTATCGATTGACCACGCTAATGCAGAGATGTACTTCGACCGTGATGTCAATTGCATCAAGCGTTATTTCCAACGGAAGTTCCGTTATGTGAGCGATGAGCCTGGTCCGTTCTTCGCCGACGCCAAGAAGCAACTTCTGGAGAACCCTGGAAAGCGACTAGACGTTGATGTTGAAGCATCAGGATTTTCGAGGAAGATGGCGCGCGAACTGGAAGCATACATGAGGGAAGTTGGCGCCAATGAGGAAGGTCGGGAAAGCGATGGCGAGGAGCACCATTCGGGGTCCGGCTCCGGGGATGAGGCTGAGGACGACAATGCAGGCGAAGAGAGCGGTACCGCAAAGTTGGAGGACTCTGAATCTGATGCAGTCAATGACAGTTCTCGACGACTGGGTGACTTGCATGTGTCCGAGCCGTCTGCACGACAGTAAGAAGTTTCATGAGTAAATTAGATGATAGTAATGACCATTTATGAGCGCTTATAGACTCCAATGCCTCCTATGTGATTTAAAACTAATTTAACGTAGTGATCTAAGTACTTCTCTTGCTTTCTGTGTTATTATTTTTGTTTCTTTTTTCTCTCAATCTTTTTCCCTCCCTTGCTTTCGAATACTCTACTAGCTTTTTTCCTTTGTCACGTTTCAGCCTTCAGTACAGTCTTCAGTACTTAAATCCCGTCGCTTCACAACACTACGGTAAGCGGCGCGGCCACACACGCAACTTTGCGAAAGTTCCGCCGAGCCTAAAGCCGGAACAATATCAAGTTCTCGTCGGCCAAACCAAGCCCAGCACCACCAACCTCAATTCCCCACCCGGTGCACGAACAAACATCCAAGATGGTCCGACGATTCTCCAAGTTCCCTAAGAAGCCCGCAGACTGGGTCCCTCCCTCTGCGCCGCTATCCATGCGGAAACAGGTTTTCCTGTAAGTACAAGCTAAGCCAGAGAAAACGAACGCTCAACCCACCACTACATCCAACACTCCATGGACCCGAAAGAGAGAATTGCGCCATTCAAAAAAGAAAATATCTAATTAATCTCGGATACCTACTAGTCCCGACATCACAATCGCTCTCATCCGCACACCGTTCCTTCCCCCGCGATATGCATCGTTTTACGTCCCGTTGAATTTTAACAAGCTTGATATGCGCGACTACCTAAAGCGTCTATATGGAGTCGATGTCCTTAATGTGAGGAGTTATGTCGAGCAGCAGAAGGTCACCCGTCTTCGTCCTTTGGGTAAATTCGGATACGGGAAGCTGAGGAGGCCTGAATCGAAGAAGAAGATGACGGTTGAGATGAAGGTGCCGTTTGTGTGGCCTGATGCTCCGGCGGATATGTCTGCGTATGTTATTCCTTTCCTTGTTTCTCTTTTGCCTCTAGGGTTTTCTGGTGCTCGATTGGATGGTATGGAGTTTTTTTGAAGGGCGTAAGCTAACGAAGGGGACTTTTATCGATTACAGATGGGAGAAGGATCAGTTCTTCAAAGCCGCCAAGTACCAGTCCGAATTGCAAGATAAGCAACGACCCGATGCGGGTATGAAGCCTAACACAGAAGAGCGCGAGGCCTATGCAGAGGAAGCGAAAAAGCTGCTGGACGGCTCGAAATCTTGGAGACCTACTTGGCAGGCTTTGGGTCTTAGCTATGATAGGAAGGGGCTTGGAAAGCGTGCGACTAGTTCATGAATGGGTGCCATTTTGTAATTTTTTCCCTTTCTTTTGGGACGTTCCATTATTAGGCCTGGAAGGTCGGGTATAGAAAGGAGGCTTTATACTTTACGCTTTGGTGATCATCGTCTGTGTTTGGTGGGCCTTTATTTTTATTTTTATTTTTATTTTCCCCTTTTTATCTCTCATGTGGTGACTGTTGACTCTGTATTATATGCTGCCTCAATATATTCAAAGTATCTGTTCCAATATTCCTACTGATTTATATGTCGGAGAGAGGATTGGGAAAAGCGTACAAATGATATTAATATGAAACTATTAAGGAAAGTGCAAACGAAAAGTTATGCTATGTATATATAGCAGGCACCAGTTGTATAGACGAGACAAAACGCTATGCAAAAGTTAGAAGAGCAGGGATACGCTAAAAGAGACCGAATTGAAAAAGCCAGAGCCGACAATAAACACAACCAACACGTTCGGTTGTGTAAGATAGGGGAGAACAGAGGGTCTAGAGCCGGCTCTCAACGAAGTTCACCTGGTGTTGACCAGGCCAATGTGCGTCAGGCCACACGTGCCGGATGGCTTCCCAGATATGGCTGGAAGAATGTCAGTAAATATCTTGAGAAAGGAATGATAATTGGATCCTACCTGACATAGATGATCTCGAGGCCATCGCTAACCTCGTGGGGAACATCCTTCACGTCCTTGCGGTTCTGGTAAGGTAAGAGAACTGTCTTGACGCCGGCACGCAGGGCGCCAATGAGTTTCTCCTTGATACCCCCAACAGGCATCACTCTTCCGCGAAGAGACACTTCTCCGGTCATTGCAAGCTGTGGGGGTACAATCTTGTTCGAGAACAATGAGATCAAGCCGATGGTGTGCGCAAGTCCAGCGGAGGGGCCGTCCTTGGGAATGGCTCCGGATGGGCAATGAACATGCAAACTCCGGCTCTTCATGATATCTTCGCTGGGATCCGGGGTCAGTCCAAGCTCATAAGAATGAGCCCTGACCCATGTCAGAGCCACCTCCACACTCTCTTTCAAGACGTCACCGAGCTTTCCAGTGAGCTGCACGCGACCATTGCCCGGCATGTCCGCAACCTCAATAAACAGGATACTACCCTGTCCTCCTGTAGAGTACGCTACAAGGCCGGTAACGACACCTGGGCGACCATGTTTCTCAGTAATCTCCTCATCGAAGCGCTCTATGCCGAGTATCTCTTCCAAATCATCCATTGTAACAACGGGATTATAGGTGTCAAGATGGCCTACGTCTCCGGCATCCGCATACTGAACCGCTTTATGACGGCAGATCGAGCCGATCTCGCGCTCCAAGTTACGAACTCCAGACTCCCGAGTGTATGATGTGACTGTCTTGTCAATGACTTCATCGGAAAGAACCACCTGACCCTCCGAAAGTCCATTGGCTTGGATCTGCTTCGGGATGAGGTGCCTCTTTGCAATATGCCGCTTCTCAACGGTGGTGTAGCCAGACAAGGAGATCGTCTCCATACGATCAAGCAATGGTGCAGGAATGGTATCAAGAGAGTTGGCGGTAGCGATGAAGAGAACCTTGCTCAGATCGATTGGTATATTAATGTAGTGATCCGTGAATGTATGATTTTGTTCAGGGTCCAAAACTTCGAGCATAGCTGCAGAGGGGTCGCCCTGGAAATTGGCGCCGCCGACCTTGTCAATCTCGTCGAGCAAGAATACCGGATTGGCCACGCCAACTTTCTTGAGGCCATTGACGATCAGGCCTGGCATTGCAGCAACATAAGTTCTCCGGTGGCCTCTTATCTCCGCCTCATCTCTAACGCCACCGAGAGAAATCCTGTGAAACTTGCGACCGAGAGAAGTAGCCACAGACCTCGCCAGGCTGGTCTTACCAGTGCCAGGAGGGCCAACGAGCAGCAGAATTGGAGATTTGTCAGTCATGCGCCTAGACTTCAGGAGATGCAGTTTCGACTCGACAGCAACACGGTCTGCCTCGGACAAAGCTGGAAGGTCCTTTTCGATATCTGCATCTGAGGCATTAAGGTCCTTTGTCAAAGCGGCAATCTGGCGTTCAACATCCAAGTTACTAGACTGCTTCAGTCTCAGCACAGCCAAGTACTCAAGAAGCCGCTTCTTAATCTTTTCAAGCCCATAGTGGTCGTCATCCAATTGTTGCCTGGCTCTCTTCAATGTCTCAGGGCCAAGTTGGTCCTCGGTGACCTTGGTCCATGGAATTTCCAAGATGTTCTCGAGATACGTCCGGCAGACACCGTACTCCGCATTTGCAGGGTTCATCTTCCGAAGACGACGCAACTCTTTATCGGCGACCTTCCTCGCCTCAGGGCTAAGCTGAGCCTCCTGCAGCTTCTGTTGGAGTTCATCGACCTCGTTTGCCTCTTTATCATCGTTGTCATTGTTTCTTCCGCCTGCAACCCCCGGTGGTGTCAAGCCTGTGAGGCCAGCCATAGCCCGTCTTGCGAGAAGCTCGCGGTCGCGTGGATCAATCTGACTGATGTCAAATCCAGATGGGGGGAAACTATTTGTGGTAATGGTGGTGACCTTGACACTACTCTTAATGTTTTGGACTTGTCTAGCGAGAATTTCAACCACTCTTTCAAGTCTAGTTCTCATATCTAGTGAAGCCAAAACTCGGAGTTTCTCTTCAAGTCCACAGTCAGCAATATCGGCCATGAAGTCGGTTAGTCTTCCGGCCTGCGACAAGTCGGTTTTCGAGATAAATAACTCGAACTTGCGGGCAATGAGTGGCGATAAGCGTGTAGTAGACGAAGGCAACAGTGATGACAGCCGCAATAGAGTCAGTAGCTCTCGCGACAGCCGCCTCAGTTGCTGGAAAAGCTCGACGGTTTCCGGATCATTAGACAAATAATCTGTAGAGGGTTAAGAGTAGAAATTCATCAGTTACGGAGGCCACCAATGTTCAAGAGGGCGTGTAGACTAACCTTTGTCGTCATGTACGATCATTTCGGCTTCAAAATACGGCCTTTCCTTCAGGATGCGTCTAATCGTAAACCGCTGGATTCCTTGAACGACAAGGGAAGCTTCCAAATTGGCCCGGCGTTGGACGCCAATCACCTTGCCGACTGTACCGAAACGGAACAGATCCTCCTTCCTGGCCTGACCCGCATCAATAGCATCGTATACTTCCTTCTTATCGTCATCCAGAGTCCCGTTGTCAATCAGATGTTGACCATCCTTGCTCAGGAACGGCGAGCTGAGGGGAACGCAGCCAAAGGTAATGACATTTCCATCTCGCTTTACCGCAGATTGGCGGTCAACAAGTGATGAAAGGAGATTAGAAAGATCGGGACGGTTAACAATAGGAATTCGTAAGGTGACTCCAGGGAGCAAGACGGTGCCTTTGGGCAGCGGTACGAGAGCAAGCTTGGTCGTTCTTCCGTTGTTGGGGCCCATCTCGATCTATCAGATCGGGGAAGACACCTTGAAGCTCGAGGAAGGGTAAAAAAAAAGAAAGTGAAAGCAGCTTTCACGTGGAAATTACAGGATGTTATCGTGGTTAAGTGTGGGTAGATGTAAGGAGGGACGTCTCCGCAAAGTACAAGAAGAAAGGTTGTCGGTTATAAGGTAGTGGAGGCAAGTTCCAGAACCCCATCGATGAAGTCCGTGACCCTGGGGAGGTGATCGCCAGAGATAAGCCGTCTTCCGATGCCGAGGTATATGTGGCTACGTCAGTCAGGCGGCCATAGATCTGGGGAAAGAAGAGGCTGTTAAAGTAGTGTCTGTGGTCCAAATACAAGGTAGAAATATCTTCCACATATATGATGGGGTTCAATTTATAATACTGCATGCAAAGGCTCTGTGAAGCAAAGATCCATCGCTTTCTGATCGGTGTTGCTCGCGTGTCTGCGTCTGCATCATCTGTTTTCCCTGATCTCGTGATTTCTAATGTTGCTCGGTGTAATGGGGGGTAAATTACCTGACGCCGGTTACAATACCGCTCCGGTCCTTCCATTTCGGAAACAATCCCAGTTTTTCTACGACCTTTCTGTCTTACACTGAGCATAACAACACTATCCACTTGTATATCCCTCAGTCGCTACGAAATACTCTCCTCAGAGGAACAACTAATCGTGTCGCCGAACCCTAATTGATTAAGCACCTTTTGCAACCCGCTCACTACACTGTCAGAATGGCTTCTACATCGAACCCCACCTCTGGCGCCACCCACCCCTCGCCGCGGAAGACTTTCACCGTTGGGACACGCAAATCTAAACTCGCCCTCTCACAAACCGATCTTGTAGTCGCGGCTCTCAAAGCGGTCTATCCTGATCATGAATTTAAAATCCATTCGCAGGAAACTGCTGGAGATCTGAACACGACTATTGCTTTCAGAGAATTCGCGACGAAGAACCTATGGACGGAAGAATTGGAGGAACATTTAATGGCCGGCCACGTAGATTTCATTGTCCACTCATTAAAAGGTTTGCTATCCAGGTATACTCTCAGCAATGATTAGTATGGATGCTGACGGAGTGGCTGTTCTCAGATGTACCGACCCTCCTACCCCCTGCATGTACGCTGGGTCCTATGATGAAGCGTGAAGACTCTAGAGATGTTTTGGTTGTGAAGAAAGGGCTGCAGTATACATCTCTATCCGATATACCGGCAGGATCTGTAGTAGGCACGTCGTCCATCCGCCGCACTGCTCAACTAGCATCAAAATACCCTCACTTGAAGGTTCTTGATCTGCGCGGAAATATCGGTACGCGACTAGCCAAATTAGATGCAGAGGATTCGCCTTATACCTGTATTATCTTGGCAGCTGCCGGTTTGCTGAGGTTGGGTCTTGAGGACCGCATCACGCAGTACTTGGACTCGAAGAATGGCGGGATGCTTTATGCTGTCGGCCAGGGTGCGCTGGGCATTGAAATCCGAAAGGATGATCAAGTGATGCGTGATATGCTGAGCAATATCGGTCATGACAGAACAACGTTCGCCGCCCTCGCTGAGCGAAGCCTACTGCGAACCCTTGAAGGTGGCTGCAGTGCACCTCTCGGAGTCGAGACTGAGTGGGTTCAATCACCTGAAGGATCGCAGAAACTCAGAATGAGATCTATTGTGGTCAGTGTGGATGGTAAGGAAAGCGCTGAAGTCGAAGTCGATGGATCGATCGATTCTACACAAGCTGCTGAAGAATTTGGCGTGACAGTTGCTAAAGAATTAGTAACCAAAGGAGCTGGAAAGATCCTTGAGGATATTCAGCGGGAAAAGCAAGCCTCCTAAAAGCCACTAATGTATAGATAGAAGTCTTATAGTGAGAGTGTCTTCGTGATTTAGAAGTCATGTTTAGACGGACAGCTGTACATATATTGAGTATATCTTCGATGTCACCTACGCCATCTTGTCAATATCTCTCCTACTACCGTAAGCGACCTCAAACGGACCTCCTTGCTCTATAAAACTTTATGAACTTGCGATGCCCAATTCCCTGATATCTGATGTGAAGATGGCATACAGCATGAGTTCTAAGAATATGCTCAAAAGGGGCATTTATTGAGGGACGTAACACAGATAGAGAGGGAAGCCATACCAACCCTCTATGAGCATTGCATATGAATGCATTGATTAGATACTAAAAATCTAATAAGTACTAACCTCTGTTCAAGGTGTTCCCGGAGCCTCTCGGATTTGCTTCTTTGTATTCGTCCCAGGCTCTTGCTTTCATTGTTTCTTCGTCAGCCTTGTCCAAATCATCCTCATCGACCTCTTCTTTCACACCAGACTTTTCTCCGCCTTCGACAATGCCGCCTCTTCTCTTCTCTTCCTCCAAGTATTCATCAATGGTCATAGTGGGCAGATTATGTCCAGATCTGAAAACACCTTGCTGGAGCTGCGTCCGCCGATCCAGTAGTGTGAATGGTTGCATTGGCTTCCCTTCCTTACTAAGTATCGGTCCGAATCTCCCTCCTTGCAAAAGCTGAGAAATAGGGGGATCCAGTCGTTCGGAGTATTCTGACTGTTGCCCTTCTTTCCGTCGCCGTGAGTCTTCTGGAGGAATCTGGTCAGGGGTCGGTGCTGAGTTGCGGGTGGCCGATAGCATAGACAGCTCTTGTGAAAGGAGGTCCAACGACTGAAACGTCTGGTGAGTATATAGCTTGATCTCTGCGATGTAGAGCTGTCGAACATCTTCGTCGTCGGTCTGGAGCCGGCTTTGGTTATTGGAGAGGTACTTGACAAAAGTAAGCATGGCTGCGAGTCCTTCAGAGTCGAGTCTTTCCAACCTCAAGCCTTTGTTTAAGCTCCTTTTCCTCTCTGAATCGCTTTATCTTCACCTCTCTTCGGGTAGCGGCATCGTTGACGGACGTCAGTGAGAAGGACGCGGGGTGCGCGGTATACCGCTCGTAGAGCTTTTTATCCTTATCGTTAAGTATTTCATAATCGTCCAAGCGCGTGAGGAATTTTTCGTATTGCTCAAGTGCACGACGGAGGGTAGATACGCGGTCTGAGCTGTAAGACCTCTGGAGGAGCTCCGCAAGATGGTATGCCACCGTCAAATACCTGATAGGAACGATAAAGTATTAGTTACGCACGGAAGATTAAAACAAGAAAGCAGTCAAATTACGGCAAGTCTCCTGTAGCGATATCTTCCAGGGGCTCGTTTGAGCTAAATAAAGATAGCACCGCAACAAGCCGCCCGCATTCCTCGAACTTGGCTATTGTTGCATTGACACCATTGCGATATTGATCTGTGTTGGTATCGGGACGACTTTCCAATGCTCTCTTCTCCGCTTTTGCGGTAGCAAAAAGGGAGCGAAGGTTCTGAGGTTGTTCCATTGAAGTCGTACAAATATGTTCGTTGTGATCCAAAGCTCCCTGGGACAGAGCTTCGTTGAGAGGGGTAAAATTACAGTTGGTGCAGGAATAAATTAAGGTCCATTCCACTAAGTTTAGTAAACTAAAATTTGGGTCCGCTCCGCGGCGTTGGAATCTCTCGCCCCACTCAGAAGT
This sequence comes from Aspergillus leporis, assembly GCA_009176345.1. Classification (NCBI taxonomy): domain Eukaryota; kingdom Fungi; phylum Ascomycota; class Eurotiomycetes; order Eurotiales; family Aspergillaceae; genus Aspergillus; species Aspergillus leporis. The sequence goes on along the minus strand of ML732217.1, from coordinate 81,608 downwards.
ATATATTTCCTACCTAGTCAGGTCAAGAAAATAGCTTGTATATTTGCATGTACTCTGGACAACAAACCCATTACTTATGTGTCAATTATTGAGGTTGCCAATGCTGAAGGAACTTGTGCCAGCTAATGCTACCCCAATTGGATTAAAAGTGTCAAACAAATGGTGTATTTCTCACTCTTTTTACCTACCACCTACCGCTGAGGTGAATGTATACTGTCCCCAATTCATCACCCAGTAGTCACTTCTTTGATTGAATTTCCCTTTCACACAACCGCTCAGCCTTTCCCACCATTTCTTTGAGCTACTTTGGGACTTTCCCAAAATCTCATGCATGTAACCGCCCCATAAGTCTTGTCGAAATTCTGGACAATCTAGGTCACCGTCAAAATGTCATCACGAGAGGACCATGTTAGTAGACAAGACTGCAATATTTCTTTATCGACAGTATTACCGAAGGATTTAGGAGCCTCTACGACTGAACAAGTCCAGGATGACACCAGCTCTTCGGATGAATCCAATGACGAGAACGAACAGATACCCATTCAGAATCCCCTCTCACAGAAACGTAGATTCCAAAATGCCAAGTTCGAGGCTCTGTATGGTCCGAGACTCTAAGTTACTTGCCATCGACAGCTGATTTGTTTTTAGTCTTTCTGAACGAGCTGATACAAGCTCCGGCGACCATACCAGATTCATCCCTCCTGACTTGCCTGACGCTGAGCTTTCTATAGCAGGCTTGGTAGCAAAGCAAGATGCTGGAGTTGGAATACTTGACCCGAGGGAGTACCAGGTAGAGCTCTTTGAAAGGGCGAAATCGAAGAATACCATCGCTGTTCTCGATACAGGTATTTCACTACAGATTTAACTAGCTAACTCCAACCATTTTTGCTCTTGTCGTCTAATTATCTCTCAGGATCCGGAAAGACCTTAATAGCAGTGCTTTTACTAAAACATATCATCCAAACTGAATTGATTGACCGCGCGAATGGAAGATCACCTCGTATATCGTTCTTTCTTGTGCGTTTGTTGGCATTGTTTAATGGTATAGGATGCACTAATAGAGAAACAGGTGGACAGCGTGACTCTTGTGTATCAACAGGCGGCTGTCTTACGCAACAATCTAGATCAGAACGTCGCACATTTCTTCGGCGCTATGGGTACTGATCTTTGGAGCAAGCAGACCTGGGACAAGCATTTCGAAAGCAATATGGTGATAGTTTGTACTGCGGAAATATTGAATCAGTGCCTGCTCAGCTCCTACATCAAAATGGGCCAAATCAACCTACTTATCTTCGATGAGGCCCATCACACAAAGAAAGACCATCCGTATGCACGGTATGTAAAGGAATAGAGAAGAGGACGACATTGAAGACTACATTCTCACTCTTGCACAGCATCATAAAAAATTCATACCTCAAAACAGACCTGCCAAAGCGCCCAAGAATTTTTGGAATGACAGCATCGCCCATTGACACCAAGGGCGATATCATAGAATCAGCTACGTAAGTTGAACTATCTTTATATTGCCAGATCCAGCTAATATACCGCAGAAAACTGGAGGCTCTTCTAGACAGTAAAATCGCCACAACATCCAAGCTTACACTTTTGAGACAAGTTGTCAGCCGTCCGGTAGAGAAAGTATGGGAATACCACAACCTAGACCCACCATTTGCGACCAAGCTATACCAGGTTATGGAAAATCGTTTCGGTAACATTAGTTCGTTGCAGCCCGTGTTCAGATTCACTTGGCAGGCTAGTTCTGAGCTGGGCCCATGGTGTGCAGATCGAGCTTGGGTACACGCCCTAACAGATGATGTATTGCCGAAGCTTGAAGGCAGTGTGAGAAAGCTCACAGAATCTGGTACCTCGACACGGGCTCCTGAGAGCACTCACAAGGAGATACTGAGGCTTCAAGAAGCCAGCGATGTTGTCAAGAACTATTCATTTAATAACCCCGACGTCCCAGGCGAATTGAGTCCCAAAGTGCAGCTTCTTCGAAAGGAGCTTACCAAAAACTACGAGCGCCCAATGGGGACAAAATGCATCATTTTTACACAAAAGCGCTATACTGCCAAGATGTTATTCGACGTTTTCAGCACTTTGGGAATACCATACTTACGACCTGGGCTACTTATTGGTGTTCGATCTGGTGATGTTGTAGGAATGAATGTATCATTTCGTCAACAGTTTCTCGCCTTGGTGAAGTTCAGAAGTGGCGAAATCAACTGCTTGGTAAGAAACAAAGCTAGTCCTCAGTACGAGTACCTTGTCCTAACAAGCAGAAGTTCGCTACTTCCGTAGCCGAAGAAGGACTCGATATTCCGGATTGTAACCTTGTCGTAAGGTCTGCCTCACCTCGTCATATCTTTTGCCTAAACTCGCATGCTAAAAAATCAGATTTGATCTTTACAATACCCTTATACAGTATGTGCAGAGCCGAGGCCGCGCTAGACATTCTAGTTCGATAGTAAGACTCTCATGACGACTGGCGCCCGACGGGTCTAATGTATATATGTGCAGTATGCGAGTATGATTGAAAGATGCAATGCTGATCATGAGGCACGACTGGTCGAAGTGCGGGACGCCGAAGTAAGTGCGCGTGGACTATTGATCTATAAGTGCCAGGTCTAACGTGACTTCAGAAAATTCTACAAAGCTTTTGTGAAACACTTCCAGAGGATCGAATACTTCGTGGGAGTGACAGCGATTTGGACTCAATTATCCAAGGCGAAGAAGAGAAGCGAATATTTACAATCAAGGCTACAGGCGCGAAGCTTACTTATCACTCTGCCCTTGCTATTCTTGCACGATACGCTAGTTCTTTGGTGAGCATAATAGCCCTATGTATTGCCGATGGAACCCCTAACAAAAGCCAACATCTAGCAATATGAAAAAGAGACATCTGCCCAGGTTGCTTATGTGGTATTGCCGGTGAATAGTAATTTCGTTTGCGAGGTTATTCTGCCAGAAAAGTCCCCTGTTCGGGGCCTTACCGGAAGTCCATCACCAAAGAAATCCACTGCTAAACAGTCTGCAGCATTTGATACTTGTGTCTTACTACGGAAACACAAATTTCTAGATGACCACTTCAATTCAGTCTACCACAAACGATTGCCTGCTATGAGAAATGCAAAACTTGCCATAACCTCTAAACATACAAACCAATACGACATGATGCCAAAACCTTCACTCTGGAGTCAGCAACGAGGCACCCTTCCAGAAAAGCTTTATGCCACTACTATATCATTCATACCTTCAAGACCACTCACTCGCAACCATGAAGGGATAATTTTGTTTACTCGTGAGAAGCTAGCGGACTTTCCATCGTTTCCTATTTTCCTCGATGAGGACGTAGAGACTACAGTCGTTTTTGCAACGCTGGAGGAAGCCATACAAATATCAAGCCAAGAGTTGGACTACTTGACAACGTTCACACTTCGAGTTTTCTGTGACGTGTTTCACAAGACCTATGACAGAGAACCTGATAAGTTACCGTACTGGATCGGGCCAGCAAGGGCGAAAAAGTCGGAGAAGACTACTGATTCAGAAAGCCTGACAGACTGGGAATTGCTACATTTTGTGCACAGGAATGAGGAAATAGCTTTCTCTGAATGTACATCTCCGAATGACTTGGTCAATCGATTTGTATTCGATAAATGGGACGGGCGGTATCGGTACTTCACTATAGGAGTTGACAACACACTGGATCCTTCAAGCCCGCCGCCATCCTTCGTGCCGCACCGCAGACACATGGAGAACATCATGAGTTATAGCTTAAGTGGGTCTAAAAATGCACGAGCAGGATTCCTGTCAAAGTGCAACTGGGATCAACCAGTCTTACAAGTCGAGTTGGTTCGCCTACGAAGAAATCTCCTGGACCAGATGACAGACACAGAAAAAGAGGTTGAAACTAGATGTGTTGTCTGTATTGAGCCACTCAGGATTTCTGCTGTTAGTTGAAACGATCAGACATCTGGTCCTGCACGTTAATTAGGAGCTGACTGAGCCTTTAGATCCCTGAGCAGGTGGCTGCTTCTTGCCTTGCCTTTCCGGCCGTAATTAGCAGGCTGGATGCATATTTGATTGCGCTTGAGGGCTGCAAAACATTGAAACTGGTCATTAAGTCCGAATATGCACTGGAGGCTTTCACAAAAGACTCCGATAATACAGAAGAGCACCGGGCTGAACAGATTCATGTACAAAGAGGGATGGGGAGGAACTATGAGCGCCTTGAATTCTTGGGAGACTGTTTCCTGAAAATGGCAACATCAGTCTCCCTCTTCGCGCAGAAACCAGATGATGACGAGTTTGATTACCACGTAAACCGAATGTGTATCATATGCAACAAGAATCTTTTCAATTCGGCTCTCAGAAAGGAGCTTTACCGGTACATTCGCAGTCGAGGCTTCTCACGGTATGCAGGAATTTCTATCTACCAAACTCTTGAAGCTGACGGGTAGATCTTAGGCATACGTGGTACCCTGATGGCTTGAACCTGTTACAGGGTAAGGATCACAGCAAAAAGCTTTCCGCGGAGAGCAGACATGCACTCAGAGAGAAGACAGTTGCAGACGTCTCTGAGGCATTGATTGGAGCGTCATTGCTCTCTGGTGGGTCTGGCCATCGATTCGACATGGCTGTCAAAGCGGTCAGTGCTCTTGTTGACAGCCCAAGCCACAAGGCCTCATGCTGGATGGAATATATATCTTCTTACGTGTTGCCTACATATCAAACCCAGAGCCCAGATGGATTCGAGCTAGATCTTAGCCGTAAGATTGAGGAGAAACTGGGCTACTGTTTCAAGTATCCACGTCTTCTGCATTCAGCATTCACTCATCCATCATATCCCTCGGCGTGGGCCAAGGTTCCATGCTACCAGAGGCTTGAATTCCTTGGTGATTCCTTGTTGGATATGGTTTGCGTAGAGGATCTGTTCTACCGATTCCCGGACAGAGATCCACAGTGGCTCACAGAACACAAAGTAAGTCTACAGCCATTTCATGGCTTATGCGCATCTACTGACTGCGGGTATATAGATGGCGATGGTATCGAACAAGTTCCTCGGAGCTTTAGCTGTTAAGCTAGGGCTTCATACCCATATCAGGCACTTCAGTAACCCGCTGCAATCGCAAATCACTCATTATGCCGAGGAGATACAAGCTGCAGAGATTGAAGGTGACGGTGCAGTGGATTATTGGATGGTCACCAAGGATCCGCCCAAGGTAAGGAAATATATGCGGCCTGGTGCAGGTGTCAACTAACTTTGGTTACTAGTGCCTGCCGGATATGGTTGAAGCTTATCTAGGCGCTGCTTTTGTTGACTCCAGCTTCTGCTTCGAGGTTGTAGAGGATTTTTTCCAGCGCCACGTTAAGCCATATTTCCACGACATGACCATATATGACACCTTTGCTAACAAACACCCGACCGTGAGATTACCTGCATGATCATTATTGTTGATCTATGGCTAATGAAAACTCAGACATACCTGCAAAATCGACTCATTAACGACTTTGGCTGTATGAATTATTGCTTGAAAGCCGGTGAGATACCCGCCGTGGACGGGGGAATAGCCGGTGTTCTGGCAGCTGTCATCATACATGATGTTGTCATTGCAGAAGGCACGGCATCATCCGGCCGTTATGCCAAAGTGAAGGCGAGTGAGAAAGCATTGACAGTCTTGGAAAGTATAGCGCCGTCTGAATTCCATATAAAGTATCATTGTGACTGCCGAAGAACAAGCGAGTCGCAACCCATGGATATTGGCACTGCAATTTAGTGCCATTAGGTAGAATGGTGAACTGGGAAGAACAAAGTTGATCATCGGTGAGGTTATGAGCCCAACAATCCTAGGATTTACCAGATTGGCCTCATAGTTTACAACCTAATAGGACAAACGTTTCTTATTAAGTACACTTTGCAACAGTAAGCAGAGAGTACTACGGAATCATGGAATATTGTTGGCCTTATATGTCAGGCAGTTTAGCGTGCCATGGACTGCCTGCCGTTGGACCAGATAATGGGAGTACCCACTAAGCCTGATACAGGATAGCGTCTCCTGCCCCTGAAGTAGACCGTAGCAGCGCGTCCCACTGCTCCGAGTTCCCAATCAAACTAATTTAAGTTATTGACAGAGTGAGGAAGAGAGGCCCAAGATAGAAAACAGAGCATGAACATCTAACTGCTGTGACTGCGCCTTCTCCTTACCGCTCCTTCAAGACCGCCCGGAGCCAACCCTTCCCCTTTGTTTCTTCTACACACCTCTAATTTGAACCATTGTCGCGACCTATTTCTACCCGAAGCGACACCGTGATTACCACTTCGGAACCTCCATGATTACCGTGATTCTTTCCTCATAAGGTGCCATAGCCATGGAGGTCGCCTCTACCGGAGTATCCAATGGTGTCTCTGCACCGACACAGGCATCTTTTGTGGACTCAAGTACTGTGATCCAGTATTTGAGCGAAGTGTTGCAAGTGACCCTAGGAGCTCTGAGAACCGAGCTGGAAAGAACTGGCAGCTTGTTGTCGGAGGCTAGATATAACGAGACTGTGCAGCGATGCACGCGGTTTGCTTCAGAGCCTCAGGTCGCGCTTTATGTGCAGAAAGATCTGGTAGCGTCTGAAGAGGCCACTGGTACAGATGATGAAGGTATAAAGATTCCTTTGGTCAAACCCGAACCCATGACTAATGGCCAACTCATTGCAGCATCCTCAACCCACTATGTCTACAACCTCTTTTCCGAAATCTCGTCGTCCTCCACTACTGTCGCAACAGTTGCCTTCATCAAACGGCCTGCCGCGATCGATCCGGCACTCCCTATATCCTCGCAGATCAGTGTGATCAACTTGCCCGGGCCAGCATCTCTTAGTAATGCGCAAGCTCAGCAGAACACTTCGTTGTCGCCCTATGAAATCCTTCATCTTTTGATACACCATGGGTTGAGCCCCTACTTTGAAGCCAACAGTCGCAACCAAGACGCAGCAAGCGCCTCAAAGCCCAGGACAGACACGGAGGCGAAGACTGGCGTCCCTATGACTAAGAAAAAATTCGCAGAGCTAGAACTTGGACTTCTACACTTGCAACAAAATGTCGAGATTCCAGCGCTCAGTTTACCGCTTCACGAAGTGGTCCAAGCTGCTCTGACGGAGGCAGAAAAGCGAGGTGTGAAGCCTTCCGTGGAGCTAATTGATTCCACCATACTTGAGAGCAGTACCTTTATCAACAGCATCCAAACCAATGTGAACACTTGGATCAAATCCATCCAGACGATCACCAAGATGTCTCGGGACGCTGATAGCGGGTCGGCAGCGCAGGAGATCAATTTCTGGTTGTCCATGGAAACTGCACTCGAGGGAATCGAAAACCAACTACGTGGCGATGGCGTTCAACTGACCATGGACATCCTTCGCCATGCGAAGCGGTATCAGGCTACACTTAGTTTCGTAGCTGATACTGGTCTGCGGGAGGCTGCTGATTTAGTTCAAAAGTATAACCAACTCATGCGGGACTTCCCATTGGATGAGCTCCTCTCTGCCACGACACTGCAGAAAGTGCAAGAATCTCTTAATCTTATCTTCAACCACCTTAACAAGAAGCTGAAGATTTGTCCCTACCCGATCAAGCGAGCCCTTGCACTTGTCGAAGCTATCTCCGGTGACCTTGACTCACAGATCCACTCATTGCTTCACGGCCGTACAATACTACACCTGGACTACCGCGAATTTCGCTCTTTGATGAAGACCTGCGGTGCGATTTGGCGGACCTGGGATGAAAATCTAAAAGAGTTCACGAATGTTGCCCGTGAGTCGACGAGGCGTCGGAATGAAAAATTTATTCCTATCAAGATTGCTGCACGCCACGAGAAGACGCAGGAGCGATTGAAATATATTAACACTTTCCGGGTGAATCATGAGCAGCTGCAAAGGACGATTGTAAATGTTCTCGGTCCGAAAAATTCTACCGCAGGGGAAACAGCTGCTGGGGCTAGCTCGGATGGTGCAGTGATTGTCGAAGAAATTGGAGATGTGGATGCCGTTGAAGAAGTTGCCCAGGCCTACGCTGCTCTTAAAAATGTGGATGTGCTTGACGTTTCTGATGAGGGAACTCAATCATGGATACAGGAAGAGATCGCATATAATGAACGTACTTCCCGTGTTGAGAACTCGATCATTGCTCGCCTCCGGGACCGCCTCGCTACAGCCAAGAACGCCAATGAAATGTTCCGTGTCTTCTCGAAGTTCAATGCGCTTCTTGTCCGTCCTAAGATTAGAGGTGCAATTGGGGAGTACCAAACCCAACTCATCGACAATGTGAAGCAGGATATCTCGTCTTTGCACGAGCGGTTCAAACAACAGTATGGACACTCCGAGGCTCACGCGATGGCGCAATTACGCGATCTTCCTCCCGTTTCTGGTGCGATCGTCTGGGCACGTCAAATCGAACGTCAACTCGATGCTTATATGCGCAAAGTTGAGGATGTGCTAGGTGAAGACTGGCACCTACACTCCGAAGGCCAGAAGCTTCAAGCTGAGAGCAATCTTTTCCGAAAGAAGCTTGATACTCGACCGGTCTTCGAATCATGGTTACATGATGTGCAAATGCGTCATATTACTATCTCTGGCCGTTTATTCAATGTTGTTCGCAATCGTGCTGCAGGAAACATTTTGGAGCTCACTGTCAACTTCGATGCTCAGGTCATTGCCTTGTTCAAGGAGGTTAGAAATCTCATCTGGCTTAACTTCCAGGTGCCTCATGCTGTTAGTAATATATCGAAAGAAGCCAAGCGGGTGTACCCCTTCGCCATCAGTTTGATGGAGAGTGTTCGGACCCTGCTACAAACCAATCGTTCCATAGCATCCATGACAGATGTTGCGATCTTGCTTAACGGATACGTGAATGATGCCCAAAGCATGGTTGTAAAAGGTATTCCGCTCCGGTGGGAGTCATTTGTCCACTCATACGAGCTTCATGTCAAGCAATCAGCATTGGCCAATGGTGCTATTGATACTGCTATTCCTAGCAGAGGAGAAAGCAAACATGTCCAGTTCGTTCGTGAATTCGCAGGATCGGCGTCTGTCCTCCAGTCTAAGACAGCTGTTCTAGTCTCTATCAATGAGAACATCCAGAAGTCTATCCATGAGCTCAAAACTTGTCCGTATGACGCCTCAGCCTTCAAGCAGCGCCTGGATGCAATTCAAGTCGCCGTAGATAAGTTGAACTTGGAGAACTACGTCAACCTTGGATACTGGGTTGCGAACTTGAACCAAAAAATAGAGACTATTCTACGTGATCGTCTTCACCGCGCCATACGTGAATGGATACATTCTTTCCAAGAAGCAAAGAATGGAGATCATAGTTCGCAACTAACGAATGGAAGCCATCAGCTTACTACAGTTGAGGGAGAGGCCTTGGCCTACAAAATTGAATTCCTTGAGCTCATACACGAGATATCGATGCGAAATCAAGTTCTCCACCTTGATCCGCCCTTGCAATTTGCTCGCGCGAGCTGGTTCTCGCAGTTTGACAATTGGTTGGGCGTTGTCTGTAACCTTGAGAAGATCAAGTCATCCCGGTATCAAATCTCGATTGATGTACAGAAGGTGCAACTTTCCGAATCTTGCTTTGCAAATCTCCCACAATACTGTACCGATGAGCTCAACCAAGTTTACAATGCCATCGAGGCTCGACTGAAAAAGGTTTCTGAGTATGTTGATAAATGGCTACAGTTTCAGTCTCTTTGGGATCTCCGGTCAGAGCAAGTATATGACATCCTAGGTCATGACTTGTCTCAATGGCTTCAGTTGCTCCAGGAGATTCGAAAAAGCCGAGCTACATTCGACACGTCGGAAGTGAGCCGGTCTTTTGGCAATATCAAGATAGATTATGAGCAGGTCCAGACCAGAGTTAATGCCAAGTATGATCAATGGCAACACGAGATTTTATTGAAGTTTGGGTCAAAGCTTGGGGGTCGGATGCGAGAAGTCCATTCTGATATTGCCTCTGCTCGACGTGACCTAGAAGGACAAACTCTGGAAGCTGCTTCCACGGCGCACGCGGTCTCATTTATTACGATAGTGCAGCAGTGTAAGCGAAAGGCAAAGGTATGGGAGCCTGAAGTTGACCTTTTCAGGCAAGGCCAAGCTACACTTGCACGCCAACGTTATCAATTTCCTAGTGACTGGCTTCATGTGGAGAACGTTGATGGCGAGTGGGCAGCTTTGAATGAATTGCTTGCACGGAAGAGCAAGATCGTCCAGGATCAGACAGAGGGACTGCGCGCGAAGATTGCCGCCGAGGACAGAGTTATCGGTGACAAGATCACTGAAGTCATCGCCCAGTGGAACGATGAAAAGCCCGTGTCTGGCACAATTCCACCCGAAGAAGCTTCTCGCACTTTGAGCTCATTCCAGTCCCGCCTCGAGGCTCTTCAGTCCGAATATGAAATGGTATCCAAAGCAAAAGAGGCCCTTGACTTGCCAGCGGGTGTAGAGTCTGCTTTACCAGCAATCCTAGAGGAAGTCCAGGATTTCATGTCCGTATGGGCTGCCTTATCAACTATCTGGAAGAGCTTGAACGACCTCCGAGACATGCTTTGGACAAGCGTTCAGCCAAGGAAACTTCGTCAATCAATTGATGGGCTGATCAAGATGACGAAGGAGATGCCGAGCCGGATGCGCCAGTACGCGGCTTTTGAGCACATCCAGAACGTCCTCCGACAGCTGTTGAAAGTCAACCCCTTGCTTTCTGATATGAAGTCTGAAGCTGTTCGGGAAAGACATTGGCACAAAATCTATAAATCACTCAAACCTGGAAAGAGGTTCTCTCTCGTCTCATTAACCCTCGGAGATGTGTGGGATCTACAACTCACGGCTAGTGAGACTGTGATCCGAGATATCATTGCTCAAGCCCAAGGAGAAATGGCTCTAGAGGAGTTTTTGAAATCTGTTCGCGAAACGTGGCAAAATTATTCCCTCGACCTCGTGAACTATCAGAACAAGTGTCGCTTGATCCGTGGTTTCGATGATCTATTTGCAAAGTGCAGCGAGAATTTGAACTCTTTGCAAGCAATGAGACATTCGCCCTATTTCAAAGAGTTCGAGGAGGAAGCTACTTCCTGGGAAGACAAGCTAAACCGCGTCCATGTTTTGTTTGACGTTTGGATTGATGTTCAAAGACAGTGGGTCTACCTCGAAGGAGTTTTCACCGGTAATGCCGATATAAAACATCTTCTTCCCCTGGAATCGAGTCGCTTCCAGAACATCAACTCCGAATTCTTCGCTGTAATGAAGAAAGTCTATAAGTCACCCTTTGTGCTTGATGTTCTGGCCATAAACGGTGTACAAAAGTCGCTGGAGAGATTGGCGGAGCTGCTCAATAAGATTCAGAAGGCATTAGGTGAATATTTAGAGCGAGAGCGTGTTTCCTTCCCTCGTTTCTACTTCGTTGGAGACGAAGATCTACTTGAGATCATCGGTAACAGTAATGACATCTTCCGTGTGGCGAAGCATTTCAAGAAGATGTTCGCCGGGCTGTCGGGAGTCCTAATGGATGACAACAGCAACATTGTTGGTTTCACCTCCAAGGAGGGTGAAGAAGTTCGACTGAAGAAAGAAATCAATCTTGTGAAAACACCTCGTATCAATGACTGGCTTACGGCCATCGAGAGCAACATGAAATTGACACTCGCGGAGCTGCTCGCTGAGGCAGTTGAGCAGTTTGAACCACTCTGTCATGCTTCGGAGGTTGACCAAACTGCTTTCAATGACTTTCTCGCCAATTATCCTGCCCAGGTTGTCGTTCTGGCTAGTCAAGCGGTCTGGACCAGTGCAGTGCAGAAATCCTTGGAGAATGGCGGGGCTACGCTATCGACGCTGTATGAGTCCCAAGTTAGAGTGCTTGAGCTTCTGGCTGCCACGGTCCTCGGTGACCTGGACGCAATCAGCAGGAAGAAGTGCGAGCATATGATTACAGAGTTCGTTCATCAGCGAGATGTTATTTCAAAGCTCATCAAATCTAATGCTACAACCCCCATGCATTACCTTTGGTTGCTTCAGATGCGCTATGTTTATCAACCCGAAGGCGACTTCCTCCAACGACTGTACGTTCATATGGCAAATGCGAAACTGAACTATGGCTTTGAGTACCTGGGAGTGCCCGAACGCCTCGTCCGCACCCCTCTTACGGACCGCTGTTTCCTGACCCTCACTCAAGCTCTGTGCCAGAGACTGGGTGGTTCACCTTATGGACCAGCTGGTACCGGAAAAACTGAATCAGTTAAAGCGCTGGGTCTTCAGCTTGGTCGCTTCACCCTTGTGTTCTGTTGTGATGACACCTTTGATTTCCAGGCTATGGGCCGAATCTTCCTCGGTATCTGCCAAGTTGGTGCTTGGGGTTGTTTTGATGAGTTTAACCGTTTGGAAGAACGAATCCTTTCTGCTGTCTCTCAGCAGATCCAGAATATCCAAATCGGTCTGAAGCACGGTGAAACCGATGAAAAGACACAAATCGAGCTTGTTGGCAGACGACTATCTGTCAACCCCAACACAGGAATCTTTATCACAATGAACCCTGGTTATGCCGGACGTTCCAACTTGCCGGACAATCTGAAGAAACTCTTCAGAAGCGTGGCGATGTCGAAACCCGACAAAGAGCTTATTGCAGAGGTTATGCTTTTCTCACAGGGTTTCAAACAAGCAAAGCGTCTGTCAACACAGACGGTGCCTTTCTTCGACCACTGCTCCTCACAACTCTCAAAGCAAGCTCATTATGACTTCGGTTTGCGTGCTCTAAAGAGTGTCTTGGTTAGTTCAGGAGGTCTCAAACGTACTCGGATTGCTAGTAGTGACGGCGATCTGGGGCCCGACGAAGTCATCGAACCCCAAATCATTGTCCAAAGTCTTCGGGAAACAATTGCTCCCAAGCTAGTCCGAGAAGATGTTGACAAAATGTTGGAGATCCAATCTGACGTCTTTGCTGGGGTTGAGTATGTGCCTGCAAACTACGAGAAACTCACTGCGGCCATTCGTGAAATTGCTCAAGAAATGCATTACGTTGACAGCGAGATGTGGATCACCAAGGCGCTCCAGCTTTATCAAATTCAAACTATCCATCATGGTGTCATGATGGTAGGTAAATCAGGCTCTGGCAAATCTGCTGCGTGGAAAATCCTACTTCAAGCCCTGCAACGGATTGAAGGGGTGGAAGGCGTTTCCCATATCATTGATTCAAAAGTCATGGCCAAGGAGGCGCTCTATGGTAACCTTGACAGCACTACTAGAGAATGGACCGACGGATTATTCACAGGAATATTAAGAAAGATCGTCGATAACCTTCGGGGTGAAGATACGAAACGGCATTGGATCGTGTTTGATGGCGATGTTGATCCGGAATGGGTCGAAAACTTGAACAGTGTTCTTGATGACAACAAGCTTCTGACCCTTCCTAACGGAGAGCGTCTGAACCTACCTCCAAATGTACGCATCATGTTCGAAGTCGAAACACTTAAGTACGCTACACTGGCAACAGTCAGCCGTTGCGGTATGGTGTGGTTCAATGATGACACGGTCACGCATTCAATGATGATTTCCAACTATGTGGAGTCGCTCCGGACGAGAACTTTCGAAGATTTGGATGACGATAGTGCTCCTGCAGGCCAAGCTGCCGCCAAGACTCAGGATGCACAGGATATGGTTTCCAATGTCCTGAAGCACATCCTGCAGAGCGGTGACCTCATCGTGAAGTCCCTCGAGGAAGCCAAGAAATATAACCATATCATGGACTTCACAGATATTCGTGCCCTCAACACCCTGTTCAGTCTCTTGAACAAGGCTTGTAGAAACGTCCTGGAATACAATGTCCAGCACATCGATTTTCCTCTTGACTCTGAGCAGATAGAATCTTACATCTCGAAGAAGCTCCTTCTTGCGCTGGTGTGGTCTCTTACAGGAGACTGTCCACTTGTCGATCGCCAGATGTTCGGGCAGTTTGTATCCGCTTTGTCTACAACAGATCTTCCGCCCGAGGGCTCATCATCTCTCATCGATTTTGACGTTACTTTGCCCATGGCCGAGTGGACCAGCTGGCAATCGCAAGTCCCTACCATCGATATCAATACCCACTCGATCACACAAACCGACGTGGTTATCCCAACAGTGGATACCGTTCGGCATGAAGATGTTCTCTATTCATGGCTTGCGGAGCATAAGCCACTGTTGCTATGCGGCCCTCCAGGTTCCGGTAAAACTATGACCTTGTTTGCTGCTCTTCGGAAACTCCCTAACATGGAGGTTGTCGGTCTCAACTTCTCCAGCGCCACCACCCCTGATCTTTTGATCAAGACCTTTGAGCAATATTGTGAATATAGAAAGACGCTTAATGGTGTTGTCATGTCCCCTAACCAGATCGGCCGCTGGCTGGTTATTTTCTGCGATGAAATTAACCTTCCAGCCCCTGATCGGTATGGAACACAACGCGCTATCACATTTTTGCGCCAGCTTGTTGAGCAGAACGGTTTCTGGAGGACATCTGACAAGACATGGGTTACTTTAGACCGCATTCAATTCGTTGGGGCGTGCAATCCTCCTACTGATGCCGGACGTACACCACTAGCTGAGAGATTCTTGCGTCATTCCCCGTTGATCATGGTTGACTACCCTGGAGAAATTTCGCTTACGCAGATCTATGGCACTTTCAACTCCGCTATTCTTAAGATCCTCCCTCTGCTGCGAGGCTACTCCGAATCCCTTACCAAAGCCATGGTCCAATTCTATTTGGAGTCTCAAACTAGATTCACTGCTAAGATTCAGCCCCATTATGTGTACTCACCTCGTGAGCTTACCCGATGGGTTCGTGGTGTATATGAGGCTATTAAGCCTCTCGAGAGTCTTTCGCTAGAAGGATTAGTTCGGATTTGGGCACACGAGGCTTTGCGCCTTTTCCAGGATCGACTCGTCACCGAAGAGGAGAGGAATTGGACCTCTGATGCGATTCGGCGCATTGCACTAGATAATTTCCCTACCATTGATGAGGAGCAAGCCCTGAAGGGCCCGATCCTCTTCTCCAACTGGTTATCCAAGCATTACGTCCCCGTGGAACAGGAGCGACTGCGCGACTTCGTAAAGGCACGTCTGAAAACATTCTGTGAGGAAGAGGTCGATGTTCCACTTGTCTTGTTCAATGATGTTCTGGAACACGCATTGCGTATTGATCGTGTTTTCCGCCAACCTCAAGGTCATCTCATTCTGATTGGAGTTAGCGGAAGCGGTAAAACCACGCTATCCCGCTTTGTTGCTTGGATGAATGGTTTGAAGGTCTTCCAAATCAAGGTCCATGGAAAGTATTCTTCTGAGGACTTCGATGACGACCTCAGGAGCGTCCTTCGCCGGGCAGGTTGCAAAGGCGAGAAGATTTGCTTCATCATGGACGAAGCAAACGTTCTGGACTCCGGATTCCTCGAACGTATGAACACCCTCCTAGCCAACGCGGAAGTCCCCGGTCTCTTTGAAGGAGATGAGTTCTCTTCTTTGATGACGGCATGTAAAGAGGGCGCCCAGCGCCAAGGTTTGCTCCTTGACACCCAAGAAGAGCTATACAAGTGGTTTACACAGCAAATCGTCAAGAACCTGCATGTTGTCTTTACCATGAATCCCCCTGAAGAGGGGCTGTCGTCCAAGGCTGCCACAAGTCCTGCCCTGTTCAACAGATGCGTTCTAAACTGGATGGGCGATTGGTCGGATCAGGCACTCTTCCAGGTCGGGTCGGAACTGACACAGTCTGTCGACCTGGACAAACCCAATTTTGTTGCGCCTGATAGCATCCCTGTGGCTTATAGAGAGCTGAGTCTTCCCGCATCTCACAGAGACGCAATTGTCAACGCCATGGTTTATATCCATCACTCCCTACAGCGGTTCAATCAGCGCCTGCAAAAGCAACAAGGCAAGACCACTTACCTTACGCCCCGCCATTACCTTGATTTCGTGGCTCATTATGTGAAACTTTTCAACGAAAAGAGGGAGGATCTGGAAGAGCAACAGCGACACTTGAATGTCGGTCTCGAGAAACTGAGAGATACTGTCGATAAAGTCAGCGATCTACGCGCCAGTCTTGCACAGAAGAAGACCCAGTTGGAAGCAAAAGATAAAGAAGCAAATGAGAAACTGCAACGCATGGTCGCCGATCAACAGGAAGCGGAACGACGCAAAGCGGCATCCCTTGAGGTACAAGCAGCTCTAGAGAAGCAGGAGCACGAGGTGGCCAGCCGCAAGGAGGTTGTACTCAATGACCTTGCTCGGGCTGAGCCTGCCGTGTTGGAAGCAAAGAAAAGTGTTAGCAACATCAAACGGCAGCATCTTACCGAAGTCCGTTCTATGGGCAATCCCCCAGCTAGTGTCCGCCTTGCTCTTGATGCTGTCTGCACCTTACTCGGCCACAGGGTCGATAGCTGGAAGACTATTCAAGGTATTGTACGAAGGGATGATTTCATTGCCAGCATCGTCAATTACAACAACGAAGAACAAATGACGAGGAATCTTCGAGTTAGGATGCAAAACGATTTCCTTTCAAATGAGGACTTTACCTATGAAAGAGTTAACAGAGCTAGTAAGGCTTGCGGTCCCTTAGTCCAATGGGCTGAAGCCCAGGTCAACTACTCCGAAATCCTTGATCGCGTCGGACCTCTGCGTGAAGAAGTGGGCAAACTAGAGGAGAAAGCTTTGAACACCAAAGCCGAAGCGCAGGCTATCGAGAATACCATCCAGAACCTCGAAAGTAGTATTGCCACATACAAAGCGGAATACGCTGCACTCATTAGTGAAACTCAAGCTATCAAGACAGAGATGTCCAGAGTGCAATTCAAGGTCGACAGGAGTGTACGTTTACTCGACAGTTTAGCATCTGAACGCATAAGATGGGAGGAGGGAAGCAGGTCATTTGAGACACAGATTAACACACTTGTTGGCGATGTTCTTATTGCATCTGCATTCCTGGCCTACGCAGGATTTTACGACCAGCAATTCCGAAAGGCCATGGCGGATGATTGGGTAAACCAACTTGTGCAATCTGGAATCAGCTTCAAACCTCATAACCCAATAACTGAGTACCTCTCAAACGCTGATGAGCGTTTAACATGGCAAGACCACTCACTCCCGGTTGATGACCTTTGCACGGAAAACGCTATTGTCCTGAAGCGGTACAACAGATATCCCCTGATAATCGATCCCTCTGGTCGTGTCACCGAGTTCTTGCAGAAGGAAAGTACAGAGAGGAAGCTCACTGTTACCAGCTTCTTAGACGATTCCTTTGTCAAGCAGCTGGAGAGCGCCCTACGTTTCGGTAACCCGATTCTTATTCAAGATGCGGAGTACCTGGATCCAATCCTCAACCATGTACTCAACAAAGAATACCAGAAGACTGGCGGTCGTGTCCTCATCCAGCTCGGTAAACAGGAGATTGACTTCTCACCCTCGTTCAAGCTTTTCCTGTCGACAAGAGATCCGTCTGCCGCTTTCCCGCCAGATGTCTGCAGTAGAACGACATTTGTCAATTTCACTGTCACTCAAAGCAGTTTGCAGACCCAGTCACTCAATGAGGTCCTGAAGTTCGAACGACCTGATGTCGACGCGCGACGTACTGATCTAGTCAAACTGCAAGGAGAGTTCAAGGTTCATCTCCGTCAGCTTGAGAAGAGACTCCTGCAGGCTCTGAACGAGTCCCGTGGCAACATCCTGGATGATGACAACGTCATTGAAACTCTCGAAACGTTGAAGAACGAGGCAGCAGAGATCTCAAAGAAGATGGTGGAAACCGAGGGGGTTATGACTGAAGTGGAGAACATCACACACAATTACAGCATCATTGCTCGCTCCTGCAGCGCCGTATTTGCTGTACTGGAGCAGCTCCACCATGTCAACCATTTTTACCAGTTTTCTCTACAGTTCTTTGTTGATATATTCCACTCAGTCCTCTATGACAACAAGCGTCTCGCTCAAGAAAAAGAACATTCTGCACGAGTCCAGATCATTCTTAGGGATTTGTTCATTACCACTTACCAGCGAACTTCCTTGGGACTGGTCCAGAAGGATCGCATCACTCTGGCGATGCTCCTTGCCCAAGCCGCCCCATACCCCATGGACAAAGACATTATCGATATCATCCTCGATGAATCAACGGAGGGTGCAGATTTATCATCGTCTCCTGAGCTCAGAGATCAAGTCATGAGCAGGATTTCCAATATGACACTCTTCAAGTCAAAGTTCCCAGAGGTGCCCGCAGAAAAATGGGACCAGTTCTTTAGTGAAGAGCTCGCGGAGAATTTTGTTCCTGTCGTCTGGGACGAGAATATCGAGCCGATCAATCGACTACTTCGATCATTGTTGCTCGTGAAATTGTGCAGAATGGACAGATTTGTGCCGACTGCTGAGCGCTTTGTCGAGGCAGCCTTTGGCCGTGAGTTGTTGGAAGGAAGTACCGATCTGAAAGATATCGTTGATCGGGTCAACGCAACGACTCCAATTGCCCTCAGCTCCAGCCCAGGTTTCGATGCTAGTTACAAGGTCGATGCCCTGGTTGAGCGCATGCAGGCGACTTGTGCAAACATCGCAATGGGCTCTAACGAAGGCCTGAAGAGTGCCGACAAGGCGATTAGCAATGCTGCTACTGCAGGAACCTGGGTTCTGATCAAGAACGTACACTTAGCACCTTCCTGGCTGCAAAGCCTCGAGAAGCGGCTTGAGTCTCTCAAGCCTCACAAGGGCTTCAGGCTTTTCCTTTCCATGGAATCCAGTCCGAAGATCCCGGTCAACCTCATTCGTGCTTCTCGTGTACTCATGTACGAGCAGCCAGCTGGTGTACGGGCAAACATGAAAGATTCGTTGTCTTCATTGTCCGTCAGAGCTGGTAAGCCTCCAGTCGAGAAGGCTCGTCTCTATCTTCTGCTCTGCTTCCTGCACGCTGTTGTTCAAGAGAGGCTGCGTTATGCGCCCAGCCTTGGTTGGAAGGGTTTCTGGGAATTTAATGATAGCGACGTAAGTTGATCCCCATAGATATCGTCTAGACACAGCTAACATGATTTATCCATATCAGTACGAATGCTGCGCCTACATTATCGACTACTGGGTCGACAACGTTGCTCAGGGACGTTCCAATGTCGCACCTCAGAAACTCCCGTGGGACATGCTTCGTACTCTTGTGACCGAGACATATGGCGGCAAAGTTGACGACCATGGCGATTTCCAGCAGCTAGAGAGCCTGGTCAACAGCTTCCTTACCCCGGTAGCTTTTGAGGATGACTACAAACTCGTGTCTGGCGTCGAGAATGACGAATGCTTGACCCTTCCCAGCACAACTGGTATCAGTGACTTTGTCGAGTGGGTGAATCGACTCCCTGAGAGAGAACCACCGACATACCTCGGTCTGCCAGCTAATGCCGAGAAATTGCTCCTGGTGGGTCACGGTAACAAGGTGATTTCTGACCTGTCCAGAGTTACGACTTTGTTGGATGAGGGGGAGCAGTTGATGGTTGATGGTTGAATGAACAGTTCGTGAGCTTAAGGGCTTGGGAATCTTCTTTTTTTTCCCCTTCTTTTTCCTTCTTTTTCCTGTTTTCTTAGATTTATGTCATAGATATACTAAATGCCCGCAGGCGGATACATTCTTGTCAATATTCTTGTAATAGTGCATTCTGGTCTCTTCATTGTTCTATATCTATCGTTGTTCATCATTGGTCACTGCCTACCATCCTTCTCTCTCAGTTTAGATTGTACTTGTATTGAAACCATAGAATTATCCACGTCACGTCGAATAGACTGATACCAAATCATTCAATGCTCAAGAAACAAGCCAAAGCGGTAACACAGCCTCAAAACAACCCAACCCTCATTGAACATGAACACGTCTGTCGACATTATGAGTAGAAGAATCAAGAGAACCCGTACAAGGTGTTACCGAGCTAAATACCATCGCCAACTATATCAGTCTTCGCTTTTCTATCGTTGCAATGTTAAGAATGAATAATTATCCTGTGAAGAGCGTAGACGACCTTCCAGTACACATTCTCATATCAGTCTGCATCCTTCATGAGGACTCAATCTTGGACTCTGACTAACCTACATCACGGGTATTAACAACCTAAAAGGGGGAAATTCAGCCAATGTTTTGTGATTTCATTTCCTGGGAGTATATCTTTGAATAAAAAGGATAGCCACCTTTCGCTAATGACTAGGAATAGCAGACGGCTCAAGGATAAGAACAACCTGTCTCAGGATCTTACGCAGTTAGCAAAGAGTGAACTAGCCATCATCCCACCTGATACATATGTACCGAGTTATTCCAGCCTGATGATGTGTTAAAATGGAAGAGTTAGATCTAGAAACTTCGGTCAACCGGTCTCGGATCGCCTTGCGGGCTTCGTCGTAGACGTCCTTGATGCGGATGATACCTCCGCGACGGGCGAGACGACTGTTATGGGGAATAGTCCGGGTTAGGTATTCATTGATATGGCTGGATATCAGTGAGGGAGGTTGTTTTACCGGATGGCTGGTCTCACTGAGGGGCACGGTTAGTATTGACTGGCTTAGCTTGCGGCGACTCGGGGGTGAGAGGCTTACTGATTCCCATTATGTTGTCGCGGATCTGTCTGTGTCGTCTGTGTCGGGGGGTGCCTTGTTAGTGTTGGTTTTGGGTTGGGTGTTTGGATGTTTGGAGATGGCTGAGCATGTCCTTTTGAGGTATAGCATAGGATGTAGGGAGTACCGTACCTGTGACGGCGTGCTGGGAGGAAGATCGAGTTGTTGGTTAGTAGAGTTGGTTCCATTTTACAGGTGGGATGTGAGGTAAGGTAATGGTCGATGGTGCGGTCAGCGATCGGTGAAATAGATGTTCAAGGATATCTCAGGTAGGGGAACGCCAGCTATCTTCCTTGGTATTGGTCAAGGTTCTAGTGTATGGGTTCAAGGATGAACACAAAGAGAGGATGGTGGTAGGAGAGACATGAGTTTCAGGTTGCTCATTGAGTATGTAATATTGGTAGAGAGATACAAATTTATGAGAAACATTAGGGATGTTTATATAGTGTTTGTGAGTTATTAGGAGTCGGGTTTTGCGTTGCACATCACCAGCAACAATAGAGATAATCAAAGAGTAACACTCAAGAACGCCATGGACGAGTCCCCGGAAACAGTGATTCTATGTACGTAGCATCATTCACGAGATGAACGTCGATTCGGAGAACATAATACCCTCCTGTGTGATTTCATCATCTCCGATCTTCAGCTTCAGGGTAAGCTTCTCTCGGGGAGCATACTGGATATCTGTTAGCATAACATGTCAAAAGGTGATTGTGAGAAAAAAGCCTTACCTGGAAGATGTACGGCCGGGTGCCAGCAACACTACCGGCAATGGTCTTGATGAAGCCGGGCACCTCAGCCATAACGTCGATACGATCCAGTCTCTTACCGAGCGGGCCCTCGACCTCGGCATGGACAAGCTTCTCGTCTTTCGACTTGCCGTCCCAAACCCACTTGATGGATTTTGGCTCGGGCCAGTCGCTATCCTGATCCTGGGCTGCTTCGGTGTGAGTCGCCGAGTTTGTCGTACCGGCGTAAATGATCTCTCCATCTTTAACGATTCCACCAACATTAACCACCGTCGATCCGTAGGAGGGTGGTGTTGTAAACTCCATCATGACCGCGGTATATGTGGGGGTCTGGAAGTTGATGAAGTTCCAACGTGCAGCTACCTTTTGATTAGAGTTTTTAAGATTCGAAAATTTCTTTGAAGGCACGCTACTCACCAGCATGATGTGGCTTCATTCCTTGCAGACCATGGATAAACATGCCGCGACCCTTGAGATCAAAGGTCTGCTCTTTGGTCGTGATCGTTCCCTCAACACCGCAACGGGGCCAGAAGGCATGGCTCATCGAACCCCAGGGGTTCTGTGCGTCCGTACCGAAGTACGAAGTGCCGTCTTTGCCAATGACAAATCCAGGGGAGGAACGGTTGAAGGTGATGTTCACCAGACAGTCGTCGTTCACGGCAGATTTCAGTGTGTAGGCAGTTCCTTCCTCGTTGAGGGCCAAAGAGAGGTTGTCGGCTCCAAAAGAAAGCATGCTTTCGTCGAACATGAAGTTGTACAAGGGATCAGAGTACCACTTGTGAGCAGCGTCGCCGGTGAGGTTAAAGATCTTAGCGTTGAACTGAGCGGTGGTATGGATGCCCCTGAAAAGATTAAGAGAGGTTAGAGGCACGAGGCACGGCAGAAATAAGGTAGGGAACGACATAAGCGTAGGGTCAGGGTGAGGTGCGGAGAAGGGATGCCCTTACACAATGTTGCTGTAGATGATCTGCACAAAAACTAGGGTGCCATTGTCGGCCATGATATAAAAGGTCTTTGTTTCGACATTGGTGTATTGGTATGCGCGCCACCGCAGGTCATCCTTGGTAAGTTCAGTATAGGGAACTTCTTGCTGGGCAACAGATCGGATAGCTTCAGGACCATAGATCGGTTCTTGCGTGCCCGCAACGCTCGCGAGGCTGGACGCAGAACAAAAAAGTTAGCACTGTTGTAAAACGTATGATGATGTTAAAGGGAGAAGGGAAGATGCATACGTTGATTTCAGCCAATTCATGATGGACTAACGGGAAATGGAGTGTTGAGTAAACGGTCACAATAATCGATCAAGAGAGTGAGAAGAGTGAAGGAAAGTGTAGGCAAAGGTGAAGGTTGAAGGAAAGGAAATCGATAGCGCGCGGGGGGAAGAAACCCAAGAAGGGGGGGGGGGGCGCCAACTCGATAGCTTCGGATTGAGAGAACTTTTTGGAGTAGAACAACCACCCAAGTATAAATGTAAAGTATGTATGTACAGTGCTTTAGAACAGTTTCCAG
The DNA here is from genome assembly GCA_009176345.1 of Aspergillus leporis. NCBI lineage: Eukaryota > Fungi > Ascomycota > Eurotiomycetes > Eurotiales > Aspergillaceae > Aspergillus > Aspergillus leporis. Next base: position 58,731 of record ML732217.1, on the reverse strand, counting down.
AAGATAGTGAATCTCATGAGATCGGACCGTAAGGTAGCCAGACTAACTATCATTAATTAATTTCATTCATTTCCCCTTCAGGTCCACTTGATCAACAATTCGGAATGACGTTCAGTATTTCTTCGCTTGCAGTCAATACGGTAAGTAATTCCGTCGCCGCGGCGCCATTCCAAATCCAGAACCTCCAAAACTCTGGACCGCAAAAAGACCTCCGCGGATAGATACCCATCACCAGGAAACCAAAACAAGTTCCAAGTTCAATTCTCCCCAGCAGAGCTATAATTTGGAAAAGTCACCATGGCGAAAAAGGCATTAGCCAAGGATCAGATCGTGAAGCTTATCGTGGGCGCAGGACAGGCCAGTCCCAGCCCTCCAGTTGGTCCAGCACTGGGTAGCAAGGGTGTCAAGAGTATGGATTTTTGTAAGGTGAGTTACAGGGGGCAAAATGAATTGGTGTTCAGCTTTTGTTGAATTGGTCTTCTACGCCGGTGGAAAACCAGCGGTATAAGAGAGGATTATATGACAATCATTATACTCACTGCCGCATACAATAGGAGTTCAACGCCCGGACTGCACATATCAACACCGGAGTCCCAATCCCCGCACGTGTCACCGTTCGTCCGGATCGCTCCTTTACTTTCGACCTTCGAACCCCAACGACGACCTGGCTGTTACTGCAGGCCGCAAATGTGGAACCTCGCAAGAATCGCGTGCGCGGAGCCATGAACCCCGGCCACGAGATCGTCGGCAAGGTGTCACTGAAGCATGTGTATGAGATCGCGAAAACCAAGCACTCCGAGACTAGGCTATCGGGATTGAGTCTGGAGGGACTGTGCAAGAGTGTGATTGCACAGGCCAAGTCCATTGGCATCCAGGTGGTCCCATAAACGGGCGAAGGATGAGATCGACTGTATATTTATATGACGTCCCCGCTATTGTGCGACTGCTGCGAATACTGCTGTGGATTATGATACTGGCGTTCTTGGGTATGGAGTCTGTTATCAACTGTATTATAAGAATTGCATGTGATATAGAAAAGCGTTGTCAAGCATCTGCGCTTGGATCAAGCCATCCACGCTCGATCTTTGGAATGGTTAATTTTCCATCTGAGCATATCCCTTTTTGCACATCTTCATGGAAGGATTGCCTGATAGCTAAAGCCGATGCAAAGATCAAACTCTACCTTTCGACGCTGTTTTATAATGAATACGCGACACATCCTTTCATATTCCCTTCCCACGATGATAAAATACACACAAGGAGGCAAATAGGGGCAAGCTAATCAGAGAACATGATGACAATGATGACGGAATGGGTCAGGGGGCAAAATGAAAGGGAGGAAAGCCTAGAGGTAAGTAAGGGATACGTGGTGATCAAAACGGATGCCAAGAGGGGCCATCAGTTGAGGATCCTCTTGGTCGCCGAGGATACCAGTACTCATATTAGTAAATACTCCAATGAAATAGAAGTGTTAGAGGTTCTTGCTTGGCAGATATCTAGCCTACGCAATTAGTCAATTATTGTCCCCTTGGTGGTAGGCCGTGAAGGAGTGGATGATCATCCAGCAGGAGTATTTGCTTTAATGAGATCGACTAGAGAGCACTGGAGTTTGGATCCCCACATTCCTCACCCTTTTCCCGGGGGTCTTCCTGAAGTGCTCCCTCCAGTCGGACATTGGAAGCCGTAGGGTGTTTGCTTGACGTCCTCTAGAGCGTCTTAGAAAAAGACATCCCGTACGGAGTACTTAGATGGATAATGATCGAAGACGCCCGTCATGGCGAATAGCCAACCTGAGTGGGTATCAGAATGTCAGAACAATATGACTAAAGAGACATGGAGAGATGCAGTCCAGCCCATCAATACCCTCGATCAGTCGGCAACCTTCCGTAGGTGATATGTAAGAATTCTGTTCGTTAGTCAATCTGATTCATGACGATGACTATTGAACTGCTAGTGATCTTGTTTGATTGCTAATGGACCAAACAAAACATGGCAGCTGCAGGGTTGCCAAGCTAACCAAGTCTGGCAACCTTCCAGATCAGGTCCATCCGTGACTAACTATACCCGGCCTGGAATCCCTCCCAAAGCGGTGTCAATTGTGCCCCACTCCTTCTACCAGTTGGAGTTTACTGACTAAATACAGTGTTGTCTTGGGGGAAAATGAGGTAATATGACCAAACAACCAGCCAAGAAAACTAAAGCTCAGTCTCAGTTTTAGGTAGAAACTTGTCTAGTCGTAACTTGCCAAGAATGAAGCGTCTTTGAGTAGATAATTCCATCATAGAACGTAGCTCCCTGTAGTGGATCAGCTGAAGGGCTGTGATATGCATTAGAATGCACGCCAGATGAAATCCAGAAACATATAGCGGGGTAGAAGGTCAGCCACCCTGGACGGTATTGTAGGGCCGATCGGGGGAGGGGGATCTAAAGTATCCGGCTGGAGGTTGTTCTCCAATGCTGTTCGCGGACAGTACCGGTATTGGTCTGATAACGGACCCCATCGGGGCAATCCTCTTGGCTCAGAGGCCGAATGACCAGCTGAGCATATTACTGATAGTAATGTTATTTTATTTACTACTAATATTCTAACCAAACCAATGACGATACACTCTTTTGAGTGAAGGGATTCAAGAGAGACAAGACACCTGTAGAAATTGACAACTGTTTCGCATTATACAGGTTGGTCTTTTGTAGAACCTGTCGCCCGGTGATTCATCATCTTCTCCTCCATGCAGTGGAATGATGACGACTCTCTGCGGCTTCGTGGTATTATGATAACCTACCATTACTTGTCAGATACACTCGGTCTCCCGCCAGATTCCGAAGCAGATTGAACAGTTCCAGTCAAGACCAAACTTCGCTGAGAATCAACCTTCTTTTTCTTCTCCGTACCCGTATTGGAACCAAATACTCCCGTCCGTACAATCCATACTGGAAGAAATAATACCTCCTCTTCTGCATAAACTTTGTCACTTGGATTTTTATTTTTTATTTTTATTTTTTAGGTTTTTTTCCGCTTTGTCTCCAAACGATTCCTCTTAGAGGACGAAAACGACCTGAAGGACAATTCTTCCAAACAGACCAGAAGAAATTGGACGGTCTTTTCGTCAAACCTGGCGGCCTACAGTGTACTTCCTTACTACTTAGTCCAGGCGTTTGGCAAACCCACACCCCAGTTCAACTAACCTTTTCTTGAACGAACTAATCCTCCTCCGTCCGGCGCCGCTATTGCCGCCGGCGTCATTTTCTGGCACCCAAACCCCAAACCCGCCGCACCTGCTTTCTCTCTTTCCCTTCTCACCCTCACACTCTCTCATCCTCTCTCTCTTTCTCTCCCTCGCCCGAGTGGACCTTTCCCCTCGACCCCGTAACTTATCCGTGCGACCTCCTCCTCTTTGTGCTTCTCCATTCGAAATCACCCTTAACAGGCGCATGTACCACATCGGCGTCTCTTTACTTGTCGCCTCTAGACTCCGCCGATTTTGAATGGGTCCGATTTTCTTTCCGCCTACTATCAAGTTGTGAGTAACAACGGCAACGGGAACTTGAAAGGCTTGCTCGGTCTTGCATACGAAATCCTCCGCGCATTGCCATCTCCTCGCATCCAACCAAATCTGAGGGAATTAATTCAAAGTTATTCGACGATAACCTTCATACGCATTTGAACGCTATCATCATCCACCACTTATCAGACGCACCCGCGGAGGGGCATGTGTCCCGCAGCATAATTTTGGCGAGTATGACGTCTGAAGCGACTGGTTTCGCTCCTGCGAACAACAACATGGATTCTGGTGTGCAACACCCTCCCCACCTCCATGCCAAAATCGTATTCTAACGCCATTGATTTGGTCACTAGCTTCTCTCCCTACGCAGCAGCCTGCTCCAGCGTCAGCTGGACAGAGTACAGACTTTGCCGACCAGGAGAACAAGTCCAAAGCACAACCAAGCCAAGTCCGTTTTTCCTCGACAACCGAGGAAATTGAGCCATCGACCGCCGCCCTGAGCGCTGGCCCCGGGTCTGCCGATAACACAAAACAAGAAGATGAGTTACGGTCGTTGGCCGCGAGCCTTCAGAAGTCCCAATTACAGGAATCTCGGTTGGGGAGTTTCTCATATGACCCCGTCTCTCTACCTTCTTCAAGAGTATGTATCTAGGATATCCGTGGGCGCGTGGGTAGCATGGGTTCTGCGAGGCGCTATCCTCGCATCGGCCCGCCCCTACTTGGTGGAGAGAACAGAGGCTAATCACTGTATTGTTTGTCCCTTACAGGTTGCATCCCGTGAATCAAGCGATCGTAGTGCACGAGGAGCTAATGGATCTGGTTTGCCATCTCCCCATGCCTCCCCACCGGTGTCCGTGATGCAGTCGCCACCTCTCACACCTGCGGCCACCTATTCGCGTGAATCGAAAACTAATGGCGCCTCCTCGATGTCGAATGCTACAGATCGGGGAACCGGCGCGAACTCTACCGCAATGTCCCCGGAGACTTCTCTACCCACGAGCGGATCCACGAGAAACAAGGCGCCCCAAAGCGCCCCAACATCGCGACCTGGCTCGACCGACCATTTGGTCAAGCAGAACAACGTTGCGCAAACCTCCTCTCATCCGCAGAATGGAGCAAAACATCGGGCGCAGTTTTTCATTGGTCCCGACGCCAGCTCTCAGGAAGAAAGTCCGCCAGCTACCCCTAAAGTCGAATATACCCCGCCCGGTGCCATCACACCGGTTGGAGAGCCAGACGATCCATATGCTCGCAGCAAGCGCCCCCCTCAAACGAAAAATCTCTCTCAGCTCGACCAGCGGTTTATATTTGGAGGGCGGGATTTCAAGCGTCGTACACACCAATCATCGTTCGGTCGTCCTGGGACTCCTCGCTCGGCCAGCGCGACTGACCTAAAAGCGAGCGATAGGCAGCGCAGTGGCTTTTTTAGCAGTAAAAAGGACTCGCGACAGCAGGAACCCGAGGGTAAGCATCATGGCCATATGGCCGAACTCAAACGATTCTTCAAAATGGGTCATAACAAGCACAAACGCGCCGAATCACCCACGTCGGCACCGAAACGGTCGAGCAGGTCTTCTGGGAAGAGCACACCATATCAGATGGCGCCCGACAACGTTCCGTTTGCCGATGATCATGGTCTTAACTCCAAGTACGGGAAGCTCGGGAAAGTGCTGGGATCTGGAGCCGGGGGCTCTGTTCGGTTACTGAAACGTAACAGCGACGGCGTGACATTTGCCGTGAAGCAGTTTAGAGATCGCCACTCGTGGGAGACGCTGAAGGAGTACTCAAAGAAGGTAACGGCTGAGTTCTGCATCGGATCTACTCTTCACCATGGCAACATTATCGAGACCCTTGATATCATTCAAGAAGGGAATCACTGGTATGAGGTCATGGAGTATGCTCCGTTTGACCTGTTCGCGATTGTCATGACTGGCAAGATGCAGAAGGAGGAGGTTGCCTGCTCTTTCAAGCAAATCCTCAGCGGAGTGGCATATTTACACGGAATGGGCTTAGCCCATCGGGATCTGAAATTGGATAACGTGGTTGTTAGTGAGAATGGTATCATGAAGCTTATTGACTTCGGAAGTGCTGTTGTTTTCCGGTACCCTTTTGAGAATGATATCGTTCCTGCTTCTGGTAAGCCTGGCTATCATCTTCGTGAGATTTTACCCTTTTGATTGATAGTTGGAACTCACAAATCACTATCTAGGAATTGTCGGCTCCGATCCTTATCTCGCACCAGAAGTCTACGATGAGAAGAAATATGACCCGCGCCCTACGGATATCTGGTCTTTGGCTATCATTTTCTGCTGCATGAGTTTGCGGCGGTTCCCTTGGAAACAACCGCGCGTCAGCGATAATTCGTATAGACTCTTTGTGTCCACTCCGACCCCAGGGACTCCAGTGCCAGATGCCGACCCAAAACGTCACCGACCGATTAAGTCTGCTCCCGACCTTCCCTCCTCTGCCCGTGAAAACCAGTCTTCGGAATCCAAGAGTGGTGTATCAGAGCCACCGCCCGAAGCTTCCAAGATCCTGGATACATCCAAAAACCAACTTAAATCGGAGCCACCTACCCGCGAGGAGAATCAGCCCCCAGAGAGCCCTAAGGAGAAGACTCCCAGTGACAACGCTCCAAAGAATGTCAATCTTCCCAGACGCACGACAAGCAAAGAGGCACCCCCACTTCCTCCGGGATCGGCACAGGCATCAGGTCAACGGCAGGAAGTCATCAAAGGCCCATGGAGGCTTCTACGGCTTCTACCTCGTGAAAGCCGTTACATCATCGGCCGGATGCTTAAAGTGAGCGTGAAAGAGCGTGCGACCCTCGATGATGTCTTAACTGATGAATGGGTCCGAAACATCGATGCCTGTCGGCAAGAGGTCTCTGGGGAGGTTTACAGGGCTCCAAGTCATACGCACATTCTGGAGCCCCCGTCTGCGAGCGCCCCAGTGGCCAGTAAGGCCAAGTAAGCGTGCCAACCTTATTACTCACTAATACTTTACGTTTGATTTTGCGGCAAGTGACTCGACATTTGTTACTAAAACCCTTTCGTCGACTCTGATTTTCTCTCTGCAAACCGATACTCCTTCCGAAATCTCATCATCAGACCATCGGTCATGGCCCGTGGCCCATGTGGTCTTTCGTCTTTTTATCACCACCTTCTTGTACGGTTCACTATAGTCATGAGGTCAATGTTTTCTATGCTACCTCAGTTGTTTTGATTACCTTCTTTCTCTTTCAATGGGTTGGAAAGTGGAAGGAAATGCTTCCGCTGTCTCTTTTTCTTTTTCTTTTTCTATTTCGTTACTATACAGGCGTTCATGGCCGGTCACAGTCTTGTGAAACGGGGCTGCTTGGGCTAATCAACCTTCCCAGCAATCGATGGCTGGCTACTAGACCTCTATTGTCTCTTTCCTTGTTTTCCTATTTCTTCCCTGCCCTTGTTATTTCCTATGGAGTATTATATTGTGCATCTGGCTCGTTCGAGAGCCATCTCATCCTTCGGTTTGTTCATTCATTTGACATGCCCCTAATTGTATTCATCAAGGTGAAATTAGCCAAGTAGATACTATAAATAGCTGAACAAAGAATTGACTCCCAAGCAAACAAAAATAAACAAAAAGACAACTGTTACTTGAATGCATAGAACCCGCCCCAAACGAGCACCTGACGTAAACTCGGGATCGGCGGAGATTGCGGAGTTTAGCGCGCTGTGCGATTATCGGAGTTCCCGTATCCAAACGAAGCTCCACCAGGAATTCCTCTGCAGTAGTCGGACTCCTCACTGGTTACTTCCTGACCTACAACCAAACCACTATAATGGCTCAGTCACCCGAAGCGGAGCCATTGGTCTCCTTATGGACGAGATCTTTACTTGTATGCTGAGATGATCCACGTTCGACCTCTACTTTCCAACTTTCCACTAATTTGTACTGCCGCGGAAGTCTGGTGCAGTAGCCGGCCTTACCGTTGACTGTTCTCTATACCCTTTAGACACGATCAAGACTCGGCTTCAGAAAGCTAGACACCATGCTCCATCAGGTCCCACTCCCAGTCTGTCCCTGAAACAAACCATCCGAGGAATTTATGCTGGGCTTCCCTCTGTCCTCTTCGGCTCTGCGCCATCCGCCGCATCATTCTTCATTGTCTATGATGGAGTAAAACGTTCTCTTCTACCAGCCTCGAGCTCCGAGACTCCTACGCGGTCACACAAAATTCTCACACACTCTCTCGCTTCGTCCATGGGTGAAATAGCAGCTTGCGCGGTTCGGGTGCCGACGGAAGTTGTCAAGCAGAGAGCTCAGGCAGGTCTCTTTGGCGGCTCCAGCTTGCTCGCTTTAAAGGACATCTTAGCTTTGCGCCACCCAGATGCTTCACGCGGTGTGAGTGGAGGTTATGGACAGGTCATCCGGGAGCTTTATCGAGGCGCGGGTATCACCATTGCCCGGGAGATCCCGTTCACCGTCCTACAGTTTACTATGTGGGAGTCGATGAAGGAGGCATATGCCAATCGCATGCGGACATCTAGCTCCGGCTCCGTCCTAGACCAAGTGCCGGCTTCCACGAGTGCCATGTTTGGTAGCGTTGCTGGCGCCATCTCTGCTGGTCTCACGACACCGCTCGACGTCATTAAGACGCGAGTCATGCTGGCCCGTCGGGGAGACGGCAGTGCGGAAGGTGGCCGGGTGCGGATTAGGGATGTGGTTCAGGATATCTCCAAGGAAGGTTTTGGGGCTTTTTGGAGAGGTATTGGGCCACGGGTGGCTTGGATTGGCATTGGAGGTGCAGTGTTCTTGGGCAGTTACCAGTGGGCATGGAATGCCCTTGAAAGAAAGCACCGGTCAGAAGAAGAGTAGAGCATGGGTGTATATATAATGTTCAATAATGTGCGAGGGGCTGTTTCTACAGCGTATACGGTATGCCGCGGCTGTTACATTGGATTAGATCTAGTATAGTATATAGAATTGTGGCATGCTACTTTCAGTCATGATATGATCCTCTGTTACCTAGTTTTCCCTTACCATCCACTTCAGCTCCCGGATTTGATCCGGAGTCAAGAGCTGTTCCATCCTCTCGGCCGTTAGAAAGTCATGATCATAAAACTCAAATCCTGGAACAACAGTCTGCATCCGATTGTCAGCCTCCAGATTTTTCTTTTCTTATCAATTGATACCGACGGCATACTGACCTCACTAATCAACAATCCCTCAGACTCGTTCTCATCGCCATCGGAATCCGGTAATAGATAGCTAGATTTATACTTCCCACCGTCCACAATCCACTGCAACCGCTCTCCCTTCTCAATCCGATGGCCCACTACAAATGACTCAATGGGCGCTTTGCCCCCGTTCCTCTCCGCCTGATCAGCATGAATGATGACGTATCGACCACGGCCACGATGGAGCGTATGCACCGTGCGACTCCGGTTCCGATGAAAATGCCCTAGAGAAGACTGCGGCGTAAGATAGTAGAAGATCGTAGTGCTTGCTGACCGGGTGGATTGCTCGTTCTCCTGTTCCGTGACAGTCTTGTGGTGGTCCTTGTCGTCACAATATGGATTCGGGATCCGGAGGGGATGGCGATCGGTTTCGCTGTAGTAGCCCCCTTCGGGGTGAGGGTTTAGGTGGAGGAATTTGAGGGTCTTTTGGATTGAGGATGATTCGGGGATGCTTTTGTCGTTGTGGGTAGGTGGTGGGTAGTGGGGTTTGATTGAGGTGATAGGGATGTCCATTTTCGTTTCTTTTTTTTTCCCAAGTCCCTCCTTTCCTTGATGCGTTTGGAGGTTCTCTTGGGTCTTATATGGATGGGTTCCCGCAATGGTTCATACCATTAGGTCTTTGTGACAGAACTCGTGCAGTTTAATAGGTGTGAATCAGAATCGATAAAAGTCTCTCTACCCCTTCAATAACTATGGAAAACACAGGCCATTTTATAGAGGCATGGGAACATGCTTTCCCATGCAAAAGTAAGGTGCGAACATCGGTAGCCTAGACATCCGATATTCGGCAGGATTCCTGCTCGTATACCATGCAGGCGATCCATCACATTGGACACCTCACATATATGTTTCCAAGACTTTGGCCCGATGACCTCACTTATGGGGCTTATTTAATTGCCAGCTAGATTCATGGTCTATGGGCCCCAAAGCAGTACGGACCGACGTGTTCCTACCACTGTCATCAGTACTTGCTCAATACTCAATATCCTAGTATTAGTATAGAGGACGATAGAGAAGTTACATACTGGGCCGATCCAAAGGAATTAACCTCATTGGTCAGTTCTATGATTCCTGCAGGTCAATCGAGCATCTGTTACAATTTATGGGTGAGTTTTGAGTATGCAATGCCTATAAAGACGTATGTGATTGTCATTCGAGCTATATACTCAGAGAGCCATATTCGACTTGCGTGAGGGCTATTTGTTGTATGTGCGCATACTCTGTAGACGCCTCCATGCAACCTAGACCAAGTTCATGCTCAGTAGCACCGCCATGGACGAATGATATCACCGCGCTGGATAAATGTCAACGGCGGAAGTGGAACCCCGATTTTCATTCCCCAGTAATTTATCCAATGGTATCCATTTCCACTGCCAGATTATATCATAGAGGAAGGATAGGAAGAGAAAAAGGAGACTATGTTAGGGTGTTCTTAATTCATTATTAATCAAGTCACCGTCCATAGTTGACTACTCAATTAATCGCATTCACTTAAGAAATGGATCATGTGACCCTCCTGGCTTTGGTTCTTTTTGCGGGACATGCAATTTAATGGGGACTGAAATGAACTTTCGGGACTAACTGTAAAGGAGCAAATCCAAACTTAAGATAATCAATAATCCTCCAGTGTTGTCATTTCAGGCACACCACCACTCCAATCAAACCTACTCTCTCTTTCTCTCTCCTCCCATTCTATCTTCTGCGGGAAATTCCCTTGTTGCTTCTCTTCTCTCCCCTTTAGTTTCCTCCCGCTTCCTTTGTCCATTGTTTATTTAGACCCCTTTGTCCTCTGTAGAAATTGTTCTTGTTCTTGTTTCTCAAGAGGGATGCCCGTTGCGACCCCGTGAGTGATCGACCGCCCACTTGGTGTAACCTCCGCACTGAGCGCCGTCTCCTCCGCACCTCCTCAACACTACCCTCTCCGGAGGATCTCACACTACATGGCCCGGAAATTAAGTCACCAGAGGATCACCTATGGTATATTATATCCTTCCGAGCTACTGTGTCTTTCAATTCACTCTCTACCTAGAGCTCCTCCGCTAACGGTTGATCTTCGCTCTCTTCAGTGCTACCTCTGCCTGATGCCCCCGGTGGTCATCGGCTGGGAGTAAACGGCCTAGAAATCGATAATGACAACTCTATCTTGTGAGCGATCCCCGGTGTTATCTTCCCTTTTCAGTTTTACCATAGAAACCGACCGCTCGCGTGCTCCGTCTTCTTCATGGTCGCTGTCAAACCCGCCTCTAACTAGAGTCTCCCTGCAACACAGGTATTCCGCCGGCCGCGATGGTGTTATCTGCTCGTGGGATCTGAATCTGTCGCTCAAGTCGTCATCGTCATCTTCGACCTTGGGCGCTTCGAAACCCCCGCCCACGACTTTCCGAAATCAAGTCCAGGCACACAGCCACTGGATCAACGACATCGTTCTAACTAAGAATAACTCCGCTCTAGTCTCTGCGTCCTCCGATACGACTGTGCGATTATGGCGACCACACTCTGAATCGGCCGAAGTCCCAGACCCTATCGGGAAACATGCGGATTACGTCAAAGCTCTGGCCACCCCGGGGAGCCATTCCTCCTGGGTCGCATCCGGAGGTCTAGATCACAAAGTCTACCTATGGGATTTGAACGGCGGCGGTGAGGTACTAAATATTGATGCCTGCGGGGGAGATAGCACGGCCAAGGGGTCCGTGTATGCTTTAGGGGCTGTGTCTTCCGTCATCGCCAGCGGCGGACCAGAGAGTGTGGTCAGGGTGTGGGATCCGAAGTCCGGGAAGCTAATCACCAAATTTGTCGGTCATACGGATAATATTCGAGATATTTTGGTCAATCGTGATGGGGACACGATCATGACGGCATCATCGGACCAAACCGTCAAGATCTGGTCACTAACCGCAGGAAGGTGCATGCACACATTGACCATGCACAATGACAGTGTCTGGTCCCTTTACTCGAATCACCCCCAGCTCTCTGTCTTTTACTCGAGTGACCGGTCCGGCCTGGTTGCGAAGAGCGACACGCGGTATTCACCGGACGTAGAGCAGGGTCTCTGTGTCGCAACGTTACAGGAACATGATGGAGTCGTCAATGTTGTGGCAGCAGGAGACTACATTTGGACTGCAACGCCCAAATCCAGTATCAATCGTTGGCATGACGTCGACACCACTGCCGAGATTGAATCGCCATCGTCGAGAGAGCAAGAAAAAGCTTCAGGCACCGAGAGCTCAGCACCTGATAAAGCGTCAAGCGCGAGTGAACAACCAAAGAAGATTCCATTTGAGTCAGTCTTGCTGCTCTCAAATACGTCCACGTTCCCCAAAACACCACGCTCAACCGCACCTGGACCGCCGCCGACCCAAACAGACATAGATGAAGAGTTAGGGCTTATGCTTCCCGTGCATGCTCTGCCAGATGATACAATAGAGGGCCAACATGGCTTAATTAAGTACTTCTTTTTGAATGACAGAAAGCGTACGTTGACGCAAGATTCTGCTGGCGAAGTGATTCTATGGGACCTCCTCAAGGTAGGGTTGGACGATGGACGCCATCTGGGCGGTGGATCTCCAGGAAAGATCTCACTAACAAGTCATAGTGTGTACCCATTCAGTCGTTCGGCAAGCGTCACATGGACGACGTCGCGTCTGAGATCAACACAACCGAAAGCATTGCTCATTGGTGCACGATTGACATCCGAACCGGACGATTGTCCGTGATATTGGAACCAGGTCGCTGTTTCGATGCCGAGGTCTATGCCGATGAAGCCGACCTGTCAGATTATTCGCAAATCCGCGACGACCAAAGGAGTATGCCGAGTCCTACCTCACTTGCTTTCACTGGTTAGATGTCCCTTGCTGATGAAGAATAAAATATAGTCAATCTGGGCAAATGGATTCTGCGCTGGCTCTTTGCCCCTCTGATAGACGAAGAGCTCAACCGCGACTCTCAATACCGGGTCTCCGCCATAGCAAGGGCCGATGAGCTCACGAAACTGAACATGTCGAATACCTCGGCACCGATGGATATACCATTCGCAAATGGATCAAGAAACCTAGCCACATCTTTTGATCCATCCATTTCATCTTTGCGTCCTGGGTATGAATCGATCGGTAGCCCTTCGACCCCAGGTTTTGGAATAGGGTTCGCCAACAGCCCTGGTTCCCTGATGACGCCAACGCTGAACCCAAACAATAGCAATAACGGTCATCTTGGCACGTCGCCCGGAGAGTTCTCTGACTACCTCATGTCTCAACCAACCCCTGATATGACTAGGAGTTCGATGTCAGACAAATCTAGTGACTATCTCTCCTTACCCCGGACACACACTCTGCCTCCATTAGATACCGATAAGGCACTGCCCACCCCAGGGGAGGCGACACCAACCGCTCTCCCGCAATCGCCGATGGAGCCCGATAAAGAGGATCGGAAAAGAGGTGGTTCGTTGTTTGGGAAAAAGTTCCGGATGGAGTTTCCTAAGAAACTCGGTCGAACTTCATCGGAAGTCAAGCCTCAGATACAAGAGGAAAAAGTGGAGGAGTCCGACAAATCTTCGACCAAGGAAGAGAAGGTATTTGAGAACAATCTCAGTGGTTTTATTGAACGGGTCCGCCATGAATATGACGAACATCTTTCTGCACATCCAGGGCAGGAGCTGACCCCGGCCTTCACCCCGAGCCCGGAGAGTGAAACGCCAGTGTTGAATATACCGGACCGTGTTGCAGTGTTGATCCAGGAGGAAACTGGAGAAACTGCGGTGGCCTCTGATCTCTATAGAGGCAGTGTAGGCAGTATTAGGGAGGAGATCGATAAGCTAGAGAAATCAATCCCTCTGTGGCTTGCTGATCTACTACTCAAGGTAAGTTATCCTCCCACTACGCCCTGTATCGGATCTAATCCTCTTTCTAGAACCAAGTGCCTCTGAAGGAGCCCGTCAAGATCGCTTTCACGCTGAAGCCGTACGATGATCTTCTGCCACCTATTGTTAAACCAGAGGTGTAAGTTCAGATCACGTCTATGACAGCTAGACAAATGGGCTAAAGTGTTGGTCTAGGAATGTTGCGAATGGCAATGCAGCCAACAATTCGCGCTTGAATGCCAACCGCATGCTGCGGACGAAGAAGATCCTTGCGTATGTGGCGGAGCGAATCGATCCGCCTAACCCTGACGAGCCGGAAGAGAGCACGTTGAAGCCGGAAGAGTACTTGGAGCTGTACTGTCATAAAATGGTATGTCATAGTGGTTATCGATGAGAGCTGGCTTTGCCGCTAACGTGGATTCAGCTATTACCCCCGAATATGACTCTTGCGACAATTCGCACCCACATATGGCGCTCCGGAGGTGATATGGTTCTCCATTACAAGGCTAATGGCAAGAAGGAGATCCGAATGCCCGGCTCTAGTCAGGAGGACGATAAAGGCAACCAGCTTGCGGGTGCGGCTTTGAGTTCACAGCAACCCGCCGAAGCAGGAGGCATGTCCCATGGAGATGGTGGAAGTGCGCCTCCAGGGAGTATCCATTCCCAGACAGCCTCCGGATCTGCTTCGGTCTCTGTCAATAATCACTGACTCGAGTGAGGCGCTGTTAATTAATCTTGAACCCTTTATAATTCTTTGTGACATTATTTTTATGTATAGAGCTGGACATATCGTGAATTCTTAGCCTCAAAAGAACGGGCCTCGTACATACGTATGTGCATGATGAGCGCAACTAGGTCTATAGCATTGTATGTAATATACAAGAAAGAATCTGGCACTCTGTCACATTTTTAAGGTAGTGGTTTGCAGTTTCTATAGAGATGTTCAGAGAGTATACAAACCTACGGAGCGGATCATCCATGCCAAGACCCAAAATAGTACGAGTTCCTCCGTAACATATTCAAATCTTACAACAACTGCATCAAAACCGCGACAAACTTCAACATATTAGAGGCCACTATCCATGGCACAATCCAGGTCCCTATGTCACATCAGTACACAAGCAATCAGTGCATCCCAGTCTCTGGAATCTTTCCAGCAAATATGGCTCCGCTCACGACTATCGCGGCCCTTCCCACGCCGATTGGGTAAGTAGCAATCACCGCGGCTGTTTAAACCCACACTAACAAAACAATAGGTCTAGCAGTAAGCGGAGGAGCAGACTCCATGGCCCTCGCGTATCTATGTAAACAATGGGAAAGCATTAGACCAAACTATATCTCCGTCACGGCGTTCGTGGTCGACCACAAAGCGCGAGAAGAGAGTACTCGCGAAGCCAACATGGTCTCCCAATGGCTCAAAGACATCATCGGTATCTATACATCCGCACACATCCACCCGAATATATCCAAGCTTATACTAACCAAGGAAAATCAAGGTATCAAATCTGAAATCCTCGAGCTCACATGGCCCGAACGCATCAAGCCGGCGTTCGCGTTCGAGACTCATGCTCGCACCCTCCGCTTCCAAGCCCTGGGCAAAGCATGTCGAGATCGCCAGATCGAAACCCTCCTCATGGGCCACCACCAAGACGACAACGTCGAGACCACGCTCTGGCGACTCTGCTCCGGAGCAAAAGGCGCCGGACTAGCCGGCATCCCCCCCGTAACACGGATCCCGGAGTGTCACGGTCTCTACGGCGTCTCAGAGAGCGGATCGTCGTATACTTTCCCAAATCACGATATAAAGATCTCAACCGGCGGAATCACCATCTCTCGCCCTCTCCTCAACCACCCCAAATCCGCCCTCCTAGCAACCTGCCACCAGAACAATGTCCCCTACGTCTCGGACCCAACCAACTTCGACCCAACCCTAACCCCCCGCAACGCGATCCGCAGTCTACTGGCGTCCAACAAATTACCCAAAGCCCTTACTCCCCCATCCATCCTATCCCTCATCAAATCAAGCCAAGGCCTCCTCACTTCCTCAACAAACCTCTCAAATGCCCTCCTGTCGACGTGCAGGATCAAAGATCTGAATATACCCACGGGAACCGTGACAATCGATTTCCCCACAGACACAGACTCAATAACAACAACCCTACTAAAAGAGTTACAAAGGCCGTCCAAAAGCCCAGCACAAAGAATCCACCAAATACAATGCCTGACCCTCCGCCGAATAACCGAGCTCGTATCCCCCTTCCCAGAGAACCACTTCCCGGCCCGCAGCTTCGAGGACTTCACTCGCCGTGTCTTTCTATCGAAGAAGGACCAGGACCAGATGTCCAAGCGACAGTCCTTCACACTAGGCGGCGTGATGTTCCAACCTCTTCCCGGGAATACCAAGTCAAATGCTAAAGACACCAACCCCAACACCAAGAGGCCCAAAGTAAATGACAAGAAGACGGATAATAACAATCATGTAAACAATAATACCTGGCTCCTATCCCGCCAGCCATTTATGCGCAATCGCTCCCCAATACTCCGATACAGTGTCCCGGGACCGGAAAACCAAGATCGACATCAACGTCCTGGCCCCAATAACCATGAACATGGGCATGATCCACAGTATACGCCCTGGACTCTCTGGGATAATCGGTACTGGTTCCGGTTTGCCATTGATCCTGAACAGTCTCTTCGAGAAACGACTCAGGAGTCTTCGACACTATCCTTACTTGTTCGCCCGTTCCGGCAATCTGACTTACAGGTGATTCGGTGGGTGGCAGGGTCTGGGAAGAAGGTGGACCCGGGCTTGATGGCATTGATGGAAGTGCTTAGACGGGAGGCGCCCGGGCAGACTCGTTTTACGGTTCCTTTGTTGGCGGTTGAGGGGGCTTCTGGTGAGGTGCCGGTGGCGTTGCCGACGATGGATTTGTGGCTACCTGGGATGTGGGAGACGTTGCAGGTACCCTCGTCTTGGAGATTACGATGGGAATGGATGTATAAGATGCTTGACAACGAGCCGTTGAAATTGATGCGCTGGTTGTGAGCTATGTAAGCTATACTACATTAGGGCAAGGAGAGTTGAATATGACACAGTCAAAGTAGTAAGACAGGAAGAGTAATAGTAGGAGTTTTGAGGAAAAGAAGAAAAGAAGAAGAGAAGAACAGAAGAACAGAAGAAGGAAAAGAGAAATAAAACGAGAGAAATGTTAGACACGGAACTCCTTTGGCTACGCTCCCAGTGCAAGTGAACTTACCATAGAATGACAAACAGGAAGAAACAAGACAGCTGGTGCATGGAAATAGCCAAGAAGAGATCTGCATCAAGGAATAAAGGAAGAAAGAAGGATGGAAAGTCTTTATCGACATAATAAGAAAGGTGTTATATGGAAGAACGCAACCAGAAAAGACTATCCTAAACCTGTCCAAGCGAATCACCATACAGAGCAGTCATATCTCTTTCTTGACATATTCCAAAGGCTGCGTTGACGCCATAGACCAATAATATTTGAAAATAAGATAAAAAAAAAGTAGGAAGAAAAGGAATGTTTGTCTTTCAATAATAAGCGCGTAATTCGTGTCCAATACAAACCAGTGTTTTCCGGGATAGTATAGGCAAGGAGTAAAGGGGGGGGGGGGGGGGAAAAATTACTTCCAGGCCCAAAGCTTGAGACCGCTGCACACATCTGGCCTGGTTATTCGCTCGCTTTTAATAAAGCTACTGCGGCTTGCTGAGCTCGTAGGCCTCCAACCTCTCGTTTAAGTCGGAAGTTCTCTTTTTTCAGCCTCCCAATCTCTTCTAAGGACGAAGAGAGCTGAGATTTGAGCGCATCTTCGGCGTCTCCAGCTCGTACATCTTTCGCAACCTTAGTCAATTCCGAGTTGAAGCGGTCGTAAAGGGCTTCATTCTCGGCGCTAGCTTGACGATATAATTCGTCGAGCTTTTTGGCTCGTTTTTCGCTAACGAGAAGAGACGACTCCAAGTCCTTCTCGATCGCAGATGTCCGGCTGTTGAACTCAGAAGATAGCATATCAAACTTCATCTCAAGATGGCGAAGACGTGATAGGAGAGCTGCGTTGCCTGCTGGCGAAAACGGTTCTTCCAAAGGTTCGGAGATCTGTCTTACATGTTTGGCTTGCTGTGGTGGTGCAATCTTCAATGCTCGCAATTCCTCGCCAATAAGAAATAGTTCATCCTTCAACCCCAACTGTGCGGCACTCTGCGCTTTCTTTTCGTTCTGAAGGCGATCCCGAAGCTATGATTTATCGAGTTAGTATGAGATTTTCAAAAAAGGTAGGGAAGAACGTACCTTCTGTGGGCTTTGCATCCGCAGCTTTTGCGGTTTTTGTAAGGATGCACCATTTACAGGAAGCGACCGCTCCTTCAGTCCAGGAGCTCTTGATGAGGGTACACTGGTTGCGCGAGACCTTCTCTTGGAGTCTTGCGTTGGTGACACCGATGTATCCTCCTTCTTCCGTGGAGAAGTCCCACGGTCCACCTGTGACAGATTTGGGTCAATGTTCTCCTTCCGGCTAGGAGTCACGGGCCGTGTCGGAGACCGTCGACTTGGAGAACTCATCCGAATTGGTGAACTGCCTTTTGTGGGAGAAGTGCTTCGTTGCGTAGACGCTGAGCCCTGACTAGTCATTGGCCGAGTTTGTTTCGTTGGTGTCACTACATCCGAGGACTCCGGTGTATTAGGCCTCTGCTCCTGCCCTGAAGATACGGCCGAAGTGTCTGTTGATGCCGTGCCTGGCCTTAGGTCCGAAAGGGAGCTCCTCCTCTTCCTGCGCACTTTCACCACTCCATTGGTTGGCATACCTCTAATCGAGGACAAAGATGCCGTCTCTTCCTGAGAACTTCCAGGTCTTCGGATTTGTTCTTGTGATGCAGATGCACTAGGACGATCTCTCGAGCCGGGCCGTAAGAGATGGCTCAAGCTAGTATCCATATCTATCGACTTGGAGCGTAGCAAAGAGCCCCTAGGAGTGCCTTGCTCTGAATCACCAGAGCCTTTGCTTTTACTTAGGGTCCTCAAAATCGATGAGACCTTACTCTCGCCTTCATATCGTTGACTTTCTCGGTGCAGGCTGAAGCCAAAACGCTTTCGAAACGAGGACGCGTTGGAGCTTATCGAGCCTACCGTGTCTGAAGCAGGCTTACTCTGATCACAGTTCAAAATTCCCTCTAGCGACGCACCATCAGGAACAAACTCCTCGAACAAATTCTCGAAATCATCAATCAACCGATCTAAAAGGGAAATGTGCTGCATCGGATCCCCTTCGGCTGTCAGAATCTCTGCAAAAGCGGCTGTCAGGGCCCCCCGGTCACCATCATTCCCAGAAGCATCAAGCAACTCCGCAAGTAATCGCACCAGGGAGGCTAAAGCGCGGCGGTTCTGGGGGCTCATATCTGCTATATATCGCCGGAAGCTCTCGTCGAACTCGCGGGGATACATGGTATCAAATTGACTTTGAAGCGACTTTAACGATGCTGACTCCAGCACTGGTCCCATTTGCTCCTGCCAGGCGTTTGTCATGAATGTTTCGAAGGCTACAAAAAGTGTGTCGACAGGCACCTCGGCTGCTGCTTGGATCCTTCCGGGGTCTTCCAATAGAACATTATACAGTTCATTGACTTCAGACCGATCAACATTGTCCCTTCCCCGAAGCGTCCGTCCAATGATGTTTCCACTGCGGGACTGCAGCGCAAGAACGTAAGCGGCAAAGGTTTGTTCCAAGATACTAAACGGACTATCCGAGCCCTTGGAGGGTGCTGCTCCAACCACAGAGATCTTGATCTGGGATTCTTCTTTCTTGTCCTCTTTGCCTGGGAACACCGAAGGTAAGGTATTGGAACGGGAGATGTTGGCTCGGGGTGGAGGCATCTTGGGGAATTCGCCCAGCAAAGTGGCGGAACTGGGTGTTTTGGCGCTTGGCGTACTCTCTCTTGATTGGCCTCCACCTAAAAGACTGGAGAGTAATTTCGAGGGTGACGGGGGGCGAAAGGTACGAGGAACCTTGAACTGCGCTATGACATGACCAGAAAGATAGCGGAGTATCTCAAAATTGGACTGCACAATCGACTCGGTCATTGTCCGGTTTTGAGTGCCATGTAACGGCAAAAGCAAGTTCAGGACTACAGCAGTCAGCGAAAGGCTGAAAATCGCACAAATGGGACTGTTTTTGTTGCTGTATACTTACGGCGTTTGGAAAGCACGGGAACAAAACTGTCCACTGTAACAATATCTGAGGAGGCGATGCCAACTACAGAGTCTATGTCCACTCGATACTGGTCTTCACTCGACAAAGACACTGAAACAATCACCTCCAAATCCGGGCTGTTCGACAACTTGCTGCGAATAGGCCTTGGGACATCAAACTCAACCCTTATCTTCGACAGACCAGCTCGATTCGCTGCAGCAGTCGGATCTTCCTCGAACACACATGCCAGAATGCCGATGTTTCCCACAGTTCCAGTGGGACTCC
The DNA here is from genome assembly GCA_009176345.1 of Aspergillus leporis. Classification (NCBI taxonomy): domain Eukaryota; kingdom Fungi; phylum Ascomycota; class Eurotiomycetes; order Eurotiales; family Aspergillaceae; genus Aspergillus; species Aspergillus leporis. The sequence goes on along the minus strand of ML732217.1, from coordinate 38,665 downwards.
GGAGAGACCATTTGCCATTTTCCCGCTCACTTTCGGAGAACCTACCTTCAATCTTTGCCTTCACTATCTCTTCGATTACCCGACTAGCCCGTCCCTCATACATTGAAGCCAGCTCCAACGCAAGAAGGTCTACGGTGGTATTCTGATTTGGTCGCGACTTCGTTGACGTTGGTGATAGGAACAAGATTCTTCCGCACGTGGATTGCATGCAACGTACAGTGTGGAGATCGTAGACTTGTACAACACGGATATCAGTTGAAGGCAATGAACCACCCGAGCCATTGGCAGCTGATGCGGCGTTATCCAGCTCGGCTAATAGGCCGCGCGCAGTGGTCTTACTCCCTGGTATCTTCGATAGCAGTACCAGGCAGTTCTTGTAAATCAACATGATGCCGGTGTTTGGATCGGAAACTGGGTTATCCAGATGATAGGGTGGTGACAGCTCGGAGAAATCCACGGCTGTGATCAATCGACCGGTGGGCAAGATGGTCGATGGCCAGCCATCTACTAACTCTTTCAGTCGTCGGAAACTTTGATCGTGATTTGTCGATGAAGGATCGTCTAGCGAACATATATCCTTGATGATGTCTCGCGCTTTCAGGAACGGCCGGACGGCGGGGTGTATGAGCGGAAGACTACTCGTCATGGTGTCGATCAAGAGACTATACCGGGGTAAACGTTGAACAGGCTCCATCAGCAATGACCGCAGCAATTGCTCCCCGGTGTCATGCACACGCTTTGAGAAACTAGACTGTTTATCCCTCATGAACGAGTTGAGTGTTTGGGTAAACCCTGTGTGGGCCCGCATGTAGTCTGCATAAGGCTCGGAAAACCGAGGGAACCATTCGATGAGTTCGTGCGCGAAGGCGACTGCCCCAACCGCATCTCCTTCCTTTAGCGAATGTCGTTGGGATACAGACGACGGCAGTTCCGTATCCACCGCGATATCTTCAATGGCCTCCTTCTCCGTCTCTTCAAGCACGTGACGTATCACCTCCAGAAAACCCATATTGACGTCAAGGATCTCGTTGAGACATGCCGGGAAGAGCGTGGCCAGCGCGTCCTCGTCGGGACTCGTGCTGGATGGCGCTCTGCCTTGGGCTTTCAACCGGAATTCCTCTGCCACATGGCGCACAAGAGTATAAAGCTTATTCACATATCTCTCCTCCGTGTCAACAAATTCGCACATCTTCAGACGAAAGTCCTGTTTTTGGCTTTTTGAGAATACCTTGGACTTGCTCACGTTTGTGGGTTGCGACGGCGCTCTCTTTAGCCGCGACGTCGGTAGGAACATCGGTGCCCCCAAGCCGCATATGAGTGACGTATATTGCCCGTACTGGAGATCCGGATTATCCTCCATATCGGCATTGTCGTCGAAATCGGCATTGTCGGGTCGCTGAGGAGGCTGGATCGTCCCCACTGGTAGCATGACATCGATATCCACCCATGGAACTTTGCGCTCTTGAAAAGCGCCCCTAATATCGCGAACTATATCCGTTGTATGTTCCACCCTCGCCATACGATTCGCCAGATCCGCCGCATGCATCTCGTCGAACATCTTGGGGACGGTTCCACCGGCCCTCCCCGCGCGGGCTATGGCCTGCAAACACTCCTTGGTGGGCTCGGACAGCTCCGCAAAATATTTCAACATACTGACGGCAAGACCTCGACACACCTCATCGCCTTGTTTTTCGCGGGGTAAATGGTTGACCGCTGCGTACAACGGCGCGGCTGGTGAGACGGTAATCCGTGGGTAGCTTTGGAAGCCCGCCGGCGTCAGGATATGCGCCTGAATGCGTGAGCTGCTGACGGTGGCATTTGCTGTTGCAACGGGGCCATAGAAGACGAATATCGAAGACAGGTATGGATCGGCGGCCTGGTAGAGCGTGAGCTGCTCTAACGGCAGGTCCGATGGAGCGTTGGTCACGGTCGCCATGGCGGCGGTTGAGGAAGAGGAAGTCGCGCGCAAGGAATATCGGAACGTACGGGGTAGGGAAGACAGAAGCGAAGGTCGAAAGTAGTTCAAACAATCGATTAAGAAAATTGAGTAAAGAACGAGCGTCCGCGATTTACAAATAGTACGTGGTTAAGCAAAAGGCTGAAACGGTAAAAAGAATGACACCGAATTAGTGAAAGTTGCACCCAGTTCCAATCGTCTAGAGCGAAAGACAGTGATACTAGGCTGAAGACATAATAATAATCCAGTCGCAAAGGAAATCAGAGTAGCGAACGATGGTCCTCATGCAGTCCACAGAGGAAGAGAAGGATTGCCCTCCATGGGAAACAGAGTAAGGTGACAATCGCAGAGCGCGTTTCTTCGCTGGCGCAACCCACACGGGCTCATGAAACCGAGGGGTTGTTTATGTGGATTGAGAGGGGGGAATGAGTAGTGGTTGTTGTAGAGACAAGTGTAAGGAAGGCTGCAGATGATTTGCGCACATCAAACGTTAGCGACAGAAATCGTATGCAGCTCGGAGGGGAGGGGGTGGAAGGAGAATGTCCAGATTGAGAGGAGGGGAAAGTCGCAGCTGAATTAACTTGTCGGGGGTAACGGAATCCAGTCAGAGTGAGAGAGAAGTGGGTTCAGTCATTCTGCGCGCGGGGGAGTTTTTTTTAAGAGTGCTGCAAATAATAATCATAACAATGATCTCCCAACTTGTCCACTCACCAGCAAACGGATGACCGTCGATGTAGAGAAAATGGAAAACAAAACAAAATTAAATTATTTCACTACCCAAAAAATGACTAATAAAATAAAGTACAGTGAGCTAAAGAGAGAGAGAGGGTGGGAGGGAGGGAAAGAGAAAGGAACTTCAAGTCTTTCCCCTCATCGATAAACAACTAAATCATCCTTGAACACGTGTTGACGGTCTTTGATAAGTTACCCAGCCAAGCAATCAATAATCTTCCGAGAAAAGAAGACGACGGGGACGAGAAGAAAAAATGGTATAAAATTAAAAAAAATTAAAAGGAAAAGGTAAAGAATAAATGACCGTCACATATCAATGGTAACATGCAAGGAGAGACAAGTCGAAACCCAATATCAACCCAAGCTCAATGGATTTGTTTTTCAAGGTGGAGAACTTTGAAGCTCGTTGGGCTCGGATCTTAGCTTTTAGATCTTGTTTAGCTTTCGATTTGAATGTCGTCCCTTCACCGCCTGGACTCAACCATGGATAAGTGTCCGATTATCCTAGATAGACTAGGTCCATTCCACTAGTCCGGAACAAGAATTGTTTGAGCTTGCAACAAATGGCAATTGTTCACTGACGCCGTATTTTTAACTGGTATATGGATTATGGATCCCATCCATGGCTTCTACAGTACCCTGGAGTAAGGGCAGTGGGACGATATTATTTTTCTCCTCGGAGTTAATCTAACGCAACTAGCACTAGTTCTTTTTTTTGGCCTCCTTGCATGATTCTTGAAATGGGGCCTTGCGGAAGTTACTCCAGCGACTACCTAGCAATAATCTCGATATCCATGGTAGTTGGATACATAAGATTCCAGGTGATGAAAATCATTCACCGGTCATTTTAGAATTAAGTTGTTAGTTACCATACATACCATACCGCAAAGTACTGCCCCAGGTACCGACGGAGTAGCCAATGCTGCTAATTGATGCTGCCCATACCCCACTAAACCGGATCAGGTAAGCATTGCACTCCGCCCGGAGCAAAAGAAGACATGCTGTTGTGTTCCGTTTTGACTCTATCTTTACGTCCGAGTCCTTTTGACTTCCTTTTGTCTCAACAGAGGGTCATGTTCTGAGATTGCTCTTTTTTCTGGCAACCTTAATCTTGCCATTCGCTTCTTTTCCCCCTCCTTTCCCCCCTCGAAACCGACATGTCATCCTCTTCGCTACCCATTGCGGTCGATCCGATCGCGTTGGTGACTACAGAATGCATCACCGTCACCTCAGCTATGCGCAAACATGCCCGCTGGGCTCATTCTTCGGTCTCTGCGATATTAGGTGGGGGTGCTGCCTCTCGAGTCTACGACCGTGATACATCCGCTCCCCCTAGCCCCCGCAATGGCTCGTCAACGTCTCGCTCCAAGTCGAGGCCATCTGCCGTCGATGAAGATCACGCCCTGGCAAACCGATGGGGCTTACGGGGAAAGAAAGGGAAGAGTATACAGGACAACCCACTAATATCCGCATTCACACGACTACGAAGCGACCTGAAGGATTGCAGAGACATTAGGACCTTTGACACACCAGCTTTACTTCACCCGTTTCTACAAGTCATTCGTTCCTCATCGACCTCTGCTGCAATTACCTCACTCGCCTTGGTCGCTTTGACGAAGTTCTTTTCCTATAATTTAATTAGCCGCGATTCTCCCCGGCTGTCTATGGCCATGCAGCTCCTGTCTGCCGCAATTACCCATTGTCGATTCGAAGCGAGTGACTCAGCTGCGGATGAAATTGTTTTGTTGAGGATTTTAAAACTGATGGAAGGGATATTGTCACGACCCGAGGGAGACTTGCTTGGTGATGAGAGCGTCTGCGAAATGATGGAGACCGGTCTCAGCATGTGCTGTCAAGTCCGTCTTTCGGAGGTCCTGCGAAGATCAGCTGAGATGGCCATGGTTAATATGTGCCAGGTGATCTTTATGCGCTTGTCGCACTTGAATGTGCCGACCGATTTGGAGCTTCCGAACCCAGCCGTCGGGAGTAGTGAGCCAACAAACTTCAAAATGGATCCATCGGTCGATGGGGACACTGTTATTCCACAGCACCCTTCCGCCATGGGGGCAGACACTGCGACCCCAGATCGTGAACGCAGTAGCGGGGATGGGGCTTCAGAGCAAGCTAACGATGGAACTGCTGTTACCGCTCCCCCAAACCCACAGGACGACCTCGGAGATGAAGTCAAACCGTATTCGCTAGCTTCTATCAAGGAACTATTCCGTGTGCTGATAGATCTTTTGGACCCTCACAACCGGCAACATACAGATTCGATGAGGGTTATGGCGCTAAGGATCATCGACGTAGCTCTGGAAGTTGCGGGTCCTTCCATAGCTAGACACCCCCGCTTAGCGACATTGGCCCAAAATGATCTCTGCCGGCATCTCTTCCAGCTGGTCCGATCTGAGAGCATGCCGATTCTAACTGGATCTCTCAAAGTCGCGGGTACGTTGCTGCTGACATGTCGCTCTGCCCTGAAACTTCAACAGGAACTTTATCTTTCGTATTTGGTTGCCTGTCTCCATCCACGTGTAGAAATACCGAGAGAGCCCGGTATCGATCCGGCCCTCTACAATGGTGTACCACAGGCGCCAAAGCTGGTTAAGCCCCCTCCTTCGCAAACCAGCAGTGGAAGATCCACGCCAGTTCCAGTGAAAGATAGGCAGAAACTAGGCCTGGAGGGTGGTTCTAGGAGGCCCGAAGCTCGGGAAGCCATGGTTGAGAGCATTGGCGTCCTGGCACGAATCCCAAGCTTTATGGTGGAGCTCTTCGTCAACTATGACTGCGATGTTGACCGGGCGGACCTCTGTGAGGATATGGTTGGATTGCTCTCACGAAGCGCGTTCCCCGACTCCGCTACATGGAGCACGACGAATGTGCCGCCATTGTGTCTTGACGCCCTTCTAGGTTACATTCAGTTCATATACGACAGACTCGATGATGAACCTGCGCAGGACGGTTACCCGTCAATTGAGGTCTTGAGGAGCCAACGCAGAACGAAGAAGACCATTATTCACGGCGCCCAGAAATTCAACGAGGATCCTAAGGGCGGAATCGCGTATCTTGCCGCTCAGGGTGTCATTGAAAACCCAGATGATCCTGCCTCAGTGGCCCAATTCTTGAAACGAACAACTCGAGTCTCGAAGAAAGTACTGGGCGAGTTCATTTCTAAGAGGAACAACGAGCAGCTTCTGGATGCATTTGTCGATCTTTTCGATTTCTCAGGGAAATCGGTGGTCGATGGACTTCGAGATCTCCTTGGCGCTTTCCGCTTACCTGGCGAATCTCCTCTTATTGAAAGGATTATTACGACATTTGTCGATAAGTTCATGCAGAAGGCGCAGCCTCCAGGGATTGCCGATAAAGATGCGTTGTTTATTTTGACATATGGCGTGATCATGCTGAACACGGAGCTTTACAACCCCAATGTCAAATCACCGAATCGCATGTCCTGTGCGGATTTTTCGAAGAATTTGCGAGGAGTCAACGCGGGACAAGACTTTGCTCCTGAGCTCCTTCAAGAGATCTACGATTCTATCAAGCAGAATGAAATTATCCTACCAGATGAGCATGATAATAAACATGCATTCGATTTTGCATGGCGGGAACTTTTGTTAAAGACGTCTTCCGCTGGAGAAATGGTGGTTGGTGGGACCAGCATCTATGACCCAGAGATGTTTGAAGCTACCTGGAAACCTGTTGTCGCAACCCTTTCGTACGTCTTTATGTCTGCCTCTGATGATGCCGTATACTCTCGTGTTGTCATGGGCTTCGACCAATGCGCTCAGATTGCCGCTCGCTACGGCCTAACTGAAGCTTTTGATCGCATTGTGTTCTGCCTCGCCTCAATCAGCACTTTAGCGACTGATAAGCCTCCAAGCACCTCACTTAACACCGAGGTGCAAGTCGGACAGAAGAGCGTAATGGTCAGCGAGCTGGCCGTTAAGTTTGGAAGAGATTTCCGGGCACAGCTGGCCACTGTGGTTCTCTTCCGGGTTCTTGCTGGCAATGAAGCTACTGTGCAGCGAAGCTGGGGGCACATTGTCCGGATTCTCAGGAATCTATTCATCAATTCCCTAATTCCCCCATTCGATACTAGCCTTAATGCTGAGCTTGCGATTCCTCCGATTCCCCTGCAACCCGCATCACAGGTCATAGACCGTGACGTACGAGGGAATGAAACCGGGCTGCTCTCTGCTTTTACATCCTACCTTTCCAGTTACGCGGCTGATGATCCTCCGGAGCCGTCGGACGAAGAACTGGACAACACCCTTTCCACTGTGGACTGTGTAACAGCATGTTCGATTAACGATGTTTTAACCAATATTAAGTCTGTGCCCTTTCCCTTCGTTCGGTGCGCTTATCATACTTACAACTCTGTTTAGGTCACTGCCCTTGTCGGCTGTTAAAGGAGTCGTGGAGGTGGCGTTAGCACAACTGCCCGAAGAGTCTGCTCCAGCGGTCATCGTCGTCAAGTCAGAACGACCATCGAGGTCGGCAAATGGCAGGCTCGGCGCCCACGGGTCGAACTACGATCCCGGGATGATGTATCTGTTGGAATTGACCACAATTCTGACACTCCGCGATCAAGCAACATTAGAAGCAGTTGGTGAGAGTCTACTTACGTCCTTACAAGCCTTCATGCGAGATGCGAGAAACATGCACTCGTTGGCTTTATCGCGAATCATCTATTATCTTTTGAACCTGCTACGCCTGAGCCATGTATGACCGGCCCCCATCTCTTCCAACTTTTAAAATTGGATCTGACTGATATTCTGTTAGGATCAGCCTTTTATGCGGGTCCCGGTCATTCTTCACGGTATTTCTGGCTTTGATCAGGACATTCTGGAGAGTGTCGCTGTTCCCGTGATTGAAGGTCTCTCGCGCTGTGTCTCGACCGCAGGCCTTTTAAGAAATGAGATTACAATTTCCCCTGACTTCTGGTCGATCCTCCAAAGGTTGCATCAGCACAAAGAGGCCGCTCCCCTGGTGTTCAGTCTACTCCAAACCATTGTGGATTCGACACCACCCATCGTTACTGGCGATAATTATGAGTCGACTGTAAGCCTTGCAAACGACTTCGTTAGCGCCGGTAGTGTAGGCTACCTCGATGAACGACAAAGAGATGCGCACTCTCGGCGCCCTAAAGGTGCCAAGCCATCAAAGTCAAGGTTTGTCTCACTTCCCATGGGCTCTGTGGGAACACAGACTAAAAGTTGCCAGCAGTGAAAATGAATTGGTTGCTCGTGGGTTAAAAGCGATCGGTCTGATCCTCCAACTAACCCAAAGAGCTCCAACGCTTATCAAGCAGTCGCATCTTGAAGATGGCGAAGGTTTGTATACGCATCTTTACCCTAAATCGTATAAATTTGCTGACTTTCATTGTTAGCCTGGTCCGCCTATTGGTCTCCCATCTTCCATTCTTTGACGGCCCAGTGCATCAATCCTTGTCGGGACATCCGGCACCATGCAGTATCAGCTCTGCAGCGGTCGCTCCTCTCGGTTGAGATAAGCTCGTCTGACGAAAAAGAATGGACCGCGATTTTCGAACAGGTTCTCTTCCCTCTAACTCTTCGACTGTTGAAGCCCGAGGTTTTCCACTCAGACCCAAGAGGAATGGGTGAGACCCGAGTTCAGGCCGCCACTCTAGTCTGCAAGATTTTCTTGCGTTATCTCGATCAACTTCCTAACCCGAGTGGGATGCTCGATCTATGGCTGAAGATACTGGATATCCTTGACCGGATGATGAACAGTGGCCAAGGAGACAGCATGGTATGGCATCACCTTTCGTCCATGACTCTAGCTCTTTTCAATCAAAGTATATGCCACTAACTGCTCTGTGTAGGAGGAGGCTATCCCAGAAAGCCTTAAGAACATCCTTTTGGTCATGGCTGACGGAGGTTACCTGGTTCCGCCGTCACAAGATGTCAGCAAAGAACAGACCTGGACTGAGACTAAGAAGCGTCTGGAAAGGTTCCTGCCAGACCTATTCAAGGAGATCTTCCCCGAGGTACCTCCTGAGCAATCCACGCCAGTTCCAGCAGTTGCATCCCCGGTTCCGTCGAACCCCGACACTCCCACTGACGAAAAAGCCAAAGATGAACAACCATCTTCTAATACACGAGAAGGTGACGATGCCAACGATGAGCAAAAGGAATAAGCTGTCCTTCAAAGAGAAGGACTCAATATGCACAATCAGTCTTCAAACTATACCAATCGGGCATTTATAGCGTGGGTAGCCTTATTGTTTTGACTACATGTAAATATAATACACTTCACTCGCAGTGAAAAGCACTGCTCCAGGATATCGCATTGGCTAAATCTAGACACATGCTTCTTTTGTTTTTATGTGCGATTGTCACACTATGAAAGCATGACTTTGAGGGCTTACCATGGTTATAAAATGTCTGGCCATACGTACCAGTACTACCTAAGGCAACCTGTCTAGCATAGCTCATCTTACGGTCATCCTGTTTATATATCTACAGATGTCATTTTGCCAATAGCATGAGCTCGAGGCACACATTTTGCAACCAACGTCCATTCCTCTAGGGATCTGCTTGCGAAACCAAAGTAACCTCAGCCGTCAAAGCAGCCTCACAGGCCTGATAGCTCTGTCTAAGCCTCAGAATAGCCGGATCCTCCGTTTTCCCCCGAAGATATCCTTCCGGATAGCTAGCAGCTCTAAGATTCGACATAAAGCGAGCAAAAACCTCACCAAACCGTGGCGAGCACTTCTTCGTTTCCGAGGCCACCACAGTAGCATGCGCATTCAAAAGCGCAATCGTCGCCATATCCTCTACCAGAATTAAAGCAAAAAAAGAATCAGTCCCTAATTGCAATCAATCACCAACAAACACCTCGCCCACCCACCCATTCAAATAGAGTTAAACTTACTGATCAGCGCCGGAACAGCATGCGGAGGCATCCCATACAACCTCTCAAAGACTACATAATCATGCCGAGCCCGCCCCGTATACAAATCACAGTCGAACAGGATATTCCCCTCGTGGACCCATGCATTCCCGTCAGATATGTGTTCCTCTTCGAGAGCGCTCAAGGGGAGCCTGAGCTTATCGCGCTTGAAGGTCGAAAGGAACCTATTCCGGAGTAACCCAGAGAAGTATGAGCCTCTCGTGAAAATGTCGATTTTGGCTGATAGTTCTCTGTTTTCGTCGCGAAGCTTTTGGCGTTCGAGGAGGGTTTCGTCGAAGTTTCGTTTGAGGCGGGCTAGCTGGCCGCGTAGTTCGGTCAGCTCGTTTGCGGCTGTCATTTTGATTTTTGGGTAGGCTAAGGCCAGGACTCTGGAAAGGTGAGTTGTGCTAGAGGAGTAGGTTCGCACTTGCGGTGAGGGTGAGTGAAGGGGTAGTCGGGGCATGGTTATAGGGTATTTGGTGCTAGGTATAGACCCTAGGTTTTATAAAGAGTCGGCAGTCGGCAGGTAGAATGTGTGGCGGAGTCATCCGTGATGATATTCAATAAGGGCATGACGGGCCAGAGACATATGGAAGCCAAATTCCCTTGTTGTTTTGTATTCACTTGTTTGGGTAGGGATTTTGTCATGAAGTTAGTTTTTGACAAGGTATATCAACAAGAGTAACGGGTGTTGCCTTTGTTATAGAAATGACTAGTGTACCCGTCTTTATTGGCTGCATTGGCTTCCTGCCCTACCCGAGATGCAAAGAACTTACTGGAAATGCCTTCAATGAACAGAAAAAGTTACTTTAACTGGAGATAGTGCGGTAGATATTGGTACAGAGGGAGGTGACACTCCGCAGAGCACCAGATTGAGATAGCCATTCCGTCTACAAAAAACGCCATTGAAGGTATCTCACAGACCACCAAGAATGGTGTATTTAACACAAACAAAGGAGAAGAAGTAGAGGCGGAGATGACATCCATGTTCGAACAAGTGGTGAGGAAAGTGGCCTGATTGGGAACAAAAAAAAAAAAAAAAAAAAAAAAAAAAAAAAAAAGCTGCCAAGAGATATCAGGACAATACGTGACAAAGTGTTACAAGGGAACAAGCAAAGGAATGTGATATCCATGCATCAGTTTGATGATAATTGAGAGATAACTCGGCCATCCAAGGGTATGGAAGAAACAAAAATGATAATCACAAGGTATTTCTTCAATCGGCATCCATATCTTCGTCTAGATCAATAGCGTCAGGGTTGGCGGGAGCAGCTTGTTGTGGCTCCTGGTCAGGAGGGGGAGGTCGATTTCCTCCCTCGGGACCCGTACTGGCAGCGACGAAGCCCACGGGGGCACGCGCTTGTCGTTCCATTTCTGCCATGGCGTCTGCACGCTCGGTCGAGCCATCGACATCTCCTTCCTCGGCGTTGCCGCCCTCTTGGGTGCGCTGTTGACTGCGAGCAATTGCCTGAGAGGCAATAAAGTTGACATCGGTGCTGTTTGACAATGTTAGCTATGATCCAGGGTGGTTTTGGGTTGAGAAGGAATACATACTTGTACTGTGCCTGCACGCTTCTCTTGATACGAAGCATCTCTTTGAAGGTGTCTTCGTTGCCATGTTGGACTTCGAAAGCCTCCCATTTCTGCCAGAATGGTGCGTTGGTCCGAGGGTCGCAGAACTGAGAGGCATGGCCGTAGATTGCACGGGCCCGATCGATTTCACCAAGTCGTCGTTCCATTTCTGCGAACTTGAGGCACATTTCCTTGGCTTCTTGGTCAGGCAATGCCGCAATAGCCCGTTCGTAGATCGGTCTCGTGGAGGGCAAACCAAAGTTCGAGGCAGACTTTGTGATATAAAATTCGAACATCTCGAATCTGTCCTCATCCGACACTGCCCGAGTGGCACGCTCGTAAATCCGCATGGCGTGGCGGGCTAATCCGCGTTCCTCTTCGAGATTGCCGTACATCAAGTAGAGAGGCTTGGCGAACTTCGGAGGGCATCCATCCAGGGCTTGTTCGAAGAGGTCTCGTAATCTTTCAATACCAATCTTACGATCAACCGCTTTGGTCAAGTAGAGGTTCCAGAGCTCAAAGGCAACCGGATAGCTGAAGAGATCCAATCCTCGCTCGTAAACCTTGAAGGAATCCTCGAAGTATTTGTGCTCCTCCAAGAAGTTGGCATAGTTGACCACGGTTTGTGGAGTCGCGATGCGCAACTCGAAAATTCTCTCATAGACCTTCTTCGTTTCATCTACCGATGCGACGCTTTCGACGAGATCAACGTAGAAACTCCAGAGCTTCCAGCTCTTATGAACCCGTTGCTGAGGTGAAAGACTTTCGTCGAAATAGTCGACGGTGGACCTCTTCGGCGCTTGCGTTGCTTTTGCCATAATTTCGACTGCCTTGTCAAAGTTCTCACTGCGAAGTTCCATTTCCGCCCATTCACACCACGTCTCGGCGAGCTCAGCAACCGATTTCAAGGGAACCTTCACAGCCTTCTCAAAAATGACCCTAGCCGTGTCCAGATCTCCGCCGTTCTCGTAGAATTTGGCGTAATTGACCCAGAGCTCTGAGAACTTGCCATGGGCCTTCTTAGGGTTTATGGCTGCGATGGCTGCTGTGTACGTGTTGACAATTTCCGGTTTGTTGTCACCCCACAAAGCGACTCTCTTCTCCCACTCGATGACATTGTTAGGATTCTGCCTCAGTAACACATCATTGACAAGGAATGGTCGGCGATCCATGAGTTGTTCGAACCTTAGCATTCGAAGGTCGAGATCGAAATCGGCCTCTTCATCGGATTGGCCTTTGTCGGCGCGAACGGCCGCTGCTTCCATCAAGTTGCCAATGATAGATTCTTCAAATTCAACATAGGAATCGAAGATAAGTGTAAAGTCACGAACCGTCATGACTGTCGTTACACCCTCCTCGAAGATATCTCGCGCCTTTTCGAAATTACCCTTTGTAATCCAATATGTCGCCAACCCAGCCCACAATTTACCTCTCTGGTCAGCAAATCGATCGATGCCACTGCGGAGAATTGCGTCCACGTCGATGCCGACCTGGGGGCCAGTTTCGATTTGCTTTGCCTTTGATACGAGCAAGTCCACCATTTCGGTCCACAGTTGAAAATTGCTCTTCCCCTCCTTGGACTGGAATCTTGGGTTATCGAGTATCTCCATATACCTCTTCACGGCTTCCGTATACTGACCCATCTCCACGAGCAGATCAATGTACTCTTCCGCGTTTTCCGGGTGGATTTGCATATAACGGGCCCAGATTTTCACGGCTGTCTGACCAGAAGCAGAGCGCGCGAAAGTCTTGTAAAGTCTCCATATTCTATTATGTTGGGTGACTGGTAGAGCGCGCAGCGCACGGTCGAATGTCCGTCGGGTTTGCGTCACAAGGGGCTGCTGAAGTAAGAATGAGAGGTACAATTCCCATATCCGTGGCATTTTGTTGAGGAGTATGAGGGCACGCTCAAATAGCGCGTTAACCTTCTGGTACTCAGCCCGGTATATAGTCGGATTGCGGCCTTTGAGATGCTTTGTGCGGAATTCCAGGTACTGCCAATGACGATGTCAGGAAACTTCCATGCGATAGGGTGGAGGTAAAGGGAAAAAATGCGTACCATCTTCCAAAGTTTGTAAGATCTTGGGAGTTGCCTACAAGCACGCTCCATCACCTGCGATCATGGTTAGCAGGAGGTCCGACAAGTCAATCGCAACAGAGACTTACAAAAGCCTGCTCGTAAAGCGTCCCATTCTGCTGCTTATATTCGATATAGGCAAGCCATGGTTTGATACTGCCGGGGTCCCGAAGGAGATCTTGTTCATAAACAGTATCCTGATCTGCCTGCAAAGTGATCGCATAGTTAGCCTTTGTCCTACCAGTTTCCGACGCCACAGCTCACTATCAAATAGAGATCCGGCCCTGAGGCCGCCGTTCGATCCATCTGCGCGTGTTGCCGGTGGGATCTCGGGGGCAGGAGTGTCCCTGGCATTTCGCCACTCAGTCGAGCGGGATCGGCTCACACGGTCAACACAGAGTCTGTAGGGAAAGGTGTAGCATGAATTGGAGAGCTTTCTCGTTGCGTTGGCTGATCAACGCTTGAGAGTCTGCAGAGATGAAGTCGTGCAGTTGGTGCACGTGACCTGCTATCATGCGGGCCGCAGGTGGTCCAAGCTCCCCATCCATTATCGCCTATCGTCATCTACGGCCCTCCTTGTCGTGGCCTCATAAGTCAAACTGAACGTCTTTCTCTGGGTCTATTCACCATGTCGGGTGCTGTGGTATGTCTACTATATCTAATTGATATCTATCTATTCGCTGTTTGACCATGTCTTCTTGTCACTCAGGGCCGTGAGGCAGTCTTCCCGACTCGCCAGTCGCTGGGGTTAATGAAGAGTAAGCTGAAAGGAGCCGAAACCGGTCACAGTTTGCTAAAAAGGAAGAGCGAGGCCTTGACAAAGTAGGTATCATATATGTGATTGAATTCGAATGCATGTACTGATGTTGTTGTGAACTACAGGCGTTTCCGGGGTAAGTTGGTGCCATGAGCGCATTTCCCCGCATTATCTAAACTAACGTTGGAAGCCAGAAATCACTCGACGTATTGATGAAGCCAAGCAAAAGATGGGAAGAGTCATGCAGATTGCCGCTTTCTCCTTAGCGGAAGTGAGCTACGCTGTCGGAGGCGATATTGGCTATCAGATTCAAGAATCCGCCAAACAAGCACGATTCCGTGTACGGGCCAAACAAGAGAACGTTTCTGGTGTCCTTCTGCCTCATTTCGAATGTTACACCGAAGAGGGAATCAACGACTTCGGCTTAACCGGCCTCGGAAAGGGAGGTCAGCAGGTTCAACGTTCTCGAGAGACGTACGCCAGGGCGGTAGAGACCTTGGTTGAGCTTGCAAGTTTACAGGTGCGGACGGTCAAGGGCTAGCTGTTTATAACTTATCTCCTAACATTTAAGTTTAGACTGCATTTGTTATCCTAGATGAGGTGATCAAGGTCGTCAATCGGAGAGGTGAGTAACCCAATAATTATATGCAAGTTCATGCTCATTGACTAACTTCGTCTACAGTCAACGCAATGTAAGACAATTGGTCTAATGGCGCCGTAACTACCCAGGATTCGCATAGACTAACTTCTTGTTCCAGTGAGCACGTTATCATTCCGCGGACAGAGAATACCATCAAATGTCAGTATCTCCTGATCTTTTCTTGTAGCTCGCAACTGACCTAGCTTAGATATCATATCCGAGCTTGATGAGCTTGACAGAGAAGAGTTCTATCGGCTCAAGAAGGTGTCAAATAAGAAACAGCGTGATACAGCCGCCGCAGATGCTGAGATCCAAGCTGCCCGAGAGAAAGAAGCCCAGAAGCAAAAGACTGCATTGGAACCAGAAAAGGAGGAATCCGATGCACCTGATGTTTTCGGAGAGCAGGAAGATGCCGATGTCATTTTCTAGTATTATTCCCCTTTATCCATTCCCACCTTGTAACTACTATACTTCTAAGCATGCAGCTGTCATTGGTATCATTCATATAGTATTTGTCCTTTTGTTCTTTCCCTGTATCCCACTCATTACAATATCGACCTCCACAGAGAGAAGGAAGTAGTAGAGTAATAGCCCGGGATGGGCAAGTTCAAACTCTGCATCGAAGTCCAATCAAAATAATAAAGCAGAAAAGCCCCACAACGCCAGAACAAGTTGCTCGCAATTCTTAAAACTACCACACAGCAGCTCATTGTCTCTGGTAAGTAACCCGGATAGGCTTGCCATTGTCCCCCATCGGCATTCCCGAGGTGGCCTCCTTCGCGCTGATAGCACCAGACTCGTTCTCGTATTCGACGAACGCGATCCCCTTTCTGCCCGGCACCAATCTGACTTCCTGGAATCCTTCGAAACGACCAAATACCGCTGTAAGACTCTCCTGGTCCGCTGTGTCGGGGAGGTCCCGCAAGAACAGAATTTTGTTGGGAGGAAGATATTCGTCTGGGATGACTGCGGCTGTTGCACCGCTGGTCGGCTTGAGGCCGGCTCCTTTGGCGGTTTTGGCCGGACGCGTGGAGTCGGGAGCGCCGGCGGGACGCTTGAGCTTCTTTTGGGCTTCGAGAGCTTCGTGAGCTTGTTTACGCTCTTTAGAAAGATACCGTTAGCCTTACTCCATCCAGCATAACAATTTTTTTTCACGACGATTTTCCGTAGCGAAGAGCCAGAAAAGGAAAACGCACCCTTCTCAGCCAACCTCCTCCTCTTGTGAGCCTCCAACTCATCTTCACCACCCTCCTTCAATACAGTCGCATCACTCCTCGTCTTCGCAAAGTCCAGCACCATCGGCTTATCAAAGAGCTCGAACCCATTGACCTCATCAATGGCGTTGGAAGCCGACTCAACACTATCGAAGACGATAAACGCCTGTCCCTTAGCCTTCAAGTTGGTCTTCGCGACGATCTCGAGGATATTGCCATATTCGGAGAAGATTTCCGAAAGAGCATCTTTGAGCTGGTCAACCTTTACTCGTTCTTCGAGGTTGCGGACCTGGTTTGGACTAGGTGTTAGTGGGCATGAGGGTTTGTAAGGTGTAGGTCATGGAGCTTACATAGACTCTGCGGCGGTTGCGTTAGTACTTGGCGAGTATGAAAAGATGCAGTAAGAAAGGGTAGAGTATAACTCACGTGGGGTTAGGGGAGATACTAGGCGCTGACATCGACGCCATGTTTGCGACTGGTGTGCTCTTGGTTGAGAGCTGGTGTTGTAATTGCGATTGACGGCTCGCGGAACTTCTATCTGAAGGAGATGTTATTGGCTCTGGGAAGGAAGTCTGAGAATATATAATATATTAAGGAATGTCCTTTCATCTAAGCATCATTGGTCTAGTGGTAGAATTCATCGTTGCCATCGATGAGGCCCGTGTTCGATTCACGGATGATGCACTTTCTTTTTTCCTTTTCACTTTCCCTATCTTTATCCATGCTAATAAAATGCAAAATTTTTATCTTTATTTCTTCTTTGTGGAATACCGCTTTTTATAAAATCTGCTGAGCAGCCTCTAGGTAACCCTTCAGTAGAAGAAAAGTATGGTTGTTGCGTGCTATAGCGACATATATATCTTCCCTGCACTGCTGACTCTCTCACTACGAACTCCACACAATCCCGCTTCCACAAGCGAGGAAATATGCAGAACTCAAATTATACCTAATCGGAAATGTAGCTTCATCCAGGAATATCTCACTTCCCTTTTTCCCAGGTCTGTATACCAAGCACTGTCGTGGCCTTATATAGGTCACATGACCTGATACGGCGTTGACCGATTCCCCGCGGTTCAGAACATTGGTGTTTGTATCCTGCACTTCAAACGCCTCCAGGCGCAATTTGGCCATGGATGCAGTAGAAGATAAGGATATTAAGCTCCAGCGTGCCTCAGGCGACTTGGTGAGGGAGTTTTCAGAGAAACTGCCCTCTTTGCTTTGGAAGCCGCAAACAGAGAAAGGAGATACCCGAATCCCTCGGAGATGGACACAAGCCGTCAAGACGGAGAGACTTGTTGGCCTTGTAAGTTGACAGGATACCCTCAATCCGTGCAAAGCATTGGAATTGTATCAGACAAGTCTCTTACTAACACCAATGTCTGCGACAGCTGGAGCCTCTCCAAGAATGGCCTCAGCTGTTGGATCCACATCTGCAAACACTTCTGCCACCTTTGGTTGATGCATTCTTAGCATATTTACTCAAGCATCGAAACCAATATAAGGCAGGAAAACCACAGCAAAAGCAAACAGTTTACCCTTTACCAAGAGCGGTTTGCAGACTTCTTTACACGTTTTGCAAGGTTCGTGGGGTGAAAGTCATTAGCAGGTTTTTGAACAATGAGCCAAAATATCTTGATCCCCTACTCCGGGCATTCATTGAATGGGATACAATTTGTCAGGAGGACTCCGAAGTGATCTCACCTGGGGATGTTCCCCGGCGACTTGTTTGGGAAGAACGCTATGTAATGCTGATCTGGCTCTCACATTTGTTGCTCGCCCCTTTCGACCTGGCGTCAATGTCATCAGATGATATTCCGGCACCATATGAAAATTTGGGTCAGATTAAACCCTTACCGGCTGAGGTACCAACAGTGACGAAGTCTCTTCTCTCACTGTCGTTGAACTATGTCAATGCTTCTGGGAAAGAGCGAGAGGCTGCCACTGTGCTTCTTGCACGGCTTGTGCTGCGGCGCGATATGCAAGCCCTTGGGCTGCTCACCAACCTAACAGACTGGGCGTTTTCTATTGTTCAATCTTCTGGGAATATTGAACCACCGTCTGTCTACACTTGTTTCGGTGTCCTATCGTTTCTCGCACGCCTAGGCGCTTCAGGTCAGGTTGAGGACTTTGCTCCTTTGGTCGTACCTGTATTCGAGAAGACACTACGGACTACTCAAGGTGACTCAGGAGTCTCTCAAATTATTCAATCGTCTGCACTGGCACGGAAGATGATCATCAAAATTATCCGTACTATGACAATCATGGCTCTGTTGCTTAGCGAAAGATCAGATAGCCCGCTCTCGGACGAGAAGGTATCTTCCATTCTGGAAGATGCGATTGACCACTTTCTGGTGGCTCTTTCTGATAAAGATACACCTGTACGATTTGCTGCGAGCAAAGCACTCAGTATCATTACTTTCAGGCTAGACCCAGACATGGGTACCGAGGTAATCGAAGCCGTCACTGGTTCATTGGAGGAAAATATTCTCTATGAAAATAGCGACGGTGCTATCGTAACGCCGCTGGAGGCACGCAGGATCGGGGTGCAGAATATGAAACGAAACCTGAACGCGGTTGATGCTCAGAGATGGCAGGGTCTTGTATTGACATTGGGTCATTTGCTATTTCGTCGTGCCCCGCCGATTAACCAGCTCCTTAACATACTCCAACCACTCGTTTCTGGTCTCGACTTTGAGCAAAGATCCTCAACTGGAAGCTCTATTGGCACTGGAGTACGTGATGCCTCATGCTTTGGCATATGGGCTCTATCTCGCAAGTACACAACTCAAGAGCTACTAGGGTTAAATTCACAGACAATAAGTACGCCTACGAGGCAAGAGGAACCAAGTATATTGCAGATGCTGGCTACCGAGCTAGTATGTGCTGCATGTGTGGACCCATCTGGAAATATCCGGAGGGGTGCTTCCGCTGCCTTGCAGGAGTTAATCGGTCGTCATCCTAACACTATCGTTGAAGGGATACCACTGGTGCAGGTTGTGGACTATCACGCCGTGGCACGGCGCTCAAGAGCGATGATTGATGTTGCAAAAGCTACTGTGACCTTAAGTCACCGTTATTGGAGCCCTCTTGTTGAATCGTTGATGCATTGGAGAGGAATTGGTTCGCCAGACGCCGAGTCAAGAAGACAGGCAGCAAAAGCGTTAGGGTCCTTGAGCACTCAGCACTCTTACAAGACCATGAAGATTGTGCTTCAGCGACTGCTTAATAAGCTCTCCAGCCTCCCCCGTGGTGATGTTGAAACGAGACATGGATGTTTCTTGGCTCTTTCAGCTACAATAGACGCATTCAATACCCACCAGGAAACATCAGCTGAAGACAGAGACCCCTCTCAGATCCTGGAGGTAACCGACGAGATACACAACCTCTGGGGTATCTTCGATTCTTCGATTGGCCCCACAAAAGAGGACCTGACACTTCAAGTCCGACGCCCGCAATTGACTGCCGAAGCATCAGCATGCTTGGTTTATTCTCTCTCTCGATCAGCTTCTATACCCAAAGTTCCTCAGCTTTCTGGACCATCGGACGCCCTGCTCGATAAATCCCGCGAAACTCTTCTACTCTGCATTTCTCGAAGCGAAGATATTGTTATAGAGGCTTCTTCGGATGCCATGTCAGAGTTGTTTCCCCTCCTATCTTCATCAAAACAAGAAGAGACGATAAATGGCTGGTTCTCCTATATCCGCTCTACATGGAAATTACCCACTGGCCGCGGTCAGATTTCAGTTCTCGGTGCCATTTTCAAGAAAATTAGACCTGAAGACAATGCCAGACAGTCAATAATAAAGGAGTTGCTACAATGTGCAGGGAAAGATGAACTGATCGAGAAACGAGTAGTAGCTGTGAAGAGCCTGGCTACTGGGGTCCTGCCACATATTGGTATGCTAAATCCAGCGCATGGTGAACAACACTGACAGTATTGTAGATGTAACGGATGCTATCGCAGACCATCTCATTGAGTTTTTGAATGACTACACAACCGATAGACGAGGAGACATTGGGTCATTGATAAGGCTGGAAGCAATCCAGGCGGCCAAGGTAATTATCCAGAAAGAGTCCGGGCCTGTGTCCCGCACATCCCAAGTCCAGAGCATTATCGGCTGCCTTTGTCGACTGGCAGCAGAGAAGCTGGACAAAGTTCGCCTTCAGGCTTGGCTTTGCTTGCAGATTTACTGGGAGTCAGCTGAAGACTTTCCCCCCTTACAGAGGTGGGAGGATTTGCACCCTATACCAGATACCATTACTGACTAGACCAGGAAATATGAACATTTTAGTCATGTATCCTTACCCGACTATTTCCTTCAACTGCTTGAACTAAAAGCCATTGACTGGCTTCGTTTGCCGTTGTTCCAGGGCCTTGCTACTTCCGCGGTTGCTGGCGCAGAAGGACTTGTTCGATCAAGCCGTTCGGCTTTGGTGCAAGTAATTAATGGGTACGAGGTCGAACATCGACAGGAGATCGTGACTGCCATTGTCAAGGACCTAATGGTTGCACTAAATGATAATCTACAAGATGATCGCTATGCCATCCCAGTGTTGGATTTCCTGGCTTTTTTGTTAGACGGCTATATCAGTTCCATTCCTCAATCTTCCGAACCAAGGTAGGTTCTCTTTCTATCGGTTGACCTGAGCCAGCTACTGACATAATCACAGTTTCAGGAAACTATTTGTTCTCGTCCAGAAGGCTCATTTCAAATCGCCCAACATACTGCGACTAGAGGCTGCAATCAGAGTTTATGCCCCCCTGTCACGGTTGGAGCCGTTACGAACAGAAGTTTTGAAAAAGATGACCACAATGCTTCTGCATCCTTTCCCGAGGGTACGTCTGTTTAACTTCACAAGAAGAGTCATGGGACTGACTATTATATAGGTTCGGAATGGTGTAGCGGAACTCTTGTTTATGGAGACATCCCTAGACTCGGTGAAGACCGAGGACTGGATGAAACAACCCAAGGAGCTCAAGGGCCAGGTTGAAAGCGTCAGGGAGGTGTTAGCATGTAAATGATAATCATGCATGCCCAGAGACTACAGGGGGGTAGAACCTGTGGTTTATGCGAAGTCTCTAGTAATTTACTACATTGACCTGGGGTTACAATCTCCGCTCCATGTAAACGGAAAAGCAATTTCTATGTGAGAAGACTCAGTATAGCCTGTAGAAAGCTGTTATATTGCAAACTCAGCTAGACGTTACTATAATAATACCACTAGAATTCAGGTAAGAATCAATATCACCAATCCTCCCGTCGTCGTGTCGCACGGCGCGGTGGCCCCAATCTCGCCGGATGAAAGGCTTCAGCCCCTAGATACGTTGTAATATCCAACTCGCCGTCCTTTTTGATCAAACAGCTCACAAAAGTCTGCAGACCGTTGCTATCCTGTAGATGGCGATGCTCAGAAAGACAATCCAGCATGCGAAGATACCGCTGACAGTAGGCTCCCCGGCCGTGAGCCTCCATCCAGCCCGTGAGCCCGCGCGCGAGTTTGAGGTCATCGTGTGCATAATATCGCACAGGGATGAAGATCTTGATTTCTGGGAATGAGTTCCCCGGTGCAATATCGAAGTAGTATAGGTACCCGGAGAGCATCTTGGCTAGATCGCCGAACTTCGCTTTGCGCGATGAGTCCCAGGAGGGTGCCGCAGGCAGCTCGGTGTGCTCGTCAAAGTCATCTGGCACGCCAGTTACAGCCCTGATGAGACTGAAAAGATCGTTGAGAGCAGTCGCCATGTATGAGGGATTGATGCGTCCACCCAGCGTCATGACGTCGCGCACCGAAGCGAATATCGTGTTGGGCGTGTGGAAATACCACTTGAGACGGGACTGCATGGGAACCACATCGTCGACGCCCAGCGAGAAGGGGGTAAGAAGCTGGCCCTCGGGGCTCTCCGTCATGAAGGCATGTAGTGCGGCCCGGGCAGCATTATCCGGGTCTAGCTGGTTGATGGCCTCCTCCCACTGCTTGACCGGCATGAGCCCGTTTTGGCCCAGCTTGCGCGGGAAGAAGTATGTCTTCAGCGTGACGCCCTTAGGCAGCAGCTCAGCGGCAAATTGAATGCTGGTTCCGAGGTGGGCGCCGGATGTAGCCTCCTGCATGTACTTGGAGTGATCGTGGTCGTATAGCGTGGCGAGAAAGTGGTTAACCCAGGTCAGGTCAACCGATGGTATTTGGGCTGCAAGACCCTGCAGCAGCTCACGCAGTCCCTGCTGATTTAGAGGATCAAGCTCTGTGCCTGGAGACCGGCCGATGGGCTCTGTGACATAGCGCACGTCGGGTTCGCTAGTGCGAGTGTTCCATTTCCATGAATACTCAATAGGCGTTCCATCCAACGCAATGAGCGACTTCCATCTGATGGGTGCGCTGTCTGCACGAGGGGCTTGGCCCATATACCGGACCTGGTCCTATTTAGATCAGGTCTACCAAACAAAGATGCACAACTTACCGTCCAATGGTAGTGGAACAAAAGCGCTTCATACTGTTTCTCGATAGGATACCCGGCCGCTTCGACGAGAGCTGCCAAATGGCGTCCGCTGAGTTGCCACCAAAAGTTGCTGTCTGAGTCGAGAGGGGGCAGATATTGTGCGAGCGCTCTCCATGCCTGCGTGGACTGGCTCCTGGTGGGCGACTGCTGCTGCTTGACGACTCTGGTCTGAGTCATGGTGGGTAATTGGGATTCTGGTGGACTTTTTCCGCCTTCTTCCCCCAACATGGCCTGCCTTTTTGATGTATTACCGGGGTTCCTCGTATCTCATTACAAACTTGGGCAGCACAAATCGGAGGACTCAAGTTTCATGGTCTCCCGAATGCCGACTCCCGACCTCCGAATCTGACAGCGATAGGATGCTGCTTGTGTGACGAAAGACCCTGGAAATCCAATAGCTATCTTACTCTTCGTTACATGACCCAGAACGAAGGGCATGTTCAGATAAGCCATTTAAAAGCCTTCGTTGAGCCAAAGGGTGATAAGCGTTCATTTCGTCCGGATGATTATCATACTCGTACGATTCTAGTACTTTAGGGCTATAATTGACAATAGAGAGAAAAGAAGAAAGGAATATCGGAAGGCCTTGTTCATTGCCAGTGTGTAGTTACTCAAGCGCTTTACGATACGATCAGTAATTCAGGAAACAAGGAATTGTGTGCCATTAGAACTGTAAAAACAATGCAATGTTCTATCCATGCTGATGTTCAGAATACGTTTTGTATCGCACTTCTAGCACAATTGCGAGATTATTCCGTGACCGTAGCTTATTGACGACCACAAGCCGGCCGTTACTATCACTGACGCTGTTCAACATATTCATCAATTCCAACATCTCCATCTCACGCTCGTTGGCAAGTTGATGCAAAGAGAGATCCCGTAGATATGCCACCGTATCGACCTCCTGGCTAAATGACCCTGGCTTGGGGAGCAAGTGTGGAAAAAGCACAAGTGTAGCGGAGCTTCGACTGCGGAGGACATCTACGTGTGCTCTTAGTTCGGAGATTATGCGTGTGGCGACGGTGTTGGATGGAACGCCTGGAACTGGGCAAGGCAGATTTAGAAAGTACACTGCTGCATTCGAAACCTGTTGAGCAGTACCGAGGACCCGGTGTTGGATGGTTAGACGGGGATGCTGAGGCTGCTGTCGCATGCTGGAATTAGGTGTCAAAGGCCCGCCCCTAGATGTAGCTCTAGCTCTGGCTCCATTTATCTGCACGATGAAGTTGAGGCTGGAATACATGTTCGTCAGGACGACCGCCCTTTCAGTAGTCTTTGCGCCAACCTGCGAGGGGAAAATCAGCTAGCTGCGCTACAAGTGTCATCCCGACAATGGTATGTACCTCGACAACAGTCACATTATCTTGACGGAGTTGATCCATAGATGTGAGGATGTCCATGATGCCCTCGTCGACATCCCCCATCCCATAACGGAGATACGCAGGCCACTGACGCTGCAAGTGTGGCCTTTGCTCGCAGGAACTTGCAAAGGTATCTGATGTATTGAAGGCAAGGTTGTACGCAGACTCGTAAGGCTGCTGCGAGGACCCAAATCGTTGGGTAGCCGCTGCCATCTGCAGGGCTGCCGGAGCTGCGGTTTCCGCAAGAAACATTGCAGCATCTAGATAGGAAGGCTTCGTCACGAATCGAGCGGACAAAGCTGTGTGAGCGACTTGGCCTGGCTGCGACTCCTGCAAGAACCCAGCTGTAGCAGTCATGCGTATAATGCGACAAAGCTGTATGTCCGGGACGCCGGCCAGTTCCGCCACATCACTGATTGGGACGCTGCCATGGAGGGGTATGCATGCTAACACTTGGAACTCACCCAGCCACTGAAGGCAGGAGAGAAGCTGATTCTGCGGCAGTTGAGGTTAGCTCCATGTTTCTATTGCGTCATTTCAACGGCGACATACCTGAGCGGCTAGGGTCTGGAGAAAGTCTGCTGGCCCACTTAGCAACATCTGAATCTTGTTTACGTGGGCCAGGATGGCCCGTCGTGCCCTATATGCTTTGCTGGACTGCGATGTCTTCCTTCCAGTACCTTCGGGTGGAGATTCAAAATCTGAGCAATGTGACGCGAAGCTATTCACTGCCGCAGTGAGCTCGCTGGTATAGGCCTCAAGTTGGGCCAAGGTAGTCATTGCAGTACCAGCCTCAGCTACTTTCTCTAGATCCGATTAATTTCTTCCTTTAGGTGTAGTAGCACGTGCTCGTTATCAGGTTATCCACACCCAATCGCCACCATTACGACGGCGGAGGAAGTTTTCTATGTTTCCCCAGTACATATGACCGACATTGTGGGAGGGTCTAAGACCGGTTAAGGCCCCTCAGCACGACGTTGTACAGCATGATCGTGCAGGCCACTAGACAAGGGTCGCACTTATCTAAAGAAATCTGCCCTGGAAAGGAGCATTTTGCTATGTCGGGGAATGCTTGTCGGCCTCCGACATTCTGCACTAACGCAAACGACCCAAGCAAGGGCTCATATTTTGGCCGAATTAGCTTCGCCTGACGAGATTACAGTGTTTAATTTAGCCAGAGGCTCACGTTTATTGGCATTGCTATTCTTGGAAGCCCCAGTCGGAATCCGAAGGGGCATTGCCTCCTCGTATTGAGACGGTGGCGCCTGAGTGGTAGGGCCTTAGGGCTTGGTATGTATCACAAGCCCTATATGACTCGGAGGTGCTTGGCGACCGTCCAGCAGCTATGCGAGGACGCTATGTAGCAAGCGACAATCCTTTAAGTGTTGTCATTGAAGAATACAGCTTGACACTCACTTCGAGCTTCTAGGGCGTAGAGTTTCATGTCTTTGCAAGTGCACCTCTTATTTGGTATCTGTATGCTAGTCTTCATATGTGATATGTCTTAGTCTCAGTCTTGTAAGCTTACCAAAGACCGTTGAATTCATAGTAAATAATAGAAGGTTCTTGCAAGGATAACTGCAACAATACATGAATCCATGATCAGAGAGATAAGTATAATTCTGACAGACAAACAAGAAGGAAACGAAAAGCCGAAACATTATCAATTTAAACAGACCCAACCCCAAACCATTTCTTCTCTCCTCCTCTCATCTCAAAGCCAACTCTACCTTCCTCTGCCAATTTTCGTAGCACTTCATCCATGAATGGCTCCAAAGCCAATGCCCTAACCTCTTCATCGAGCTCCATACCATGAACTGACGTGACAAGCTCTTTGACTGTAACACTCTTGATTTTTCTCCCTTCCATACGTCTTTGCTCCATGTTGAACTTCTCCAAAGTCTTCAAAATTCGCTCTTCTCGCTTGAGCTTCTGTGTTAGCTCTCCAGAAATCTTTGCGGGGAGATCTTGGATTACTGCACCGTGTGCAGGGTAACCCAAGGTGCAGTTATGCGACTGCATTGCTCGTAGCGACGTCATGTAGACACTTAACTCTTCCACGGCACTTGTACCATGGCCCAGTATGTTATCACCCGTGAACATGGCGTTCTCTTCCTCAAGAATGAAGCACATGTGGTCGTGAGAGTGGCCTGGGCTGTGGACAGCACGGATGGTGGCGCCCTCAACACGGAAGACCTGGCCATCTTCAATAGGCAGTTGACCTTTGGCAGGTGAGTTCTTGTAGGTCGCCGAAGAAAGGTGAGGATAGACACGGGTTAGATCAGGGACGCCACCAGTATGGTCGCCATGCCAGTGTGTGAGGAATACGTGGGAAAGGGAAATTGAAAATTGCTCGAGAGTTTCAGAGATAATATCAATCCATTCAGGAAGCCCTTGAGCGGTGTCGATGATCAACCGAGAGGAGCCTGTTCCGACAATGTAGGTGTTTGTTCCCTGGAGAGTGAACTGGAGGGCCCCGTTAGTATAAAAATCTTCATGCCCATACGTCCTCAGTGTAGGGTATAGATTACCTTGCCTGCATTCTGGCCCAATACACGGATCACTCGAGTGCTAATTTGCTCAACATCATCCAGACGAGGCAAATGCTTAAGCTGGGAGGAGAGATAATCCTCGAAGGCACAAGCGTTCAGAGCCTTGTTGATCTGTTTGTACCCGCCACGACTCATTTTTGGTTGGTCTAGATAAGATACAAGGCGATTTCCCTTACCGCAGCTGCTGTCGGGGGGTATCTAAGAGAGATAAGTGCCTTTTCCAGCAGCTCGGCCTTGGGATAGCCAGTCAGCCCGCGCCTATACGCACTCCGAAATCTGTCTGACACATTTCTAGGTTTTGCCGAATGCCGCGACGGCGAATTCGGAGTAGAGCAAGTAGGGCTCAAATCTCGCCTTTTAGCCATATGTCTATCACGTGGAGTTCTGTCCCTGGGAACTATATATACACACACGGTCTGACCAGGTCAATACCTTTAATGCGCCGTTTGTGAGTCTAGGTGAGTCTAGGCTTGTTCAACACCTTAAGTACACCATTGACACACTTCCCTCTTATATTTTATTATCATTATATGTTATATCCCCTTGGATAAGTTGGCAGCTCGTCTTGACATGGCCGTCTACACCCCGCGGTCGGAGTCGCCTCCAGAATCTCCCAAGATGAGGCTCCTCTACTTCAGTAATGAGTTCCCTCATGACGACCCACTTGATCTTCTTCGTCGGCTTTACAATCTCAGCAAAGACAGGAGTCATCCAACCCTTGCCAGGTTCATTGATGAGGCTACGATAGCTCTTCGTGAAGAGGTTAGGCGATTGCCGGCTGCACTCAAAGCATTGATACCTCCATTTGAAACGGCCTTGAACATGGCAGACCATGCTGAGCTACGTAAGGGTCCTCTTTGTGGATCGATTGACGGAGTGTTGCTTTGCCTAGTCGAGCTTGGGACACTGATAGGGTAAGAGCGCTTTAACTTATGCCCACATTACCCCGACTCTGCTATACATGTTTAACTGTTTCTGACATGTCCCTCAAGGTATTACGAGAGCCACCCGGATCAGTATGAAGTACAGTCTACAGCCACGTACCTTGCCGGCTTGGGCATTGGTCTGTTGGCCACGGCTGCTGTTTCCCTCTCACCAACCTTGGCGGACCTCCCATTTGCTGGCGCAGAGGTCGTTCGTATAGCCTTTCGTCTTGGCGTCCTGGTGAATGAAGTGTCGGAGAACTTGGAACCACGGAACCAGGCCGAGTTGCCAGAGTCATGGGCCTCTGTTGTGCCTGATGTTGCCGTGGAGGACGTCCAGGCTGAGCTAGATGCAATCCATGCGAGAGAGGTGAGTTTCATTTCATCGTAATCCTACATGCCTATACTTAATTATTTCCCCCAGAGGACCCCCGATCCCAGCAAGATCTTTATCAGTGCCATGAACCAGACATCCGTTACTGTCAGCGGCCCGCCATCTAGACTCAAGCGAGCCTTTCGTATGTCAGAGTTCTTCCGAGGCCATAAAGTGGTCAGCCTGCCCGTCTATGGAGGATTGTGCCATGCAAATCATATCTACTCTCCAGACCATGTACGCGACGTGGTAAACTGTAAGTCACTGAAGGCCTTGAACGAAAGGTTCCTGCCCACAATTCCAATCTTCTCAACTTCAACCGGAAAAATGTACTCAGCAACAAGCGCGAGAGTTTTGTTTGAACAGATCATCTCGGAAATCCTTACCCAGCCGATTCAATGGGACCATGTCATCCAAGGTGCGATTGAGCAGGCTGATAGTCTGGCCGCCACCGAGTGCCAAGTGCTTGTCTTTCGAATTTCCCTTCCAGTCCATGACCTACTAGGAGCGTTCAACTCCAAGCTCCAAGAATTCGAGGCCACGGCTGAAGAGCTGATTCCATGGGTCACACAAAAGGATGCAGATACCAAGGGCCCACGAGGAAGCCGGCAGTCGAAGATCGCTATCGTGGGTATGTCCTGTCGAATGCCCGGCGGGGCAACCGACACCGAGAAATTCTGGGCGCTCCTGGAACAAGGACTGGACGTCCACAGGAAGATTCCCGCCGATCGATTCGATGTCGAAACGCACTATGATCCCGCAGGGAAGAGAGTCAATGCTAGCCACACTCCCTATGGCTGCTTTATTGACGAGCCTGGGTTGTTTGACGCTCCTTTCTTCAATATGTCTCCACGTGAGGCCCAGCAGACCGACCCGATGCAGCGGTTAGCCTTGGTGACGGCATACGAGGCCCTTGAGAGAGCCGGATATGTTGCTAATCGAACACCTGCCACAAACCTGCATCGGATTGGGACATTCTACGGCCAAGCTAGTGATGACTATCGCGAAGTAAACACGGCCCAGGAAATCAGCACATACTTCATTCCGGGTGGCTGTCGTGCCTTCGGCCCAGGGCGCATCAACTACTTCTTCAAGTTCTCGGGCCCCAGTTTCAACATTGATACTGCATGCTCGTCTAGCTTGGCGACTATACAGGCGGCGTGTACCTCGCTGTGGAATGGCGATACAGATACAGTGGTTGCGGGTGGCATGAACGTCCTCACTAACTCGGACGCTTTTGCTGGTCTCAGCCACGGTCACTTCCTATCGAAGACCCCCAATGCTTGCAAATCTTGGGATTGCGAAGCCGATGGGTACTGCCGGGCCGATGGTATTGGTTCGATTGTGATGAAGCGGCTCGAGGACGCCGAGGCTGATAATGACAATATCCTTGGTGTTATACTTGGGGCTGCAACCAACCACTCAGCTGAAGCTGTCTCAATCACTCATCCCCACGCGGGAGCGCAGTCCTACCTATACAGACAGGTGATGAGTGCGGCGGGGGTAGACCCCCTGGATGTCAGCTTCGTGGAGATGCATGGCACTGGCACTCAGGCTGGCGATACAGTGGAGATCCAGTCCATCACCGATGTCTTTGCCCCGATTAGCAAGCGCCGTAACTCCAAACAGCCACTCTACATCGGTGCAGTAAAGTCCAACGTGGGCCACGGAGAGGCAGTAGCCGGAGTAACTGCTCTGCTGAAAGTGCTGCTCATGCTCCAGAAAAACGCAATCCCGCCTCACGTCGGCATCAAAAACAAAATCAATCCAGCGTTCCCAACCGATCTCGACAAGCGTAATCTGCGAATCCCTTACGAGAAGCAGTCCTGGCCACGCGTCGAGGGAAGGAAGCGAATTGCTGTTGTCAACAACTTCAGCGCTGCTGGCGGCAATACAACCGTCGCCATTGAAGAACCACCCGTGGTGAGAGACGTTGATGTGGTGGATCCTCGCCCAACTCACGTAGTTGCCGTGTCTGCGAAGAGCAAAGTCTCTCTGAAAGGAAATCTTGAGCGGCTCATTACCTACCTTGAAGCAAACCCAGATGTCTCTTTGGCGAATCTCTCGTACACAACGACGGCTCGACGCTATCACCACAACCATCGAGTAGTCTTCCCTGCCTCCAGTGTGGTCCAGGTGACCAAAAAACTTGCTTCATATGTGTCCTCGGTTGATACTCACAAGCCTATCCCGGCAACAGGTCCTCCCCCGGTCACATTCGCCTTCACTGGCCAAGGAGCGTCTCATAAGTCCATGAACCTGGAGCTGTTTCACCATTCGTCGTACTTCCAATCCCAGATCCTGCACCTGGACTCCTTGGCTCGGGGACAAGGTTTCCCGTCGTTTGTCCCTGTCATCGATGGCAGCTATCCCAAGGACCATGCCCACTCCCCAGTGATTACCCAGCTCGCTCAGGTCTCCGTGGAAATTGCTCTAGCTCGCTACTGGGCTTCCCTTGGTGTTAAGCCTAGCGTCGTAATCGGACATAGCCTGGGCGAATATGCGGCTTTGCATGTAGCCGGCGTGCTATCGGCCAGTGACGCTCTCTTCCTCGTGGGTCAACGTGCAAAGCTGCTCGAGGCAAAGCGCCAGGAGGGCAGTCACAAAATGTTGGCGGTACGCACCTCTCTCGCCGAGATTGAGAAGTCGGTGAGTGGTCTCCCATATGAAGTGGCCTGCGTGAACAGCCCCAAGGAGACGGTCCTCAGCGGCTCCAAAGACGGCATGGATGCCGTCGCCGAGCTCCTGCAAGCCAGCGGTTATCGGTGCACCAGTTTGGACGTGGCATTTGCCTTCCATTCCACACAGACGGATCCCATTCTTGATGAGTACGAACAGCTTGCCAAGTCTGGGGTCTTGTTCCAGCAGCCCAACATGCCCATCATCTCGCCCTTGCTCGGAAAAGTCATTTTTGACGACAAGACAGTGAACGCGAACTACGTTCGCCGTGCAACCCGTGAGCCGGTCAACTTCCTGGCGGCGCTCGAGATGGCGCAGAAATTTTTCACGGTTGACGAAGACACTGTCTGGGTAGAGATTGGCCCCCATCCTGTTTGCATGAGCTTCGTAAAGGCTACGCTCCCCTCAGTGAATGCTGCTGTTGCTTCGCTGAACCGGAACGAAGACAACTGGGCGACATTGGCACAGAGTTTGAGCGTTCTGCATGGAGCTGGCATTCCCCTGGATTGGAGCGAATTCCAGCGCCCGTTTGAGAAAGGGCTGCGTCTCTTAGACTTGCCGACCTACAGTTGGAATGAGAAGAACTACTGGATCATGTACAATGGTGATTGGGCTCTGACCAAGGGAAACACATCCTATGACGCGGAGAAGGGGCCAAAAGCAACTGCTCCTGCTTCAGTCCCTTCCACTCTCAGAACATCGACCGTTCATCAAATCATCGAGGAGACATTCAAGGGAGCCGCTGGTAAAGTGGTGATGCAGGCAGATTTGATGCAGCCAGACTTCCTGGCTGCCGCCAATGGACACCGAATGAATGGATGTGGCGTGGTGACCTCGGTATGTAAATGTATTTCTATGCATTTTGCTGGATCACTAGCTAACGAATATGCTTGCGTTCTTGCAGTCAATCCACGCAGACATATCCTACACCCTCGGAGGGTACCTCTACAAGAAGCTCATTCCGGGAGCAAAGACGGTTGATATGAACATTGCCAATCTACAGGTTGCCAAAGGGCTGGTAGCGCAGGAAAATACCAAAAAGCCTCAGCTGATTCGAGTGTCCGTGACCACAGACGACGTATCTTCCGGCATCGCCAACCTCGAATGGCACAATGTGAATTCCGACGGCACGGTCGAAGAGCCTTTTGCTACCGCAATTATCTGCTATGGAGATGCTGCTGAATGGCTGACGTCGTGGATCCCTGCCGCACATCTGATTGAAGGGCGTATTGAAGCCTTGGAGCGCCTGGCCAAAGAGGGTGTGGCCAATCGATTCTCCCACAACATGGCTTACCTGCTCTTCGCAAATAACCTCGTAGACTACGCCGACAAGTATCGCGGCATGCAGTCCGTCATTTTCCACGGACTTGAGGCCACTGCGGATGTGACGCTGTCGACTGAAAAAGGCGGCACCTGGACCGTTCCTCCCTACTTCATTGACAGTGTCGCCCATCTTGCGGGCTTCGTGATGAACGTCTCCGATGCAATCGATACCAAAGCAAATTACTGTGTTACGCCGGGCTGGAGATCCATGCGTTTTGCCAAACCTTTGCTCGCAGGCGCTCAATACCGCTCGTACGTCAAGATGATTCCCACGGCCGAGGACCCTACCGTCTATCTGGGCGACGTGTACGTGCTCCAAGGGGAGACGATTATCGGTCTTGTAGAGGGGATCCAATTCCGCCGATACCCACGAATCCTCCTTAACCGCTTCTTCTCGCCTCCAGACGAGGGCGCGGCTATCTCAAAGGCGCCAGCGGCACCAGCACCAGCGCCACAGCCACGATTGGAACCTGCACCAAAACCAGTCGTTGTTGCCCCCGTCGTCGCGGCGACAGTATCGAAGCCAGCCCCGAACCTAGTAGTACCTGCCACCGTTACTGTCGCTCCGGCTGCCCCTGCTGTCTCTGTTTCCACTACAGATGCCGAGGAGTCCGATAGCGTCGCAGCGAAGGCCATTGTCCTGATTGCCAATGAAGCGGCACTCGAGCTCAGTGATCTACAAGACGATGCCACCTTTGCTAACCTGGGCGTCGACAGTCTCATGAGCCTGGTAATTGCGGAGAAGTTCCGGGAGGAACTGGGGGTGACTGTCAGTGGCAGCCTGTTTCTGGAGTATCCGACCATTGGCGATTTACGCAGCTGGTTGTTGGAGTACTATAACTAAACCCATGTTTTTCTTTCATTTCCGTTTGTATCTAGATTGTTACAGTCATACTTGATATTGTCTTGCAATAGAGAATTAACCTGCGCTCTTTACTGTTCTACGGATCAGAAATTCCTACCATTGTAGCTACATTATTGCTGCTTCTAGCAACGCCCTCCGACTCACAGTCTAATTACCCCAAACGTCATTTCCCTTAATGGGCAAAGCAAACCCACGCAGTATGTTCCCCAACAACTTAGAAGTTCCCTCCGGCTGTGCGCAGAGGAATCGTCGGAGTGCGAGGCGTCAGCATCGGGCATCGGCACTGCAGCTTCGCTATCCGTATAAGCGTCCCCTTCCAACAC
Organism: Aspergillus leporis; assembly: GCA_009176345.1. NCBI lineage: Eukaryota > Fungi > Ascomycota > Eurotiomycetes > Eurotiales > Aspergillaceae > Aspergillus > Aspergillus leporis. The sequence goes on along the minus strand of ML732217.1, from coordinate 5,906 downwards.
ACTAATATACCTCCATTCTTCTGCGCCCTGCTCAGCAATCCAACCCACAGCAAACCCACCAAGCCAAAAAGACCATGTCCCCTTCTAGCTTCACTGAACCACCCGAGCCCCAAGGCGCGTCAGATGGCAAGCTCCTCTGCCTCACCATATGCGGATATCGCCGACCGGGCATGAGCGAAGAAGAATACCGCCACCACATGACCAAGGTTTCAGCGCCACTAACACAGGACCTGATGGTGAAATACGGGGTGATCCGCTGGACGCAGGTATGGGGCCGAGAACTTTACATTCCTCCGGATTGACTTTTCCTCTAGCACTGACGGGGAACCAGATCCACAACCAAAGTTCGACGCGCGCTCTCATGAGTCTACTCTACGACTCGCAGATGGCCAATGTTGCGGATTTTGACTGTTTCAGCCAGGTGGTTTTCCGCAGCCTGGAGGACTATAAACGCATGAAGCAGGATCCGTGGTACAAAGAGCATTTGGTGGGGGATCATGAAAAGTTCGCCGACACGAAGAGGAGTAGGTGAGTGTTTGCTTCTTGGCGGGAATTCTCACCTACATCTCGAGATGGGTTTGGGGATTTTTAGATTCCAGCTGATGTTACGTTAGCATGACGATCGGTTGGATCGAGCAGTTCATCGATAATGGGGCGGTTGTTGATGGGTCTGTTGCTAAGTAAAGTAGCTGGGATGCTCGAAATGGCTATATGGAGCGAGTGTAACTTTGCCGGTATCTGGATACGGCAGGCTACGTGTATCCTTGCAAGGAGGCCTAGAGCCAATTTCAGCCAAAAGTACATGTTGGGAATCTCTAACGGCATCTTGAAAGCGCGAAAGCGAAAGTCCCGCTGAGACTTGGTTACACAGACATATACTTTACGTATTCATTAAGAGACTATTCGACTAGATTAGACAGTTGTCCATAAGCCGGGTGACTCTGGCAGTGATTCAGATACAGCCTGACCATGCAAAAGGTTGCCTGAGATACATAAAGCTGAGACAGGCGCCATAGACCTTGGGCCGTAAGGCCCTGATTCACATTACTCTTGACGTAGGATACGAGTCTCATAGATCTGTCAAAACCGTTCGGACGCTCCGGAACAATCATATGGATTTCCTCGGCGGCGGATCGACTGGAACGGGCTATCGCTGCATTTGATCTGAGGGTCAAGGGTAGGGGATTTGTTCCTTCGTATCTGCCTTCTGTTATGCTGGAAGCCGCGGCAGCGGTTTGGGGGCCTATTCCACCAGGGAGTAAACGCGTCAGCCACAGTGAAATAAGCACTTTGCTGCTCTATTTGACTAGCGGAGAGTCGTCCAATGATAAAGTATTTAAAGTTCTTTTGGGGGGATAGGTTATGGGCTCCAGGTTCGGGCGATTAAACAGTAAAAATGAAATGCCAGTGCACTGGTTGCTCCAATTAGGGCCAGACCTCTATACAACCCTAAGCCACGTGTCGCATGGAGATCGTGCATGTAGAACGGCCAGCAGAAAGGTGTAATCTAACTACGGAAAAATTCACTTACGAAAGATGAGATAGGTAGCAGTAAACTTTGACCATTATGCACCTTACGTGAGCCATGCCTGTAGGCGAGTCGCCCCCAACGCGACACTGCAGTCAGAAGGGTATGGCGTCGACCCCGATGTCACCTTAGGGATCTGAACCCTTACTTGCTCACTACCGGATCAGGCGAGACAGACTAACTCTGTGCCTGCAACATGCAGAGGAGGGGGCGATGCTATTGCCGTTCCTCTAATGTGAGAAGTGTTCTCATAGGCTACGCATTAATTTTGAGGCTGACACCTCGCACTCCGATACTTCATGCCCCATGCCGAAAATTGGCACTTTTCTACTTTGAGTATGTCGACAACAGAAACAGAGGTAATAGTCTCGTGTTATACGAACCTAGCAACAAGAAACGGGCCAAATTAAAACTGCTACTGTTGCCTTTGGTCGAGACGGATAGAAAGTCTAATAGTTACAACAGATCCTGACAAACGGCTGTGACTGCATCTATCCCTGCATTGGATCTCAAGGCCGGCTGGTAGATATAAACCTAGATTAGAAAGACACGCGGTACCCTGGCAGAGCATGGTACGCTGGGAGGAGAGGGGGGAGTTCATTCATTTATTTCATATCCTTTCCCCCTTAGAGCGTATTCTTCAATACCAGGTACACAGACGCTCACTCTTCTTTCCTAACGGTGTTTTCGTTCCTTTTCCAGCGCCGGATATCATCCATGCCTACTTCGCAGTCTCAAGCCGCAGCCCCAGCCGGTCCCAAGCTGCGGGATAGTTGCCACGGGTGCGCCGCATCAAAGCTCAAATGCAGCAAGGAAAAGCCCACGTGTGCTCGATGCACAAAACGGGGGATCGTCTGCGAGTACTTTGCAACCAGAAGGGCGGGACGCAAGCAGGGAAGTCGGCCTAGCCATGCACCACCCGCTGTGACCCAGACGTTACCTCCGACTCCTACAGTGACCAGCTGGACCACTGTGTCTGGACATGAGGTGGTGGCATCTCCAAGCCTCGCCCGGCTCTCCCCAAACTTACCCCTACCCAGTTATCCCGATCTCTTACTGGATTTCCTCTCATCAGCCGATCAAACGTCAGCATCGGCCCCCACCATTACCTCCAGTGTACACTTCGACGACTTCCTAGCCTCTCCGATCTCCTTTCCCATGCTTGATACGCCTGACGCCGACAGCCTTACAGACCCATCCGGAGTCAATTCCGCGGGCGTCAATGCCTTTCTCGACGCCGAGAGTACAGAACTTCTTCTCCTCCCCGACCACACATTCTCTGTTCATGAGGAGGCAGTGCGTAAGACTCTGCCCTTCTCCAAGCCACAGTCCCCCCCCGACAGCCGACCATCAACGACCAATGGATTCCACCCGGAGCCCTCCTCATGCCCCTGCCTAGCTCGCGCCCTCAGCATCATGGAACAGCTTTGCCCCGCTGCATCAGCATCTTGTAGGGCGTCCAAGGGCCTTAGCTATGAAACCGAGCTCACTCACCGACCGAGGCTCCAGTCGGTGATCATAAAAAACGAACAGACAATCGAGGCCATCAGCAACATGCTTCACTGCCAATGTGCCCAGGACAGCTACCTGTTAACCATCATGGCACTTATTGTCTTCAAAGTCCTCGGCTGGTATGCCATCGCTGCCCGCGAGACATCCACATCCGAGCCCAACCAAGGCCGGGAGTTTCCCGAGATTACACAACAGACGCAGCGGTTCCCGAGTGAGTACTCTGTGGATGGCGAGGATCACGGTCGGATGGCCGGGCAAGTGGTGCTCAGCGAGCTACACCGTGTCCAGCGACTGGTGAATGTCCTATCACAGAGGCTCAAGGGCCACGGCATGCCCAACCGGGGAAGCTCAGATATTCTGGATCAGCTTGCCACACAAGGACCAGAGATATCCTTCGATGCCGAGGGCACGTTCCCTCTTCCTATCACAATGTTACATCAACTAGAGTCTGACCTGCGCAAGCGTCTCCGTGCCTTATCCGCGGATATCGTCGATATGTTGCGGCGAAGATAATTGGTTCTGCGACTGCTACTTTAACCAGGATAGTCCTCGCATAGTAGGATACCCTATGACATGATCTAACGACCTAGACTTACACCAGACCTTAAGGAGAAGAGTGGCTTTGTGTATTGATTCACTGTACCGATAGACTAATAGAGAACTTCGTGCAGTAATTTCCTTTCACCTTCCCCCTTTTTTTGATCAGTCGGTCAAGGGAAGTGCCAGAGGGAATGCTTAACAATTCTCCAATGCAACCTTCTATGTCAGATCAACGTACTCAAGCTTTACCAATGGTAATTGTCAAGATCCCAAGCTCTTGGGGGAGACGCCTTTTAGCCGAAAAAAAAAAAAAAAAATTCAAACCCCTCTGTTATTCACGGAGTGACCGGCGACTGACAGTAGCCAGCACATCACCGGTGCAGTTAGATCATTTCTCCGATCATAGGTTGCGATCTATTTATCTACCTCTTAATGACTTAGATCTGCCGTGTTCCTCGCAAACAGTGATATGTGGATGGCCTTGAATTAAATACTATATATATATGTATTTATATTAGGCCTTTGCAGAATTTGGTAGCGCGAGGACGACTCCTGGGATTTTACCGAAGGGTCTCTAGAGTTTGGAGGCTTTCGTTAGACACGACCAAAACCTTTAAAGGTCTTTTTTGCTATTGCTGAGTGCTCAAACTTGGTGGCTTCTTCCATTCAAGTAGCAGACTGGCTATTTGGGCCATCTGCTGAAATAGGAGGTGTCTGATCCTTTCGTCCCAAGCGGTCTTCCGCCACAAATGGGCATCTGCTGGATGACAGCAGAGCATCATCTGGTTGGCATATGATTGGATATAAGACACTCTTGCAACGATTTGAGGTACTTTTATGGCTGAGTCCTCAGCTTATTAGTACTTCCGTCCTACTGTTGCACAACGACGATTCATGACTTATAGTTCTTGGACAAAAGTCTACGTAATTTCCCGCAACCATCAAAATATATATAAAAATCGGAATATCCTAATCCCACACAAAACAACCAGATATTATTATGTTTATAAGATATTTAACTACGTGATAGTTACATTGCATATAAATAATAGTATATATTTTATTTTACATTAATAGCGTGTATACCACCCCTTTGCCTCTAAAACTGCATTCACACGGCTCTCCATAGATCTTATTAAGGAATCAAAATAATCCTCTTCTAAGCTCACTCATGCATCCTCAATTGCCTTATAAAATTACTCTTTCAATTGGCTTTTGGTTCCATCAAACAATTCAAGGTCTGGATGAAGCATATATATACACTCTTTTAGCTTAGCCCAGCCATGCTTAATAGGGTTCAAATCCGGTGAGTATGGGAGCCAGTCAACAAGAGGAATACCATTCTTATTAAACCAATTCTTAATAATCTTGGCTGTATGAATAGGAGCATTATCTTGCATAAACTTTATATCAAGTTCCCATATAACAGGTAGATAATCTTCAATAATTTCTAAATAGGAGCGTGAAGAATATCCCTCTCAGACAGATTCCTCATCCCTACTCATTCGATAGATTTCTGTATGGCCACCACCTTAGATTGCCGCCCAAATCATAATAGATATTTCTTTACCTTTTATATAAGGAATAACATGCTTTTTTTTCTATTTTTCATTAAGGTAATTGAGCTGCTATACCCACTGATTTTTCTTTCCTTTGCCAAGCTCAACAGAACATTCATTACTTCAAATAATCTTGCTCCACTGCTCGTATGTCCAATCCTTGCGCGCATATGCCTATTGATAGCGTAGTTTAGCTATTTCCTCAGTTAATTAAGGTCTTTTTTGCGCTCTCCAGTGGCCATACCCAGATTCTTTTAGCATACGCGCAACAGTGTGTGCAGAAACAGGCTTATCAAGTAATTTGCAGATATCTTCTGCTTTTATAAAGGGATCCCGCTTAATTTGTGAAAGAATATATCGCTTATCAGTATCAGAAAGTATCTCTGGCCGTCCTGAGCGAGGAGAGCTAGTCCCAGTAGTAGAGGTCTGATATGTTTCAATGGTGGTTTGAATTGTTGTATATGGCAAATTCATTGCGCGTTGAATATCAGCCTTTTTCTGGCCTGCAAGAAATCGACCAACAATAATCCCACGTTGAAATGGTTCCAATTCATGTCTACTAGCCCTGTTAGAACTAGTAGACCGTAAAGGAGTGCGAGGCATGATCCAGGTGGTTGAAAACATGAAGCATAATATTGGGTAGCGCGTCGCGTGGCAATGACTTGAAATCTCCTTAGGTAGACGTTGGGTTGGTATTATGCTCTTAGGGCTATTTCTAAGGACACCATGCACACTGTAACTGAGTTAACATTCATTCTTTTCCTGAA